>CM055107.1:42634006-43129006 GCA_029204225.1 Diphasiastrum complanatum
TTTGCAGTCACTGTGTATTTAGACTGACTCAGATGCATGACTCTTCTGATTCGATCTCTTTTGATTTGAAGCCCAAGACACTTCTCGCTTCTCCTAGATCTGTGATCTCATATTTTGCAGAAATCTAACTCTTTGTCTCATTTATCAGCTCAAGACAATTTCCTATCATCAGAGAGTCATATATGAATATGGTTAAAAGCACAAACTTTTTTCCTATTCTTTTTATATAGACATTACAGTCTGGTTGTGTAGGAACGAAGCTAGAGACTTTAGAAGATTATGGAGCTTCTTGTACCAAGCTCATGATGCCTGCTTCAGACCATATATGCATTGATTTAGCCGATCTTCATATCCTTCAGGCTGCTTCATGAAGATTTCTTCCTCTAAATCTCCATGGAGAAAGGTTATTTTTACATCAACCTAATATATTGTCAGATTGTGCTATGTAGCATAAGCAAGGAGTAGTCGGATGCTCGCCATCTTGACCATTGGTGAGTATGTATCGAAGTAGTCGATGCCAACCTATGCTTGTAGCCTTTAGCGACAAGTCGACGAGCTTTTGTATCGTCTGATAGTTCCATCTGATTTCAGCTTATTTTCTTTCCTTTGAGCAGTGTCTCTAGTTTCCACGACTCATTCTGCCTCATCGACTCGATTTCCTCTAACATTGCTTGCTTCTAGATAAGTTTATGTGATGGCTAGATCTACTCACGGTGTGGTGTAGTATAGAGATGATCATCCAGCTTTTAAGAATCTACCAAAAGCTTCAAACAGAAATAGATAAATAAGGGCTGAAACACTAAGGCTTTCCCAACTAGTGCCCGAAACTAAGATAACATTAACTAAGATAACAAGCAATAAAATCCTTGCTAAGGCTTACCCAACTAGCAAGTTTGCTAAGCTAGATCCGGCAAAAGAAAAATAGAAATAATAGATTGCGGTTAATACTAAACAATAAACAATTAGAAGCATGCCACAATAAAAACCAGTGAAAGGAGGCAAGAGGAGGTCCGAGCACCTTCCCTCACGCTATGCACCTTCCAATGGGAACACAAATGAAATGGAAAGATAATTCTCCAAATAGAGAGCAAGATAGCTTAATCTCAAAAGTGTTGTGTACATGGCAAATACCAAGGAGGGTCTTCCATAAGTATCCACTAACCTAGTCATTCTAGAATTCCTAACTGAGGACTTAGAACTTTAAAAGTTTCTAACTTTGAAACTTAAGATAACTTAAGATGAATATTCCTAAGCTTAAGTTCCTTAAGTCTAAGTTCTAATCCTAAGTTTATGTTATTTTATTATTTTAAGCTTCTCTTATGGCAAATACTCATACGTGGGCTTACAAAACACATGCCATGGAGTTTTATTTTTTATTTATATATTTTCTCTGTGTTTGCACAGTTGCTAACATTATCCCCCTCCTTATTGGATTGGTGGTCCCACACCAATCGAAGCTTTTTCGTCCTAGATTTTTTGAGCTTTTTGGAGGCGAGATTGTTTCTGTCGGGATTGGTAAATTTTATTGCTGATGCCCTCAATAATTTGCCATCGTAATTTGTGAAGGAAGGGCATGGGTTTGTAGTAATGGAGCATACCCTGTAGAAAGTTGTGGGTTTTTCATAACTCCACCATATCAACGTGCAGTGCCAAGGTGAGGGCTGCACGATAGTAAAGCCTTGCTACGTTGATGTGGTCGTCTTGCATTCGCAGTGGTTTATTGATATAAATGGCTATTGGTGGTAGCCCTTGATCCCAAAAACCCTTGAGTTCTACCAAGAATGCCACCAGGCCGCAATTGTCCACAAAATATTTGACACCACAATCAGGATTGCCATGGTGCTGATGGGGGCAATGGAGATAGAAGAATGCGAACGAAGAAGAGAGTAGGAAAATTGCGAAACAGCTCTCCCGTTACAATCAGCTGCTAGATGCAAAAACAATCTAATAGATAGCTTATGCTAAATATAATCACAACTTTAAGTGTTTTAATTGCCCAATATGAATCTAAAAATTAATCCATACTTTTAAAAATGAAAGTACAGTCCACCGAAGTGATTAGAAATGGTTTGTGTGTGGTATTATTGAAATCAGATTGAATGTGAAGTATGGTTCTGAAATAAATGGAAAGAGCAGTATAATATCGCGAGTTCCTCAGGGGTCAATGACAGCCATCGTCTGATCGGAAAATGAGGAGTCGTAGATGTCTGTGTTCTGATCAAAGTGAGTAAACAAGCGCGATTAAACAGCGATAGAGTGCATTCAATCACAACAAGCATTCATCTACGTTATACACGGGTAAAAAACAAGTTGCTGTTATATTACACTGAAGCACGAATAGCAATTACAACCAATAATGACGGCGTAACTGGGAACTTAAATAATACGTCTCATGACGGAGCGACCTCAAGAGTGTGCCTAGATTCCATTTATAATTTTATCCATGTATTAATTATAGTAAATGTTTGTCACCTAATTAGGCAAGCCGTTGTACTTGGAAGTATTTGGCTTTTGTGACAACTGTACATAGTATATATGGTCAACAAATCATGAACGTTGACACTGACGAGGATGTGGCAAATGCTCTCACTTTGCATTTTACGTGCAGTGGTTTTCTCTCGCTTCGCAAATTTTGAGAAGTGACTGAGAATGTTCCTCGTTCAAAATAGATGACCTTCGGCATTTTTCTCTCTCTTTGGGATTTTGCAAAAAAGCCGAAGGTGCCCGTAAACAGTCTAAGTTGCCCTTAAAAAAATGATGGTGCCCTCAAAAAGACGAAGATGTCCTTAACAGTTCAACTCTCTCGCACTTTTTGGAAAAATGCGAAAAAGCCGAAGGTGCCCTCAAAAAAAGCTTAAGCTGCCCTTAAAAACAACGTGAAGGTGCCTTTAACAGTTTAACTATTAAAAATAGAGGATCTTCAAGAATTTTCTCTCTCTTCGCATTTTTCGAAAAAATGCGAAAAAGCCAAAGGTGTTGAAAATAGTTGAAATTTTGAACTGTGAACAAGTTGACTTCTTCAAAAATAATTGAACGGAAGAAGTCGAACGTAAGTGTCGCAATTTTCGGAAAAGTGCGAAAAATACAAATTGTGCGACACTTAGTGTATTTCTGCAGACTGTTGAAAAAGTAATGTAAATCTGCAGACTTGTTCTAAATGCAACTTTGCGGAAGTCCTTGAAGATGGCCAAGTCTTCAATGACTTCAAGTTATTAAACTTAACATCTGAACTTGAAATTATAATGGGATTGGTTACCCTTTGTTGGAGATAAGCCGGAAGCCCATTGTAGACGTTCTTCAAATAATTGGTTGTCTAAGTTTGTGATTCTTGAAGGTATCAGATGAGCAGACGTAGAACCAAACTTTGTTTCACCGGACCCTAGATCAATGATCAATAAACGTGTAGAAAGAATCATAAAATAGAAAAAATAGTCATTGACCAAGGAGACAACTGTGGGCTTAATTTTCAGCAGTCCCCCTTAAGGTCACGATTGGTGCCTTGGTATCTTCATCAAGTTTAGCATGTTGAAGAACTTTTGATGCTTGATCCTGGGAAGCGCTTTGGTGAAGATGTCTGTGGCCATTTATGTTGTGGAGCAGTATTGAAAAATTACTTACGTTGAGAAAACTTTCTCCGAATGAATTGATACTGGATTTCTATGTGCTTGGATTTGCCATAAAATCTGGGATTCAGTGACAGTAAAATATAGCTCAAGTTGTCACACAGAATGGTGGTAGCATTGAACTGAGTGTGATGTAAGTCGTGAAGTAACAACCTGACCCATACAGCTTCTTTTGAAGCTTGACATGCTGCGATGTACTCTGCCTCGGTCGAAGAAACTGCGACTGATTTTTGCTTCCTTGAGCTCCACGAAATTGGTCTCCCTGCCAGATAGAAACAAAACCCAGAGGTAGATTTTTTGGTAGAGACTATTCCTCTCCAATCTGAGTCGGAGTAGTCTCACGGGACGAATGGGTCGCTGGCATTTCCATCATAACATAAAATGTGATCTAAACTTCCCTGAATTTATCTCATCACTCTCTTTAATACTTTCCAATGAGAGATCCTAGGATTAGACATGAAATTGACTTAATGTGCTAACAGTGTAAGCTAAATCTGGTCTAGTACAAAACATTGCATATATCAAAGATCCTATTAGTGAATGATAAAGGTACTTCGCTATGTCGAGTACTTCACTATCAAAATCAGCACTAGTAGGTTTAGTCAATACTATACTTGGATCCATTGGAGTATCAATTGGTTTGCATTCAGACATATGAAACTTTTCTAAAATGCCTTTTTAGATATGTCTGTTGGCTAAGATAGATTTTTTTTTTCTGAAGCTTATTTCTAGTAATGTGAATTTGTAGCAAAGAATGGATAGCTCCTAAATCAGTCATGTCAAATTCCTTTGACAGATTACTCTTAGTAGTGTGAAGAAGAGAAGTGTCGTTAGACAAAATAAACACATCATCTACGTAAAGAGCTATGTGAACTAAATTGGTGCCTATATGCTTTGAATAAACATTACAGTCAGCTGAATTGTTTGCAAATCCCAATTGAATGAGATAAGAGTTGATTCTATCGAACCATGCTCTTGCAGCCTGTTTCAGACCGTAGATTGTTTCGTGCAGCTTGCACACTTTGTGCTCTTGGCCTTTGATTTCGAATCCTTTTGGTTGGAAGGTACACAGCTCCTCTTCGACGTTGTCATTGAGAAATGTTGTTTTGACATCCATTTGGTGCATTTTGAGGTCTTATGCAACTGCTAACGCAATCAGAGTCCTGATCGACTGCATCTTGACGACATGACTGAAATTTTTTTGGTAATCTAATCCTTGGACTTGAGTGAATCCTTTAGCCACCAGCCGTGCTTTCCATTTAACAATGGAACCATCAGAGTTGATCTTCTTCTTGAAGATCCACTTGTTGTCGATAACTCTCTTGTGAGTGGGGAAGTCGACCAGTGTCCATGTTTGATTCGTCAAAAGTGAATTGTATTCGCTTTCCATAGCTTCATCCCACCACCACAACAAAATGTGCGATTTTTGACACAAGGATTCGACGGATTCAAAAAAATTTCATAATCCATCGGAATCCGACATAAGAATACGTCGGAATCCGACACCAAAAAAAAAAAAAAAATTTGCCAATTTTTTTTTTTTTTACAGACGTCGGATTCCGACGACCAATAAAAATGTCGGAATCCGATATCCCATTTCAAAGACTGCAACTTTTTAAATGGATGACGTCACCTGTCCGTGCAAAAAAAGAAGAAGCACAAAGCAGACGTCAGATTCTGACGGATAATATAGATGTCGAAATCCGACATTTGTGACCGAATTCTCAAAGCCGCGTCATTTTTCTAGGGTTTTCTTATTTGCAGGAGATTGTTGGAGATCAGCTTTTGGCGTTTCTTCTCAACTCTATCAATTCCATTTGTCTCATTCCAAGTATGATTCTTTTGTTTTGTTATGTGCAACTAAGATTTCTTTCTTTGTAACTTTTTCTTGTACACTATCTTCCTTGTATTGTATATTTTGTGTAGTTAAACACAAATATGTGTCTTAGTGATTTATGATCATGAGAAAATGAGAGAGGAAGAGATGGATGTGTGTGAGAGACATGAGAGATAGAGAGCAAGAAAATATAGATAGAAGAGTTTGATTTAATATTATGTTCTTTGTAAATTTTAGATTTAATGTTATGTTCTTTGTGAAATAGTGTGAGACTGAGAGCTCTTGAGGTTTGAATGAAGATCATAACCAGCTCCACCATCAAAGATGTAGAGCTACCACTTTTTCTCACTGATTGATCCAGTATGGCTATCTTGTTGCTACTCCCTATTGAGCCATAAAGGGTAATCCATCGTTGCCTAATACATGTAAAATGAGATATCAGCTAGAGAAAGCTAGTGAAGCGTGCTCAATATGATGACATTTTTGTTGAAAATCAAAACTCAAAATGAATTTTAAAAAGTGCCATTGACTCACTATCTCCGTTGGAAGCTTGAGATATCTTGGCTATGGGGTGCTTAATTATCTTTGCTCTGTGAGTTAGAACCCAGTTTTCCTTGCAAGATATTTGGAGAGCTGGCCTACCATCGTTGCTAGATGAGTGAGTCATCTAACCATTCAATCACATTATAGCCGTTGAGGAATTGAACGTTGACTTCCAAAATACTGAAAGATTATTGCTGATTTCCAAAAGAGAGTTGAGAGATGTGATTATTAACATCGCTACCTCTATAATACATCTGACGATCGTTGCTACTACTTTGCAAGCCTTCACTACGCCAATGAGTATTAGATATGAAGGAAAGCCATCAGTAAGCTAGTTGTCAGATCAGAGACTCAGCTAACTGAGCCTTCACGACCATGAAAAGGGAGCTTGCAACTGTTGTCTAAAGCTGCTCTATCAACGACCATTGAGAACTCACTAATTTATTGTCAATGGGAGCCTTGATGGCTGTTCTAGTTGAGAGCAGTTCTGTCCTAGCAAAGGACAGAAGCAAAGTGACAAACTTAGTAGAATCAATTGAAGCATTCATGACTAGCACTTCTTCGCTTTTCAGCTACATGCATATGCACTCAGAAATAGGTATGGCTTTATCTATTTTCAATTCGTTTCATCTATGTCATTTTTTGTAATCATTTATTCTTCGTATGCACTTCGAATTCTTGTCGATTGGAGTATGTTTGGTTTTTGCCATGGTTTTCTTTTTGCCACATGGACGTCAGATTTCGACGGCTCTCCGGCCACGGGGATGTCAGTTGGTTTTTGCCATGGTTTTCTTTTTGCCACATGGACGTCGGATTTCGACGGCTCGCCGGCCACGGGGGACGTCGGAATCCGATTCCGACGTCCACGTGGCAGAAAAAAAAACAAAAGAGAATTTTTTTTTTTGTCGTTTTGTTTTTCAAGTTTGTTTTTTCCACGATTCCAACGTCCACGTGGCAGCAAAAAAAAAAAGGAGAATTTTTTTTTTCTGCCATGTGGATTTTGGAATCCGACGTCCACATGGCATGTTCTCCGGTTCGTTTTTATCGGCCGATTGTCGATTTTGGGCTTGGCGTCAGATTCCGACAGATTTTAAATGCGACGGATTTCGACGACCTTATAGCGACGCATTTTTCGACGCCCGCGTCGATTCAAAAAAAATCAAAACGTGATTTCATGTCAAAAATCCTGTCGAAAGTTGCGGCAATTCTTGTAGTGAACTTCATAGCATCCTTGGAGTTAATTGCTTCGGCTAGGCTCTCTAGTTCTTCTGATGAAGTCCAGAATGATTGAGGTGTATACCTCTCAGGAATTGTCCGAGTCCGTGAGGATCTACGGATGTTTGCTTGACTAGGATGCGATGATGCTTCTTCTTGAATTTCTTCAAATTTGCTTGAGCTAGCTTGATCTGGTATGATGACAGGTACTGTCGGCTGCTCGGCTTCTGTAGCTATGGCTGCAGGTTTTGTAGAAGGAACATCAACGTTGGAAGAATCCATGCTACGTAAAATAGGATGAAATGACATACCATCATTTATCAATGGTTGTTTGAAATTATTGTATGTATGTTCTTGAAATATTACATCCCTAAAGACAAATACTACATTGGTGGATGAATCATAAACTTTATAAGCTTTATAGTCATCAGGATGGCCAATGAAATTACATTTATTTGTCCTATGGTCCAGCTTCTTCCTAAGTTGTTTAGGAATATGAACAGAACATATACAACCAAAGATTTTTAAATGGATGACACTAGGCTCGTGCCCATGCCAAACTTCATAAGTAGTTTTGTTGTTGACAGCTTTGGTGCTGGATCTGTTCTGCACGTAACAGGCTGTGGCAGTAGCTTCTGTCCAGAACTTCGCAGGTAGGTGTGTTTGATGTAGCATGGATATGGCTGAATTGAGAAGAGTTTGATTCTTCCTTTCTGCAATCTCATTTTGTTGAGGTGAATAGGAAGTGGTGAACTGTCTTCTAATGCCATGTTCAGCCATATAGTCGGACATCTCATTAGAGATGTATTGCCGCCACCATCAGTTCGGAGTTGTAAGAACCCTAAAGGATTGTCCCTAAGATGAGGATAGGAGAACACAATAAGAGAGACAATGGAGCCAAACCGTCCAACCAATCCTAGATCAGACCTGGATCTAGCCCCCAAGCCATGCCATGTGAAGCAAGAGGAGAAGAGAGAAACTGGTGACCTAAATCCAATATGTCGATGGGAGAATCCCTACCTCATTATATAGAGAGTAGAGTCTTGTGCATGAAACCATGCAACCCCCCCATGTAGGTCAACAATAAATAGATCACATCTCTTCATGCAGTCCTCTTGCCTATATCCGTCACACAGACATGCAATACTCCATATGTCTCAATAGAGTGTCTGGGTCCTCTCAAGGTTATTGGTTACAAACTGGCCTTGACATGGAATTAAATCATGGCGTGACCAACAATCTCGAATACCGGAGGGCCGGCCTACCATATTAGGACTATTCTAGGTCCTTAACCGAATATGGCCATGACATTCTTCCCTCCTTAAACAACTTCTATCCTTAGAAGCTCCTCAAAACAGGAAATAATTACAGTTTCTTTAACTTTCAGAATTAACCGAGAAAATCATTATCCTTAATCCGAGTTTCATATCAAACAAGTACTTAGAGAGAAATTGTTTTCGACCATTAATCTCTATTCTGGAGTACAAACTCTGGTTTGGAAAAGTACATTAAGAGATATATTTTCTCAGCATGATTACACTCAACACAAGTTAGTAACATCATCTTCATGTAAAACACTTACATGAACCACTGACTGAAATATTTCCTAATTTAGGAGATTTAAAGTTAAAGAAAATAATAATAATTACAGTTTGAAATTATCCACAAACTCTGGCAGATAATCATGAAAAACTTCCAAGTACAACTATCTTTAGAATCCAATTCTAAGATATGATAATTCATTTAACTAGAATTTCTAGGAGAATCATTAAGATATAGAATGATTAAAACTCAATTCCGAGTATCCCAGATACTCGTTTGAGCTAAATGTCCTTATTTCTGGCACCAAATGCCAGAAAATAACGTTCATTCGTCTTAATAGACTTGTCTGTCTCCTGTGATAACTAGAGATCCAATCAAATGAAGAGCTATATTCAAGCATTTGCAGACCATAAATTGTAACAGAATAGCATCCATTAGATAAATAAGATAATGTCTGTGAGATCCGTAGGTTCTCAATTAAAATATTGGAGTAGAGAGATTGAAAACACTGATTCGAATTCTTACTCAATTAATAGATCAATTGATTTAACCATCACACTTAAGAATCATCACAATTCCTTATAATACTCTGACAATAATTAAGTATCTATTTATGATTCATTAATCATAAATATTTAGATTCGTATAATTCGTCAATCATAATTTTCTGGAATCCAAAACCATAATCATTTACAGGATATTGGAGTATGTGTCCAACATAACTCAGGAAAAGTAAGAATCATTCCAAAATCTTTCCACTAAGAAAATATTGGATTTAGGAATATTTTTCAAACAAGATTTTTTAACTGAAGTGCAAGATCTAAGTTCTATAAACCACTGGTAATTAAAGATTGAACGCATACCAAAATGACAATGAGTCTTCAACTACAAAGAACTTTAGATTACAATCTAAAATCAAATCTAGATACCCAAAGTTCTGTTGAATATCAATTCAATCATTATTTTTAGATTCATTATGATTCGTTATCCAATTGGATACAATCACTAATGAGCTGAGTTTATTCCTTAACCAAGGAATACTCTCTCCCAAGAATACTGTATATCCAATGCACATAATTTTAACTGATGAATCCAAATGATTCACTAATCATGCATCTTACAAGCAATATAAAACAAAAACTATCAGTTTTTGGTGAATCCTCATCACTGATCGTTTTACAAATTAACTTCATCCTGGAGTAATCAACTACTCAAATTAATTGCCAATGATTCAGAAATCTCAATGTCTAGGTGAAAAATTCAATTATACTAGTATGACACCACATTTAGATCCTTACCCAAATCATTTATAAGTAATCCATAAATCTTCTATACAAAGATTTGTTAACTCTGCAAGTATCTGTCAAAACAATACTTGATCATATGTTTATGTTCACTGGCTAGGTTAAGTGCACCAAATAACCCTAGCAATCATAAATACACAGTAGACTCATACAAGATTAATCGTGCATATATGCGAATAATCTCACTATGACACAGTACATAAACACATTTTCATCTAGCAGATTCCTCCAGAACCCACATATGTTACTCACATATTTGACTGAGATCTTGTAACTCAGCTACAAAAGTTTTT
Organism: Diphasiastrum complanatum; assembly: GCA_029204225.1. Classification (NCBI taxonomy): domain Eukaryota; kingdom Viridiplantae; phylum Streptophyta; class Lycopodiopsida; order Lycopodiales; family Lycopodiaceae; genus Diphasiastrum; species Diphasiastrum complanatum. The sequence continues at coordinate 42,644,364 of CM055107.1, forward strand.
CCATTTCTTATGAGTAAATAACATATCCAAAATCTCTGAGACGAATAACATTCACTCTCAACAGTTTTTCAATCCCACTTACCTCTAATTACATAATTTCTCCCACTAAATCAACCCCTCTCTGATCCTAGTACTCAAACTAAGATTAGGTTGATTCAATATAGAACTCTCAGACTTAAATTCTGATCAAACTTACTTCTATTTCAATAAAATGGAAATTGTAACCTTTGACCTTTTACTGTACTACTTATAGATAATTATTCAAATATCAAATCTATTCTAGTTCCAGATTGTCCACACAATCTCTAGAGAATTCCTCTTATTCAAAAAGTTCCAATTAGATATCTTACTCTGAATCTATCCGAAATTCCTTTCAGATCAAATCTCATTTCTATACCCTAGCTGGTTCTCTTCCGAAAACTATGCAACACACAGATTTCCAAATAGAATTTTATCCCATCACTTCATCTCTCCTTTTAAAGAAATTATCAATTTCAATAAAAGTTAACTGGAAAGATGATATATGAAAATATCCAAATCCAAGATGAGTCAATAATAAGTGCATTCCTATAAAGAATTCACTCTATTACAAACATGACTTACTACTCCCGATCACACTTACTACCACTGATGTCCACTCTTCTTCTCTCCTTAGAATTTTCAGTTTCTTGAAAATCCTTTAGCTAAGGTATCAAGAAGACATAACGATATTAATAAATGTTTAAAAATTAATTATTCTAGGAAAAAGTCTGAAACAACTTTATTTCTATCCTATACCTGGGCTGAATTACTGATATACAAAAATCAACTACTAGTATAAAAATAGACTTAGTCTGATCTTTTGCATATCATTCACCATAGGATTTAACTGGAAATGAAATCAGTTTTATACTTTTGATCAGTGCCTATCAATTACAAATTCTCCAATAAAATTGGACTGTTTTTTTTTTTATTGATTGGTTTGGCATTACTCCATCATTATTAACAAAACTATCCAAACTTAAAATACGAAATTACATGAATAGAAATCCTACCAATAGGATTTTAGAAACTCTTAAACTGTATCCAAACAAGATTCCACTAATCGGATAAAGAGTTCTATCTTCATTATATTATCTGGTCATTTCATATTGTTTGATGGTTTTAATTCAATCTTGACGAGTAGCTTGTACAAACGTTAACTTGTCCCATTTCTAATGATTAATATCAACTAGAAATATACAAGACAACTAACCCATTTCAAATTTTAACTAAACTTGAAATTCAATAAAAAAGAAAAGAAAATATTTTTAAGGGAAGAACTTAGCTTACATTCATTTTGCAGGTGAATAAAAGGAAAAAGCGATCTGCATGCAATCTGTCAAGTACATAATGAATCAACCATATCTTCAACAACTGAATCTACCAATAGGTTCAACCAACTAGCTGGGATCAACAACTGTTTTTCTAGGAATCCATTGGTTTTACAATTAGTTACCCTGACAGAAACATGGATATGACTCGTAACCAAAACCATCACTCTGCCATTTTAACCAGAGCACAAAACATTATTGCTTTCTGGCTCTTTAGTTGTTGTAGTGAGTGCTTTGTACTTGGCCTCACAAGAAGATAGAGATATGGTATCTTGCTTCTTTGAAAGCCAAGACACAAGATTGCCTCCAAGAAAAATAGTATATGCATTAATGGACTTTCGATCCATTTTATCACTTGCAAAATCCGAATTCGAATAGCCAACAATGGTTAGATCTTCATTCTTGTACAATAAACCATAATCTTGAGTAGAAGATACATATCTTAGAACTCTCTTGGCCATCTTCCAATGTTGGATCTTGGGAGCTTGAATAAATTGACTCAATTTGTGCACACAATAGCTCAAATCGGGTCTAGTGATAGTAAGCCAAATTAAGGAGCCTATAAGACTCCTATAAAGTGTGATGTCCTCGAAGGATCTTTCATCACCTTTAATATGGTCTTTTACATGTTGCTCCATGGGAGTATCTATGCCTTTACAATTTTGCATATTGAATTTTCTCAACATAGAGAAGACATATCTAGATTGACAAATAAAAGCATACTCTTCATGAAAATCAATCTCAAGGCCTGAAATGTAATGGAATTCTCCTAGATCTTGCATTTTAAATTCTTCTCCTAATGCATCCTTAGTTTCTTGAACTAGCATCAAACAACTTCCATTAAGAATAATGTCATCTACATAGATTAAAAGAATGACAATATTACTACCATCAAACTTTAAGTACATAGAAGGATCTTAGTCACCAAGCACAAATCCTAATGAAAGTATAAAGTTGTTGAGTCTAGAATACCATGATCTAGGTGCTTGCTTCAAGCCATAAAGACTTCTAAATAGCAAACACACCTTAGATTTATCCTTGATAAATCCTTGAGGTTGTTCCATGTATATCTCCTCCTCAAGATAGCCATTCAAAAAAGCGTTGGAGACATCAAGTTGATACAATTTCCACTTAAAAAATAAGGCAAGAGAGATTATGATTCTTATTGTCACCATCTTTGCTACAGGAGCAAAGGTTTCTTCATAGTCAAGGCCATATATTTGTGCAAAGCCTTTAGCACATAATCTTGCCTTGTACTTGTTGATGGAGCCATCATGATTGTACTTGATCTTGAACACCCACTTGCATCCAATGATGTGCATGTTAGGTGGTGGATCCACTAGCTCCCATGTGTGGTTGGTGATCAAGGCATCATATTCAATCTTCATGGCCTCATACCACTCCTTGGTATTGAGGGCTTCTTGGACATCTTTGGGCTCCTCATGAGAAACAAAATAAGCATAAGTGGAATCAAGATCCACTTGTTTTCCTTTGACATCATAAGTGAGCCTCTTAGGCTCAGATCTCTCCCTCATGGATCTTCTAGGAGTGAAAATACGAGGACTTCCATCTTCAAATCTCAACCCCTCCATATGTTGATTGTCTTCAATAACAAAAGGTGATAGATTTTGAGGTTGCTTGATCTCGGCCCTTCCAAGATTGTACTTTTCTTCTTCATGAAAAACTACATTTCTACTATTAATTACTTTAGAAGTAGAGAGCATGTAGATTCGATAGGCTTTCTTGTTGGATGAATGTCCAACCATTACTCCTTTGCTTGCACAAGGATCATCCTTCTTTCTCGTTTCCAAGGGAATATGGACAAAGCATATGCATCAAAATACTCTAAGGTGATCAACCTTAGGTTTCTTTAAATAAAGTGCCTCATATGGTGACTTTCCTTCAAGTGCAACATGAGGGAGTCGATTGCAAAGATAGTTTGAACAATTGATGGCCTCATCCCAAAAGTCTTTTGGAAAGGATGCCTCAATTCTAATGGTTTGGCACATTCACACAAGGTTCTATTCTTTCTTTCATCAAAGAAGGCGGTAACAAGCAGAGACGTGAAATTTGACGAATCGACATTTTCTAGAATGAAGGAAGCAAAAGGCCATGGAATCTTCACACTACTGTCGATTGAAGAGGGAGATCTGTTGAAAATTAAGCCCACAGTTGTCTCCTTGGTCAATGACTATTTTTTCTATTTCGTGATTCTTCCTGCACGTTTATTGATCATTGATCTAGGGTCAGGTGAAACCAAGTTTGGTTCTACATTTGCTCATCTGATACCTGCAGGAATCACAAACTTAGACAACCAATTATTTGAAGAATGTCTACAACGGGCTTTCGGCTGATCTCCAGCAAAGGGTAACCAATCCTATTATAATTTCAAGTTCAGATGTTAAGTTTAATAACTTGAAGTCATTGAAGACTTGGCCACCTTCAAGGACTTCTGCAAACTTGCATTTAGACCAAGTCTGCAGATTTACATTACTTTTTCAACAGTCTACAGAAATACACTAAGTGTTGCACAGTTCGCATTTTTTGCACTTTCCCAAAAACTGCGACACTTACCTTCAACTTTTTTTGTTCAAATATTTTGAAGAAGTCAACTTGTTCACAGTTCAAAAGTTTAACTATTTTCAACACCTTCGGCTATTTCGCATTTTTTCGAAAAATACAAAGACAGATAAAATTCTCAAAGGTCCTCTATTTTTAAGAGTTAAGCTGTTAAAGGCACCTTTGTCTTATTTTTAAGGGCACCTTAAACTTGTTTTAAAGGCGTCTTCGGCTTTTTCGCAAAACTCCAAAGAGAGAAAAAAATGCCGAAGGTCGTCTATTTTGAACGAGGAACGTTCCCAGCCACTTCCCAAAATTTGCGAAGTGAGAGAAAACCACTTCACATAAAATGTGAAGTGAGAGAATTTGCGACGTCCTCGTCCGCGTCGACGATCTTGATCTGTTCACTGTATGTATTATGTACAGTTGTTACAAAAGCCATATAGTTCCAAGTACAACGGCTTTTCTAATTAGGTGACAAACATTTATTATAATTAATACACGGATGAAATCTATAAATAGATCATCCAAGCACAGATTATTGGTTGCTCCGTCCATGAGACGTACTATTTGAACCTCCTAGTTACACCGTCAATTTTTGGTTGTAATTGCTACTTCTATTGTGCTTCAGTGTAATATAGTAGCAGCAGCCTTTCTATCTGTGTATAATGTAGATGAATGCTTGTTGTGATTAAATGCACTTGCATCACTGTTTGATCGCGCTTGTTTACTCACTCTGATCAGAACACGGACGCCTACGACTCAGTTTCTGATCAGACGATGGTTGTCTTTGACGCCTGAGGAACTCGTGATATCATACTTCTCTTTTTGTTTATTTCAGAACTATACTTCATATTGAATCCATTCTTCAGTAATACCACACACACACACCATTCTAATCTCTTCGGTGGATTGTACTCTTGTTTTTGAGAGTATGAATTAATTTTCAAAATCATGTCAGGCAATTAGAACACTTAAAGCTATGATTATATTTAGCATAAACTTTCTATTAGACTATTTTTGCATCTAGTAGCTGATTGTAACGGGAGAACTATTCTGCAATATTCCTACTCTCTTCTCCCTTCGTGTTCTTCTATCTCCCTTGCCCCATCAGATTGGTATCAGAGCTTAGCTGCTCCACAACATAAATGGTCGCAGACAACTTCACCAAAGTGCTTCCCAGGATCAAGCATCAGAAGTTCTTCAACATGTTGAACCTGATGAAGATACCAAGGCACCAACCGTGAATGACTATTTTTCTATTTCATGATTCTTCATGCACGTTTATTGATCATTGATCTAGGGTCAGGTGAAACCAAGTTTGGTTCTAAGCCCACAGTTGTCTCCTTGGTGAATGACTATTTTTCTATTTCATGATTCTTCCTGCACGTTTATTGATCATTGATCTAGGGTCAGGTGAAACCAAGTTTGGTTCTACGTCTGCTCATCTAATACCTGCAGGAATCACAAACTTAGATAGCCAATTATTTGAAGAACGTCTACAACGGGCTTCCGGCTGATCTCCAACAAAGGGTAACCAATCCTATTATAATTTCAAGTTCAGATGTTAAGTTTAATAACTTGAAGTCATTGAAAACTTAGCCATCTTCAAGGACTTCCGCAAACTTGCATTTAAAACAAGTCTGCAGATTTACATTAATTTTTCAACAGTCTGCAGAAATACACTAAGTGTCGCACAATTCGCATTTTTTGCACTTTCCCGAAAACTACGACACTTACCTTCAACTTCTTCCGTTCAAAGATTTTGAAGAAGTCAACTATTCACAGTTCAAAAGTTTAACTATTTTCAACACCTTCGGCTATTTCACATTTTCTAAAAAAATGCGAAGAGAGAAAATTCCCGACGGTCTTCTATTTCTAAGAGTTAAACTATTAAAGGCACCTTCGTCTTATTTTTAAGGGCACCTTAAACTTGTTTTAAAGGCACCTTCGGCTTTTTTCGCAAAATCCCGAAGAGAGAGGAAAATGTCGAAGGTCGTCTATTTTGAACGAGGAACGTTCCCAGCCACTTCCCAAAATTTGCGAAGTGAGAGAAAACCACTTCACGTAAAATGTGAAGTGACAAGTTGACGCACCTGTCAATCTTGCAACCATTGTGCATGAAAGGAGAGCCAAGGCCATAAAACTAGAAGCCCCTGCCTACATTCAGACACGAGCCCAACGATTGAAGGAACCTCCAGTTGTAGAGAGAGTATTGAATGAGTGTGAAGAATTGAAAAAGATTATCTATGTTAGATATAGGGGTCTTATGTTTTTTACATCAAGCATCTAGGTGTAGGATGTTGATAGGAATAAATTTGGCATAGATGGCAAATTATGCATTTCGACTTGTAATGCCACTATTGAGCCAAAATAGAGTAAGAGGCTAAACACGTGCCAATTAGAGTGTAGACAAGTGTAAAGCTTTTGTTTGATGAATTCCAAGAGGTCCAATAGGATTTAGAGGTGGAACCTTGTGAGGTCCAATAGGAAATTGAGGCGTGCTTGAATATAGTCCAATCGAATTAAGAGGAGCATGGATCAATGATCCAATAGGATCAAGAGGTGACAAAATATGGTCCAATCATAGCTAAGCATAGTGGTAGCTCGTGGACCTACTAGTATCATTGTACTCCTCATTTTGAATCTATTTGATTTGGTGATTTCATGAATTTTGTGAGTTATTGGATTTCTAGCTTTCTCTCTCTACCCGAGAGCTCATGATGCATTTTCTCTCTCTAACCGAGGAGAGCAGCTTGTTTTTACTTAGATTATTTTTTGAATACTTCCCACACGTGTGAGTGAGAGTTGGAAGTGATTGAATGCATGTAGTAGTGTGTTTTTGCCATAGGATCTAAGATTGATTTTGAATCTCAATCTAGTCTTGATCTTGGTGCATCTACACACCTTAGGAGATCACAAGTACATGTTGTGGACAATCCACACGTGTGAAATTCAACATGGTATCAGAGCCTACCTAAGGTTACCATGCATTTTGATCCATCTAAGTGAAAAAATTTTCATCAATGTTGAGCTAGAAGTTGTCAAGGCCCATTTTCCTAGCTATCTTGTTCAGTCTTGGATCAAAAGAGATCAAAAGGACATTGATTGGGTCTGACCTGGTACTGTATGGAATCAGGTGCTTAGACACGTGTGAGGAACATCCAATTTCAGTTTGGAAGTTCTCTCTCATGTTTGATCCATTTATCTTGCTTGATAGCTTGTTTTGAAGCTATTTTTGTCTAGTTTCTGTTACAATCAGTTTCATTCCATTTGGTTGAGCCAATCAAAAGCTATAAGATTTTGAAGAGGGTTAGTTAGGGCACCTAGACCTGGGTGGCCACATTTGGTTTGGTCAAGAGATTGCTTGGTTGATCCAAAATCACAGTTGTATGCTTGCCAATCTCATCTATATGTGATCTAGGCACTGTTTTGAGATCTTAGCCATTTTGTTTCATGCAATATCATTGTATTTGAGTCAAATTTGGTTTCTTAGTGTATTTCACACATGCTAAGAGTGTTAGATCCTAACTTTCCCTATACTCCATCATTTGATGTGAAATAGATCTTGTTTTAAAGAGATTTGAGTAGGTAGTGAGAATCAATTCACAAATAGTTGCAAGATCTTTTATAGGAGGAGATAGTACTCAATTATTGGATCCTATTGAGAGTGTGTAGCAACATTTATTGTTCATCATTTGAGTTTTCTTCACTTCAAATGTCTTCAATGGGTTCATCCTTGTTGGAACCAAGTGAAAGATTGACCACTTCAAATTATTCAATTTGGAAAATGAGGATGGAGTCCATCTTGATCCTTCAAGACATGATGGACATAGTTCTTGGCCTTGAAGAAGAACCACAAGTTCTTTAACAAGTTCAAAAATACAAAAAGAGAGCTAGGATGGCTCTCCACTACATTAAGATGAATGTCTCTAATGAGATATTGAGGGAGATAGGTACTTGTACAGTAGCCAAAGAAGCTTGGGATTGTCTCAAGACTATCTATGAGGCTAAGAATACCTCTAGGCTTATCACTCTTAGGAATCAAATCTTTCAAAGTAGCCAAAAGAGTGATGAGAGTGCATCTAGTTATGTTTTGAGAGTAAAAGATATTCATAGAGAGCTTGCTGGCATTGGTGATTCCATCAATCAAAATGAGCTAGTTCAAGTCATTCTCAATGGCTTGAGAAGTGAATTTGATAACCTTGTCCAATCCTATGCCATTAAGGAGGAGCTACCAAGTTTGGAGGCTCTCCAAAGTGTGCTAATTTCAGAAGAATCAAGACAAGAGTACAAGCTCTTGAGGATGGACAAGCTTTCTCTCACTCGTAATGATGGAAAAGCTCTCTTTGCCAAGGATAAGCACAAAGGGAGGAGCAAGAACCAACATCAACAATCCTCAAGCAAGGACAAAGTCAAATCCAAAGACAAAGATGAGGAGGAAGATGATTCCTCTAATGCTTCATCATCCAAGCTCAAGAAGAAGAAGATCAAGTGCTTATATTGTGGTAAGAAAGGTCATTATGCCACCAATTGCTTCAAAAAGAAGAATCAACTCAAGCAAGCCAATATTATTAATGAGAAGGAAGACACTATTGCAAGTGATGGAGAGGGATCTCTTATGGTCTCTAGTTTCTCATCTACTCCTTTCAAGAAGGACAGCCTATGGTATATTGATAGTGGAGCCTCTTCACATATGTGTAGCTCCAAGGACTCTTTCTCTTCTATTGCACCTTATGATGGAGTCAAGAAATCAATATACACTGCAAATAATTTTGAATGTCCTATTGAAGGCATAGGGAACATTCCTTTGAAGCTTGCATCCTCTAAAGTTCTTTCTCTCTCTAGAGTTCTTTATGTACCTAAGCTTACCAAGAATCTTATTAGTGTTGGCCAATTGCTTGATAATGGCCTTGATGTAAAATTCAATGTTGAAACTTGCACTATCAAGAAGAATGATGAGATACTTGCATTAGGATCTAGATTTGGTGGCATCTATAAACTAGATCCAAATGAGTATGTGAATGCTTGTAATGTTGCTCTTGTGAACAAGCTCTCTATGGAGGAATTATGGCATAGGAGGTTGGGACATCCCAACTACAAATCCATGCTCTCTATGATCAAAGAAGCCAAAGCTATTGGCTTGCCAAAGTCACTCTCCAAGAAGATCAAGCCTTGTGAGGCTTGTGCTATTGCTAAATCTCACAAAAAGCCATTTACAAGATCTTCTATCAAAAGCAAGCATCCTTTAGAGTTAATCCACTCGGATGTGCATTTCTCATCAACTACAAGCAAGGGAGGAGCCACTTGTTTTGTTACTTTCATTGATGATTACACAAGATTCACTTGGATATATCTTCTTGCTTCTAATTCTATGGTGTTTGATCATTTCCTTATTTTCAAAGCTTATGTAGAGAAGCAATTCTCATTCAAGATTAAAGCTCTTAGAAGTGATGGAGGTGGTGAATATATCTCCAATAAATTTCAAGATTTTTGTAAGCTTGAAGGCATTAAAAGAGAGTTTTCTTGTGCCTACTCTCCATCTCAAAATGGAGTAATAGATCTCTATGTGAATGTGCAAAATCTATGAGAATTGAGGCATCTTTGCCCAAAGATTTTTGGGGAGAAGCCTTTAATTGTGCAAATTATCTTTGCAATAGGCTCCCACATATAGGTCTTGGAGGAAAGTCACCATATGAAATCTTATTTTTGAAGAAGCCTAAGGTTGATCACCTTAGAGTTTTTGGATGCTTATGCTTTGTCCATATTCCCTTGGAAACAAGGAAGAAGGAAGATCCTAGTGCATGCAAAGGGATCATGGTTGGATACTCATCCACCAAGAAGGCCTATAGAGTCTTTATACTCTCTACTTCTCAAGTTATTGAAAGTAGAGATGTTGTCTTTTATGAAGATCAACGCTCATCATTTGAAGAGTCCGAGATCAAGAAATCTATGGATGCATCATTAATTATTGATTTTGAAGACAATCATGATGTGATGGGGTCGAGATTTGAAGAAGACTCTCCTTGGATTTTTTCACCAAGAAGATCCATGAGAGATAGATCCGAGCCTAAGAGGCTCTCATATGTTGAAAAAGACAAACAAGTGGATCTTGGTTCCACTAATTATGTTTTTTATGTCTCTCATGAAGAGCCAAAGAATGTACAAGAGGCACTCAATACCAAGGAGTGGTATGATGCCATGAAGCAAGAGTATGATGCATTGATCACCAACAATACTTGGGAGTTTGTGGATCCTCAATCCAACAAGCATGTGATTGGTTGCAAGTGGGTATTTCGGATCAAGTTCAATCATGATGGCACCATCAACAAGCATAAAGCAAGATCATTTGCCAAAGGATTTGCTCAAATCCATGGTCTTGATTATGAGGAGACCTTTGCACCTGTTGCAAAGATGGTGACAATAAGAATTCTTATTTCTCTTGCTTGTTTTTTCAAGTGGAAGGTGTTCCAATTAGATGTATCCAATGCTTTTCTAAATGGTTATCTTGAGGAGGAGATCTATATGGAACAACCTCAAGGATTCATCAAGGATGAGTCCAAAGTGTGCTTGCTCTTCAAAAGTCTTTATGGACTCAAGCAAGCACCAAGATCATGGTATCCAAGACTTAACTCTTTTCTTATTTCACTAGGATTTACTCTTAGTGACTATGATCCTTCCATGTATCTAAAGTTTGTTGATAGCAATATTGTCATTCTTCTAATTTATGTTGATGACATTATTCTTTGTGGAAGTTGTATCAAGCTAGTTGATGAAACAAGCTAGCACTTGGATGTGAGTTTAAAATGCAAGATCTAGGAGAGATGCATTACATCCTAGGCCTAGAAATTGATTTTTATGAAAATCATGTCTTTATATGCCAATCTAGATATGCTCACTCTATGTTGAAAAAATTCCATATGGAAAATTCTAAGAGCATAGATACTCCAATGGAGCACATTGTAAAAGATCCTAATAAAGGTGATGAAAGATCCTTTGAGGACATCACACTTTTTAGGAGTCTTGTAGGCTCCTTGATTTGGCTTACCATTACTAGGCCCGATCTAAGTTTTTGTGTGCACAAATTGAGTCAATTTATGCAAGATCCTAAGATCCATCATTGGAAGATGGCCAAGAGGATTCTAAGATATGTATCTTCATCTTGTGATTATGGTCTACTCTATAAAAGTGAAGATCTATCCATGATTGGCTACTCGGATTCGGACTTTGCAAGTGACAAGATGGATCGAAAGTCTATTAGTGCATACACTATCTTTCTTGGAGGCAATCTAATATCTTGGCTTTCCAATAAGCAAGATACTATATCTCTCTCTTCATGTGAGGCCAAGTACAAAGCACTCACTACAACTACCAAAGAAGTGCTTTGGATGAAGAGGTTATTAATGGAGCTAAAGTGCATCAAGGAGGATGATCTACCAGTGATCAAGTGTGATAACATCTCAGCCCAAGCTCTTGCCAATAATCCCATATTTGATGCAAGAAGCAAGCACATAGAAGTGGCACACCATTTTGTGAGAGAAAAGCTTATTGGAGGAGAAATCTATTTGGAGCATGTCAACTCGTCCTCTTGTATTGCCAATCTACTCACCAAGCCTTTGAGCAAAAGTGCTTTCATCAAGCATAGGTCTAATCTTGGAGTTATATCAAGATCAATGCTCAAATCTTCATAGATAATTTTTTAGGAGGAGTGTGAAGAATTGAAAAAGATTATCTATGTTAGATATAGGGGTCTTATGTTTTTTACATCAAGCATCTAGGTGTAGGATGTTGATAGGAATAAATTTGGCATAGATGGCAAATTATGCATTTCGACTTGTAATGCCACTATTGAGCCAAAATAGAGTAAGAGGCTAAACACGTGCCAATTAGAGTGTAGACAAGTGTAAAGCTTTTGTTTGATGAATTCCAAGAGGTCCAATAGGATTTAGAGGTGGAACCTTGTGAGGTCCAATAGGAAATTGAGGCGTGCTTGAATATAGTCCAATCGAATTAAGAGGAGCATGGATCAATGATCCAATAGGATCAAGAGGTGACAAAATATGGTCCAATCATAGCTAAGCATAGTGGTAGCTCGTGGACCTACTAGTATCATTGTACTCCTCATTTTGAATCTATTTGATTTGGTGATTTCATGAATTTTGTGAGTTATTGGATTTCTAGCTTTCTCTCTCTACCCGAGAGCTCATGATGCATTTTCTCTCTCTAACCGAGGAGAGCAGCTTGTTTTTACTTAGATTATTTTTTGAATACTTCCCACACATGTGAGTGAGAGTTGGAAGTGATTGAATGCATGTAGTAGTGTGTTTTTGCCATAGGATCTAAGATTGATTTTGAATCTCAATCTAGTCTTGATCTTGGTACATCTACACACCTTAGGAGATCACAAGTACATGTTGTGGACAATCCACACGTGTGAAATTCAACAATGAGGAGCACAATCAACACCACACCGCGTGCCATTACACTAAATCCATCGGACCTGGAGAGTACCCAAACCCACAGAAGGAGAAGGATTGCTACATCAAGGTAAGAGAGTGGATCCAACAAGGCAAGCTAAACCTCCTATTGGTGATCGCAATCGGCCAATAGAACCCATGGATGTAGCTAGAAACTCTAATCAAGTTGTAAATGCACCTACCACACCCATGGGCCCAGAAGGATTTATCCATCCAGAATTCAACAAGAAATCCTTCACTTCCCTATAATCATAAGGAAGTGGAACCGAGGCCTTAACCACCCTACTATCTAGTCAAGGGGGAACGATTTTTAGCGAGCATTTCTCGGCGAGCAGTTTCATAAGAAAGGCGAGCATCTTGATCACTCACTCACCCATCATCCCAGTCTTTCGCTCGCCATTCATCCCAGTCCTTTCACTTTTTATCTATTCAAGTACCATTTTCTATCTATCAATCAAGTACCATTTTAAGCTTTGACGACATAATGGGAAATGATTTTTGGAATTTTACCCGTGACCTTTTGACATTGATTTTAGCTCAAATGATTCTTATTTACGAGCTAAAACTAGACACACAGAGAGAGAGAGAGAGAGAGAGAGAGAGAGAGAGAGAGAGAGAGAGAGAGAGAGAGAGAGAGAGAGAGAGAGAGAGAGAGAGAGAGAGAGAGAGAGAGAGAGAGAGAGAGAGAGAGAGAGAGAGAGAGAGAGAGAGAGAGAGAGAGAGAGAGAGAGAGAGAGAGAGAGAGAGAGAGAGAGAGAGAGAGAGAGAGAGAGAGAGAGAGAGAGAGAGAGAGAGAGAGAGATAATACTAATGGAAAAAGATGTGTGAGAAGTCATCACAGGTGATGAGAGAAGGCCGTCAAATGAAACAAATATCAAAGTGTTTGACAAAAAGATGAGGAAAGCTTTGACCTTCATTAACTTCTCAGTGAAGGATTATATCATTACCCACATTTGTGATGCTGTGACACCCGATAGGCATGGCATGTGCTAAAGGAGCAGTCAAATCGAGACGTCAAATCCGTCTAGAATCATGTTTATGAAGTCAAAGCTGAATAGTGCCTGAATGGAGCAAGGAGAGCACATTCAGACGTACATGACCAAAATCAAGACAATGAGGGATGAACTGCATTCTATTGGTGAGCGCATATGTGATGTGAAGCTAGTGCACAATTCATTATGTAACATTGCAGAACTCTATGAGATGTTTGTGAGTGGAATAGCATCAAGAGAAAGGTTGCCAACCTTTGACGAGCTCACAGGAATCTTGATGCAGGAAGAGCAATGGTGAGAAATGGTGAAAGCTAAACGTCAAAATACTGACGATCAAGCACTTGCGACACACCAAAAACGAGGCAAGGGCAAGGGCAAGAAGAAGTCTAAACAACAATTTGCCAAGACTCAGGAGGATGAGAGATCTTCCAATAAGACCAATAAGAAAGGCAAGTGCTTCCATTTTGGTAACAAGGGCCATTGGAAGAGTGAATGTCGCAAATTCCTGGCGGAACAAGGCAAGGGGAAACCAAAGCAAGCAGGTAGCCTTGTCGATGAGGGTGAGATTGAAGACTCTAGCATCTTCATATCTACATTGTCATCTAATCAAGATGATCAAGCGTGGCATATTGACTCGGGAGCCACAAGACACATGACAAGTAACAAGAATTGGTTCAATAGCTTGAAAGTATTGGATAATGGAACGTCCATTTCACAAGCAAATGGTGATGTGTGCAAGATCAAGGGGATAGGCAATGTTTCAATCCAACTTCCTGATGGCAAAAACAAGATGATTAGGGAGGTACTTTACGTACCAGATTTGAAGAAAAATCTACTTTCTGTTGGAGTCATTACTGATCAAAAGTTGAAAGTAGAATTCGCTTATGATCGTTGCTTGTGAAGGATGTGAACCAAAAGTTCAAAGTTATTGCGGATGGAGTAAGGGAGCCCAATACAAAATTGTACAGGTTGAATGCTACAATCAAGGGGCAACATAGACTCGTATCGTCCATTCCTTCACAAACTGAGTTGTTGCATAAGAGGCTTGGTCACTTGAACTTGGTAAGCCTCAGTTTGATGAGGAAATTGGAGACGCTAACATGATTGCCTACTATAGAAGACCACTTGAAATTGATGTGCGAATCATGTGTATATAGGAAGCAGCATCGAGAGAAGTTCAATAAATGTGGTGTTGCAAGGGCAAAGAACATCCTGGATTTGATCCACACAGATTTATGTGGACCTATGAGCACCATGTCCTTAGGTGAAGCCTTCTATTTCATGACCTTTATTGAAGATATGTCACGTAAGACATGGATCTACTTCTTGAAGAAGAAATCAGATGCATTTGACAAATTTAAGAGCTTCAAAGCATTGGTCGAAAATCAGACAAGTAGGAAGATCAAAGTCCAAAGATCAGATAGTGGAGGTGAGTACAAGTCTAATGACTTCAATGATCTTTGTGATCAATGTGGGATTAAAAGACAATTTACGCAAGCTCATACTCCTGCTCTCAATGGTGTAGCTGAGTGCAAGAATCATACGATTTTGGAATGTGCCAGATCTATGCTAGCTGAGATGAAACTACCAAAAGATTTTTGGCCAGAAGCATGCAGTACGATAGTCTATCTTCAAAATAGAAGTCCTACCATTGCCATACCAAAGATAACACCTGAGGAAGCATTCACGAAGAAGAAGTCAAAGGTGAACCACTTGCGAATCTTTGGATGTAAAGCCTTTATACACATTCCTAAGGAAGAGAGATGTAAACTTGATGTAAAAGCTATCAAGTGTATATTCCTAGGATATGATGAATGTGTGAAGGGCTATAGATGTTTTGATCCATTGGAAAACAAGATCCATGTAAGCCGTGATGTTATCTTTGATGAATCCAAAATGTATGAAGACGAGGATGCTGAGAAGATAGACACATCCAGTGAGAAAGGTGGTATAGTGAGGATACCTCCTGATGATGATCCATTCATTGACCTTCCGAGTGATGAATATGAGGATACATCTCAAGATACTACTACTCAACCTCAAGAGACATGTTGGAGAGGTAGGGACAAACCTTTTGGTGCAAGAAGGATTGAAGTTGCAGGTGACAAATGCAAGGAGAAGGATGTACCATGAGATACATTTTCACCAGGAAGCCGATCACCTGATAGGAAGCTCCCTAAGTGGTTTGAGAGATTGTTGGAGAGCCGCGACATGGATGACTTTCCAGGATCATCTAACAAGGGAGAGCTACGAAGATCAACAAGAGAGAAGACACAACCTGAAAGGTATGAAGCAAATTATGCTCTCTTATCTAGCATTATTCAAAGCAAAGAACCTTTGACTTATGGTGAAGCGAAGGATGATGACATTTGGGTCAAGGCCATGGGAGAGAAGATGGAGTCAATTGCTAAGCATAGCACATGGGACTTAGTAGAACCACCAGTTGGCAAGAAACCCATTGGTAAATGAGTATACATGACTAAGTATCATGCAGATGGTAGTATAGCAAAGCACAAGGCAAGATTGGTGATCAAAGGGTATGCAAAAAGTAAAGGCTTTGATTATGAGGAGACCTTTGCTCAAGTATGTAAGTGGAATACTCTACGTCTACTTGTTGCTTTAGCTTCACATTTTGGTTGGCCTTTCATCAGATGGATGTGAAATCTGCTTTTCCAAATGGTGAGTTAGAAAAAGAAGTGTTCATGGATCAACCTGAAGGCTTTGTAGCGAAGGGACAGGAAAATACAGTATGTCGCTTGAAGAAAGCGCTTTATGGTCTTAAACAGGCACCACATGCATGGTATAGTAGGATTGATGCCTACTTTCATTCAAAGGGGATGGTGAGAACACATTATGATCCAAATCTATATGTCTTATGCTTTGATGGTATGGTTGCTTTGATTGCTCTTTATGTTGATGACTTGATTATTACGGGAAATAATCAAGAGATGATAGACATGATCAAGAAAGACCTCATGAAACAATTCGAGATGACAGATCTCAGCCTAATGCATTATTGCCTTGGAGTAGAGGTGTGGCAAAAAGGACACGAAGTGGGTTTAACACAGATGAAGTATGTCAAAGATTTGCTGCACAAGTTTAGGTTGCAGGATTGCAAACCAGTGAATACTCCTATTGAACCAGGTAAAAGGCTTTCTAAGCTTGATGAGTCACAGTCATTTGATGCTACACTGTATAGGCAGTTAGTAGGGCGCTTGATTTACCTTACCATGACTAGACCAGATATATGCTATGTTGTTAGCATTGTAAGTCAGTTTATGGCAGCACCTACGAAAATGCATTGGAAGGCAACTAAACGCATTTTGCGTTATGTGAAAGGGACTTTAGATAATGGCTTGATTTACAGGAAACATGGTGGTTAACCTGAGTTGTGTGGCTATGTGGATGCGGATTGGGGAGGTGACTATGATGATCGTAGATCCACCATAGGGTATGTATTCCAGTTTTGTGGCCGTTGCTTTTCCTGGTCTAGTAAGAAGCAAAGTACAATTTCTCTTTCCACCACAAAAGCAGAGTATAAGGCAATGTGTAGTGCAACACAGGAAGCTATATGGTTGAGACAAATCTTGGAAGAAGTTGGCATGAAGCAGAAAAATCTCACAACTTTACATAGCGACAGTCAGAGTGGCATTCAGCTAGCAAAGAATCCAGTGTTCCATGCGAGAACCAAACACATTGAGATTCAGTATCACTTTATACGTGAGAGGCTGCTGACTCGTGAAATTCATGTTGTTCATTGTAGTACAGAAGAACAACTAGCTGATATTTTCACTAAGCCACTTGTTGGAGAAAAGTTTGATAAGTTTAGATCAAAGCTTTCTGTACTTAAAGTTTGTTGACTTTAAAGCTATGTATATGACTGTATAAAAAGTAGAATCTACTTTAAGGGAGAGAGTTAGAATTAAAGTAGAATCATTGTGCTACTGTACTGTGGGTCCTATCACTTGATAAGAATCAGTTGGCCTCGCCACGAGGCAAGTCGACGGGACACGCGTCCCGCCAACGGCAACCTGGGTCATGCATGGGTTGCCTGAGTGAAAAACTATATGTACAGTGTAATTTCATTTTGAGAAATACAGTTGCTATGTGAGCTTGCTGTGGAGAGTGTTTTCTGTCTGTGTTACTGCGTAGCATGATCTGCGTTTCTGTTTGAAGCAAATTCTAAGTTTGTATGCATCCCTCATCAAAAAGTGCATTTTGCAAAAGAAAGAGATTAAATATGGATTACAAAAACTTTTGGAAAGGAAGAATTTTAGAGTTCAAAGTTTCAAAGGGAGGTCAATCCATTTTAGAAGTCTTGATTCAACATGTGTATATGCACAATGAAGTTATGGTGGTGGATGTCAATCTCGTAGATCGACTCAAATGCAATTGTATGTGATGCAGCTTATGGCAAACTAGAAACTCTACCTCTACCACATTTTTTGAGTGAGGAATGGGTTCCCCCCAATTCTACCATAGCAGAAAGTTTTAGATCAAAGTTTTTTATGGACATTCAAAATTGCATGAAATGTAGCACAGGTTCAAAAACCAATAGACTATACTGGTATATACCATTTGCAATTTTTGTAGATTTTTTTGCTAGATGTAATGTTCGTAAAATAGCTACAATGTTCATTGCTAAGGATTTAACTGATGAAATGATATCAGAAGTTCTTGATAATCATTGGGATGTGAAATCTAATGGCAGCATTCAATGTAGAGCTAACAAATCATCCATGATATTTTGATATCATATAGAAAAACAAATGCTTTCTTTTATGTTTTATTATAGAAGATGGACTAGAGTTAATAATGAATAAAAGCCATTAGATCAAGACTTTACAATGAACCATCATGAGCAAATGCAAATAGAGGTGAAGCAAAATGGGGTTGTTATTGCGACAATTGAAGTGGAGGAGGACTGGGGTATGAAATATATACGATCGGAACTTACAATGCTCCAATTTGACATCTCTCAAAACTATGGTTTTCAAGTAAATGGAAGAATGATACGTTTTTGTATTTGAATAGTCTGTTATGTAATTGTTATTCTGTTATTTATTAACAATGATTTATTGATAGAGCATTTGCAATGTTAATGCAGATCAGAGCAAGGCAAGAAGATCATATCCCATGCAAAGATTTAATGTCAAGCATAGAAATTGTCGAAACAGAATAAAGCTTTGATGGATCAGTAAATCTACAATATTGGTGAGCTTAACTTTCCTTGTTAAATTTTAGACTGTTAACTTTTGGCTCCTTTTAGATTAACCCACATTGTTTATTGAAAAATGTAATTCCATTGTTTTCATGTGTAGGTTCAAGGAAAGTGTAATGGAAGATGTACAATATACAATTACATCTTTCTAAAGATGAAAATAGCAACAATCGAATATCAAATGATGGAAATAGCAACAATCGAATATCAAAAGACTCAAAAGAGTCATCATTTGTACACATTGAATGTAAATATTTGAAGTACATATTTTTGTATTGGCCTTTCAATAAGACCATCTTATTTTTCTATATAAATTTTTTTTCCATCAGCTCTTTCAAGTGCAAGCTCCCCAGTTTCTTGTTCCATTGTCACCGATGTTGCACTAGTGAGGAAAATCTTAATCATCTCTTGTCGAAATTCAAATATGTCATTTTGTGTGAATTTTGGACAGGTGAACTGCAAATCATCAACAATAAATAAGTTAGACAAATACACAAAAATAAAAAATCATATAAATAAAATCAGTGTATATCCAAACTCAAATTACCTTACGTATATCGACATTTTCACCTTGGCTAATGAACCACTCCATAAAGCACTTTACAGTTTTAATGGCATACCAGCCACAACTGAATGAGTCAACTTGCTGAGAGAACTGAGAATCAAAATTGAGAATGTTAGTTTCACATTTTTTATATGGAAATTTGCATCACAAAAAAAGTAATTGAAAAATTGGCTACCTGTGCGTCTATTATCTCTACGTGCTTTGCCACACACAGGGCCTTCGTTGAAAAATATATAATCATGCTTTTGTACATCTCAATGTTGACATTGAGGTGTGTTGATCTCAAAGAGTTCATTCTCAGCACTCTTGGATTGCAATGGGGCAAGGTAGATAGAAGAACGTGAATGGAGAAGAGAGCAAGAATATTGCGGAACAACTCTTCCGTTCTAATCAGCTGCTAAATGCAAAAACAATCTAATAGATAGCTTATGCTAAATGTAATACTTTAAGTGTTCTAATTGCCCAACAAGATCTTAAAAATCAATTCATACTCTGAAACAAGAGTACAATCCACCGAAGAGATTAGAGATGGTTTGTATGTGGTACTATTGAAATCAGATTCAACGTGAAGTATAGTTCTGAAATAAATGGAAGAGCAGTATGATAACGTGAGTTTCTCAGGCGTCAAAGACAGCCATCGTCTGATCAAAAACTGAGGAGTTGTAGACGTCCGTGTTCTGATCAGAGTGAGTAAACAAGCACGATCAAACAACAATGAAAGTGCATTCAATCATAACAAGCATTCATCTACGTTGTACACTGATAAAAGCAAGCTGTTGCTATATTACACTGAAGCACAATACAAAATGACAATTACAACAAAAATGACGACATAATTGGGATGCTCAAATAATGTGTCTCATGGACAGAGCAACCCCTAATCTGTGCTTGGACGATCTATTTATAGATTTCATCTGTGTATTAATTACATTCAATGTTTGTCACCAAATTAGGAAAGCCATTGTACTTGGAAGTATATGGTGTTGGAGAGAGAGGGGAGATGAATGACGAACACGAACGAGACATGAACTCAAACAAGAAATGAACGAGAAACGAACTCGAACATAAAATTTTCGTGTGTAGCGGAACGAGCTCTCTCCATAAGCATGACTATGCCTATCAAAATGAAAAAATCAGTAGTGATGGGAATCACAGTCGTTCTTGATTATGTAGCCAAACATTAATAAATGAATGAAGCTCCAGAAGAATGGTTTGTCATGAATAGTAAGACAAACTATTCGTCGTGAATGATTCGTGAAGAGCTAGGTGGTGCTCGACTAATAATTAGTTGCGAATGATTCGCAAAAAACAAGACCAAATATTAGTCGTCTATTACCAGAAAGAGCTGGTTTTGTACAGACCATTGCATACATGAGAGATCTTAGTATCGATTGATACAGATACTCTCTCATTTGCTCCTCTTCTTGCTTGGTTTGGGGACTTTGGTCCTTTGACAAATGCAGATCTGGATCCATTGGTGAGTGAGCTAATTTACAATTCATCAAATTGTATCTGTTAAGAACATTATAAAGATACCTTTTTTGAGTGATTTAAATCAGTCGATTTGCTCTATGTTCGTGGATTTGAATTTCTAGACAGAAGTGAGCTTCGCCCAGATCAGTCATGTCAAATTCTGAGAACAACATCTATTTCGAATCCTTAACCATATTGGTATTGTTGCTGAAGAGCAACGTATCATCCATGTACAAGGTGATGATAATGAAGGACTGCTACACTGACTTCAAATAAATGTTGCAATTAGCAGTGCTTGGTTTAAATCCTTGTTTAATGAGGAATGTATTGATCCTCTGAAACCAAGCCCTGGCAGACTGTTTCAAGCCTTACAGTGCTTTGTGGAGTCTACAGACATGATTCTTCATGCCTTCCAAAACGTATTCTTTGGGCTGGATCATGTAGATATCTACTTGTATAACTTCATTCAGATAGGTTGTTTGTACATCAAGTTAATGTACTTTGAGGTCGGCAGCTGCAGCATAAGACAGGAGCATTCGATGAATGTTTGAGGACTGGACTAAAAGTCTCACTGTAGTCGACATTTGAGATCTAGGTGAATCCTCGTGCTACCAGTCTGGCCTTCCTTCGATCAATTGCTCCGTTGGCATTATATTTGATCTTAAAGATCCATTTGCAATCAATGATATTGCAACCAATGGGAGCTTCGACTAATAACCATGTCTGATTCTTGATCAGAGAGGAATACTCTCTGTCCATGGCTTCTCTCCAGAGATCAGAGTCTAGTTGGCTAAGTGCCTCTTCGACTGTTGTCGATTCCTACATCAAGAGACAGACAAACTCAGGAGTATACCTTGTGGGCTGTGTGTGCACTCGGCTTGATCTTCTGGGATGATTCGACTGATAAACCGCTCTTGGGAATTGTTACTGGGTAGCAGCAACATCTTTGTCTTATTCGATGTCTCAAAGTGGGTCGACAATAGACATGCCTGAGCCAGAAGCTCGGACTATTGTGTCAATGGCAGGTGATGAAGGTTCTTCTTGAGCGACATCCTTGTCTTTGAGGTCGACGAACTGATCCTCGATAAAGACTATATCTCGGCTTTACAAGATTTGCTGGGTATCAGGATCATACAACTTGTAAGTATTATCAGACGAAGTATATTTGATCAGGATGGTCTTGAGACCTTGGAAGTCCAATTTCTTCCTTGTGTCCTTTAGGATCTGCGCGTAGGCAATGCACCCAAATACTCTTAGGTTCTTCAAAGAAGGCTAGAGCCTGTCCACACCTCATGGGGTCTCTTGTCTGAGAGGGCCTTGGTCGAACATCTGTTTAGGAGGTAAGCTTCAGTGGAGATAGCTTCAGCCCATAATTTCTTGGAAAACGATGCATGCGATAACATACACTTAGCAGATTCGACCAGAGTACGGTTCTTCCTCTCAACTAAGCCATTAGACTGAGGACTGTAAGGAGTGATGAATTGCTGCTCAATGCCTTGGCTTTGGCAGTACTCCTTAAATTCGACAGAGATATATTCTCCACCGTTGTCTGACCTTAGGGCCTTGATCGTCCTTCCAGTCTCCTTTTCTGCACACTCCTTGAAGATTCTGAAGTAGTTGAAGGCTTATTATTTCTTCTTTATTAAATACACCATCGTCCTTCTAGAGAATTTGTCAATAAAGGTTATAAAATACTTGGCATCTTTTAGCGAAGGATTTTTCATCGGGCCACAAATATCTGAACGTACAACATCTAGCAATCCTCTAGCAACATGCTGATGGCTTGACTTAAATGGTTTCCTAGTCTGTTTACCAACTAGACAGTCTTGAACAGACATGTAACTTGACTTTTTCGCGAGGATAGTCGAGATCAAGAACAATAGATTGTCTAGACATTTGTTGTATAGCAGCATGATTTAAATGACCAAGTATATAATGCCAAAGTAAACCTTTATTTGAATGAATTGAAGTACTGAGAGCTTGACTAGAGGCAGAAAAACAATGACTCAATTTATACAAGTATCCATGTCTCTTTTCGAGTGCTAGGATCTTGCTTGTCCCATCAACTACTTTACACTGATCACATTCGAATTCTACTCTGTGTCCTAGATCTGTGATTCTGCTTATAGAGAGCATATTCATAGATAACTTTGGTACATAAAGGACTTTAGAGAGTAGCTTAGACTGATCATTTGCAAAGCATAATCTTACAGTGCCTTCACCTTTAATAGCTTGTGTGCTATTGTCACCAAGGTGAACGAATTTTTGGGTATTGTAAGGTGTATAGGACTCGAAACAGCCAATGAGGCTAGTCATGTGCTGAGTGGCTTTGGAATCAAGGAACCAAGAACTGTTGCCAGATGCTCCTTGATGGTTGGTCATGAAGGCATCATGATCCACTTCTTAAATAGGCTGTGAAGCTTCTGCAGCTGCATTCGCCACTTGATTCAGCTGCCCTTTGTTGTTGTTCTTTGCTTGAAGTATGCGTCAGTCTTGTATTTCGTGGTTGTTTCATTTGCAGTGTCTACAGAACAGCTTCATCTTTGTCTGCGGATTCGACTGTTCCTTTGTGCTGGGATGGTTTCTGGTCTGGCTTTGATTGCTTCAGGTCTTTCTTCTTCTTCTGCTTTGTCGTGCTCTTGTTGGTGTACAAAGTGTGAGAATCAGCTGAGGAACTCAAGGCTTTGTTCCTTCGCGTGTCTTCTTGTAAGAACATAGTAATGACTCTCGAAAGAGTCAATTCTGGATGAGTCGTGATGACCATCACCCAGCTGTCATAAGAACTTGGCAAGCTTGTAGGCAGTTGCATCACTGCATCTTGATCGTTTATGACAGATCTGACAACGGCCATTTGTCTTAGCAGGTCCTTGAATCGATTAATGTGATTCTGCAGAGAATCACCATTCGTCATCTTGAGGGAGTAGAATTTCTTCCTGAGATGTAGCTTGGAAGCTATATCTCGCACTTCGTATAGTGTGTTCAAGATGTCCCAGACTTCTTTCGATGTTTGAGCCTCAGATACATGGCCGATCTGGGTATCTGTGATGTTGAGGATGATCAGCGCGAAAGGTTTTCCATCTTTCAACTTCCATCTGGCGATTGCGTCGTCCGCTTTGGGTTTTCCTTCTGCACCTGTAACAATGTCGTACAATTCTTTTGCCATTAGCACAATTTTCATCTTAAATTTCCTTAGATGGTAATTGGCTCCATCAAGCTTGTCCATGATAGGACTGGCTTTCCCTTGGAAATCCATGTGGAAGAGTTAGTCTAAGTGATAGGAGAAACTATCAGTGACTTAAGTATGAAAATCTGATATTGAAAAATACAGAACAAGAAAACAATTACTCTATCGGCTAGTAGAGTCTTGTACTGTGGAAGTTTATCAAGCTATGAAAATAGCTTCAATACCATGTTGGAGAGAGAGGAGAGATGAATGACGAACACGAACGAGACAAGAACTCGAATAAGAAATGAACTCGAACAGAAAATGTTCGTGCGCAACGGAACGAGCTATACGACTCTCTCCGTAAGCATGACTGCGCCTATCAGAACGAACAAAATGGTAGTGATGGGAATCACAGTCATTCTTGATTACGTAGCCAAACATTAATAAATGAATGAAGCTCCAGTAGAATGGTTTGTCGCGAATAGTAAGACAAACTATTTGTTGCGAATAATTCGCGAAGAGCTAGACGATGCTCGACTGATAATTAGTCGCGAATGATTCGCAAAAGACAAGACCAAATATTAGTAGTCTATTACCAGAAAGAACAACTAGAAAGATCAAACAGAATGAATGATAAACATAGCAATATTAACATAGATTTGAACATAGAACAAAGAACTGTATCAGATTAAGTATATCATGTATACATGTCAATAATGTCATAGAGCACAATACAGTATCAGACGAAATTGCGTGCCCTACGAAGCTTATACAATCTGTAAAGGAATAAAAACTTACTGTTGACAATCAAGAATCAATGCGCAAGGCATCTACTTCATCTCATTCACTCATAACTCATTTATCTCGTTAAACCGAATACACAAATGGTATCCAATATATATACATTATATTACAAGTGTGTAGATGTGGAAAGTACAGTGGATGTGCTGTCTGTAAGAGATAGTGGGTGGCTGCAGTCGTTGTCCAATCTGACAGTGTAGCTGCATGGGGTAAGCGTGAAAAGGGTGCGACGTCAGTCAGTGCTGAGGTGACCGTTGGTGATGATGATGCAAAAAGTGCGTCACTCTTATGAATAGCCTTAGGTTTAGATTTACAGGGTGCTTTTTCTTTTAGGGCACCTTCGGCATTCTATAGGATAGTGTCCCCTTTTCGCCTATTACCATAACCTATGTAAAAACACTGTGTCGCGATTCTTTCGCCTTTTATTCGTCCGTGCAAATTTGCATGTAAATATGCAGGCTGCGCGACAACGTTAGTAAATATGTAGCATGAATGGAGGCAGATTAAAATGAGATTTAAGGAGAATAGAAGGAATAAATCCAACATATGGCTTTTGTGATGACTGTACATAGTGTATACGGTCATTAATTTAGCATCGTTTGTCAGAAATGGTGAACTCTCGCAACTTTGTCGCAGCACGAACAAGAAACAAAGGTCAAACGAGAACAATTTGCGACAGTCAACATGCCTTGACTCAAAGCACGAACGATTCGTGAATCATTCGAGAATTGTATACACACCTCCAGGACAGCAAACCGCAAAGGGACGCAAAACGAAATATTACATAAGAAATGAAAAGAGCGAAAGCAAAAGAAGAAAACGAAACAAACAAAGGGGAATCTTTTGCGCTGCCAGTTGGCAGCTCAACGGGCTTGGAGTCGTAGACTTCACAGCTCAGGTGAAACGAGTGGCAACGACGGAGAGTGACTGATTAGTTGATTAGCGTTAACTAGTCTTGTAATTTCTGGTTTAGCCATCTTGTAAACTCCAAATTGTGGAGGTATAAACTATCCTTTCTGGATCATAAAAGAGAGATCTGAATAGACAAAATTTTCTGTAAGAGACAGACAGAGAGAGAGATAGCGAGTAGAGCAGAAAAGAGAAATACTAGAGTTGTGTATGAAAGTCTGCCAACGAGCAAAACATAGCAAAAGAGCAGAGTGTCATTCCGCCAACGAACGAGACACTAACGATCTCACTCTAAAAATTAAACTGATAATACAGTCGCTCTATTTTTGTGCATCTCCCTGTCTTGTGCCGTCTGTCTTGATTGCTAGAAAGAAATGTATTCTGTGATGTGCAGTCGAGTGTCTAGGTTCTTCTAAAAGCTTCCGTGCAAAAGAAAATTCAAAGACAAAAAATCGTTCGCGAATACGAAGATGAAAACGAAAAGAAACAGTTTCGCCTTTGCGAAACCAAACAGTTTTTCACTTCCGCAACATGGTATCAGAGCACACAGGTTTTCACTACTGATATCCCAGCAGTGATTCTTCTAGGCAACACAATATGGCTACAACAATCCAGACAAGAGTAGCAATCAGTCTTGATGGCACAAATTACAGAATTTGAAAATTCAAAATCAAAACACTTCTGAAGGGCGAAGGCATTTGGTCGGTGACTGAACTCTCAAAAGTGCAGCCTCCAGAGGGAGACACAATATTTTTGTCAGAATTTTTAAATTACGTAAAATAAAGCAAATATGGAGTTTTTCGAAAAAAAATCAAAATTTTGGTCATTTTTTTGTTCTCTATGGAATCAGTCTAGATTAAAGAAATACTGAAATTTTATTGGTGGGATTTCCATTCATGTAATTTCTTTCTATGTTTGGATAGGTTTTGTCAATATCAACGGAGTAATGCCAAACCAGTCAATAAAAAGAAAAAACAGTCCAACTTTATTGGAAAATTTGTAATAATAGGAATTACATAACTGATTTCATTTCCAGTAAAATCCTATGGTGAATTATGTTTCAGGAAAAACTAAAAGCGAAATAAGATGAGGGGTTAAAAGTGGGAGGGGAAAGGGAAAAAGCTCTGGAAGTAGCTTCGGCTCTCTGGTTACCCAATCTCGAGCTACCATCTAATGGTCGGGTCTGCCCGTCCTTATTGCCTGCTCCGTCATCTCCATCATCGTCCCGTGGTTTCTTTGTAAGAGCACTTGCTTGGGCCTTGCACGCCGTAACCCACAATTGGTTCACCTTGTTCAGGATGATCTTTTCCTGCTTGGCCACAATATTTTCAAAATTTCTTTTCTCGGCTTCTCGTTCCTGGATCAGCCGCACATACTTCTCCATCCGGATGGATGTGGGTCTGTGGGGCCTGGAACTGTATGTCCTCGGGCTTAATTAGAGGAACACCAACTGTCATTGCACCCGACGATCCATCTCGTACTTGGTTGATCTGGACCATCTGGTGCTTCAGTTGCTGCTGGATCTCTTCCAAAGTGGTCTTCTGCCCGGCCATCACGGATCTGATTTCTTCTGTCTCTTTTTCTTTTTCTTTGGCCAGCTTTTATTGTTGCGCAATTTCTCGGTCCTGGTATTGGACTTTATTCTCGCGCACTTGGTGCTGGCTTACCAACCAATGCATGTAGTATCTTGCTTCAGATAGGCCGATCATTGAGTGCTTAGCTGCTTCGGAGAGCTTCTCAGGGTTAGTGATGGTTGGGTACTGATCAAGGGTGTGAGATGGTGAAGCTAGTCCAAAAAATAGACGTTGTGGAGGGAATGAAGATGGAGGTGGAGGGAGTGGAGAAATAATATTAGTAGCAATGGTGGTTGTTGTGGTAGTGGTGGTGGTGGTGGTCATGGTGGGGGGTCAGACTTCCTCCTGACTAATCTTCTTTTTCTAGTTCATCATCACTTATCTCCATCAGGTCCGCAAAATCAAAATATTGTGAAGTATCCAAGGTGTGGATTTGCTGGGCCTGTGGATGTTGGGCTTGCGACTGCTGGGCCGCTTTCGTGTCTTGGAGAATGGAACTCCCCACTCCTTCCCCCCCAAAGAAAGTGTCGGTGGTGAAGTCGGCGGCGTTGGCATGGTAATTAACATGGGTGGGGTGGTGACTTTGTCTGGTGGCATGACGTGGGTTGTGCCCATGTCTTCGGGTGGCGATGATGTAGCTGCTCCATCACCCCCGTCGATAGTGTGTAAGGGTGAGGAGTGTATCGGAGAGACTGCATTTGAGCTTCCATCCTCTGAAGCTGAATCTTCTGATGATGTTCCATCAGGTGATTTCCTCCTGGCTTGAAGCTTCATGCGTATGCATTGTTGCCTTGTGTCTGGCAACTAGGCCTTAAAGGAATCGGCCTGTTGAGCTGCCGATGCTGCTGCTGCTTGTGGATCCGGTTGTGAGCTTGGCGGCTTGTGTACCAATGGAATAATATTGGTATTCACCCTTTTGGGTGGAAGTCTTGATGGTGACGTGGCCCGTGATCATGGAACTTGGACTGTTTGGACCCTATTGGGATGTCCCATGCTTTGTCCGCAAGTTCTAGGTGTTGTTGAAGCCTTGGGCCATTTTGGACTTGGTGGAGTGTGATATCCGTCATGAGATATTCTAGTACCGTTGTCGACTGCTTGTTCTTTACACAGTCACAAAGGCAGTTCGAAGCAAACTGTGCCCAATCATAAAGGTTTTGGGCATGCAGTCGTGAATCTACCATCATGTGGAATAGGGACATGGGTGCCCTTAGCACCTTGGGTTTTGGTCGTTGTGTGCAACTAGTTAAGTATGCACATGCCACTGCCAGCTGTTGATCATTGATGGCCTCTATGCGGTACCCATCTTTATTCTTCCATTTGTCCACTGAGGGATCTATATATTTGAAATATGTTGTCTGCTCAATCTTCTGGAGCATCCCGGTGACAACATTTGGTCCTCGAAGGAACCTGAAGGGTTGCAAGTCTACTGCCGCAAAAGATATGTTATAAACATAGTTCTTGACAGGGGGGACTATGAGTTGGCACGATCTTGTCATAGCATTATAATTTGCATACGCCATGTGTATCATGTACGGACTTTGATACCCCGTCAGGACAGGGATTTGGAACTCAATTGCCTTAAAAAATGATTCTGCCTGCTGGTACTAGGTCTGCATCTCTGTAATATCCAATTTGCATAGCTGGATGTCGAGCTTATTAGCATCGGGGTTGTCGAAACTGGAACTGGGGTTGGGAGACATGATGAAAACAGTGTTCTGGAAAAAGGGTGTCGGTTGAGATTTGAGAGGCTTCGGTTGAGATTTGAACGGAGGCTTCGGTCGAGAATTGAATGGAGGCTTTGGTTGAGGTTTGAACGGAGGCTTCGGTTGAGGTTTGAATGGAGGCTTCGGTCGAGGTTGGGACTGGCTGGCACGGATGAGAAGGCAGATGAAAGTGTCGGTTGATAAGGGATTGGAAGATGTGTGAAGCGAGGTATGTTGCGTAATGAAAGGGTTGTGGTGGAATGAGGTTGGCAAGGAAAAATGGAAGGTATAATGTATGTCGATCAAGAACGGAATGGAAGATGTGTTTAAGGCGAAGTATGTTCCGGAATGAAAGGGTGGTGATGGATTGGGTAAAGAGAGATGGAAGGTATAATGTCGAAAAGCGGAAGATGTGGAGATGTTGGTCAAGGACGGGATGTTGGGAAGGTGGATATCTGTGGAAATGGATGTATGGAGGTGGTGAATGAATGGAAGGAAAAAAACAAGTGTTTTATGTTGATGATGTTATTTCCAATAGTGTAACGGGAGTGTGATGAATGCTCGCGTGACACTACCCCTCAGCATGCAAAAAGTTGCAAATTGATGTGTATTCTGTTGGCGATGTTAGGTTTGGAAATGTTTGGTGATGGTGCTCTAAATGGTAATCAAATGACGATGGTGGATACTCGCTGGAGGTGGAGTGTAAACGATGACAGAAGCATTGAACAAAAGAGCGCCAGGATCGAGCACAGGAGCAGGAAGATCGCCAGCAGATTGTCGCAAGAAATGCCAAGATTTGCACTTCGTTGAGGTGTGAATGACATCATTGTGATGGCATTTATGGACACTGTCGTCTGGTTTTGGGCAAGATGTGACATGCCGGTTCGTTGAGTTTTGAAATTGGAACCTCCGGTTGAGATCTGATAGAGTACTCCGGTTGAGATCCAACAGAATGCTCCAGTTGAGTTTGAGCAGGATGCTCCGGTCGAGATGGAACAGGATGCTCCGGTCGAGATGGAACATGATGCTCCGGTCGAGATTCAACAGGATGCTCCGGTCGATATCCAACAGGATGCTCTGGTCGAGATTCAACGGAATGCTCTGGTCGAGATTCAACAGAATGCTCCGGCCAAGTTCCAACAGGATGTTCCAGTCGAGATTTAACAGGAGTCCTTCGGTCGAGATTTGACAAAAACGCTCCGATTGAAATCTGAGAGAAACGCTTCGGTTGAGATCTGACAGAAATGCTCCCGTTGAGATTTGACAGAAACGCTCCGATTGAGATCTGATAGAAACCCATTGGTTGAGATTTGACATAACCCATCGGTTGAGATCTGACAGAAACCCAATATGGAGGAAAGGAGCTGTGTGATGCAAGTGAAGAACTTCAGGGGAAAAATATGACTGTGGCTCAAAGTAGAAGTTCTTATGGAAAAGAAGTATCTCAATGAATGATTGTATGCTTAATTGGGAATATTGAGATACCAGACAGATAGAAATGAGATGGGGCTAAAGTGGGATAAATGCACAGAAAGTAAATAAGATCAGGTATGAATTATAAACAAGAAAAGGGTATAATGGTTTGGGTATGGATCTAAATGTGGTGTCATACTAGTATAATTGAATTCTTCACCTAGACATTTGAGATTTGTGAATAATTGGCAATTAGCTTGAGTAGTTGATTACTCCACGATGAAGTTAATTGTTGTGGGATTGCTTAACCACATGGGTAGTGTCTGAGAAAAAATAAACCTAATTTGTTAAGCCGTTTGTTGAATTTTGTAACAGGCTACCATATCAGAAGTGAAATCAATGAAAGGGACTCCACATTGAATGGTGCCTGAGGTGATTAGACATACAACCCACACTTGGTACTTGCATGCTAACCACTCTGTTCGTTTGTCACTTCCTTTGTACAATTGGTTTTAAGCTGTGTTTATATCATAGAAATCAAAATGTATCATTTGTACGTATGCAATGAATTCTGCTATGTACAAAATGGATCATGATTAAATCTATGTTGATCAAGTTTGTTGCCTATTCTTGTAGCTCATTACTGCAGGTGGATCTGTGGTTCTGAAATATGAAAATCCGTGCCCAATTTTGAAGCATGATTCTGAAGCATATTGTCTCTTCTAAAAGCTGGTTACCTCAGATTCATTTGTAGCTCGGCAATATAAAGCCAGTTTCCTCTCTTGAAGTCCAATGACTTGTTCTTGAAGGCCATTGAATCTTTTTAAAACACGTTCTCTCTTCTTGAAGCCCAATTTTAGAAGTTGCTAACTATGTATTTGATTTAGATTAGTACGGATTTTAAGGTTGCAGGTCTTTCAATGGATTTTTTGGACGTTATTTTAGGGTTTTTGAGCTACAATCAGCCTACATTTAAATTTTTTTTTAAACGATTTTAATGTATTTTTTAAAATATGTATAGAACACATACAGAAGGGCATTCCTTACGTGCCTGTTTAGTATACTACGGAACTATTATTTATTATGAAGGGGTAAGAAAATTGAATGTCAACTAGGTTAAACTATGTTTTCATCATCATTGCATAATTAGAGTACTAAAGTCACCAACATATGAAACATTGTAATGATGTCACGTATATCTTGCCAGTTATATCATTTTCAAATTGTATTGGATGAATTTCCAAGACTAAAATACATGTTTATTGAATTCTAGAACACTGATCAAGCCTTAGTTTAGATATAAATGTCTATGAGGCTGGCCTTCGATTCTAGTTTCCAAACAATGGATTTTTTCCATTGAATTACTAATGCCATAACTTTTCAATCTTTCACAATAACCCAATAGACCATTGTGTCCTTCACACAAAAAGAGTATGAGTTGAGTGACTTGGGAGCAATATTGTGTGCAAGTGTTATAGACTCGTAGTAGTCTAGGGCTCATGATGCCCTAATTTGGTGGCCTAGTTTTGCTCCACATGCTATTCAAGAGAATTCATTTGAAGATCATGTTTTGAGTTCCTTGAATTCTAAGTTGGAGAACTTCTTGCTCTTCCCAATTGGGATTAGTTGGAGTCTACTATTTGTTAACCATTAAACATTGTTTTGTGCCTAATGTGATGCTAAATCTATGATTAACATTCATGAGCCCATAGATTCAAAAATAGCCTGGCCTACAATCTGCATGTACATTGTAAATATTGTACATAATGATGATGCTAGTGCAATGCTATTGCCAAAGAATTGTAAAAAAGGTCAACACAAGCAAGAACCCATAAATTAACATTGCATCATTTGAGAATTTCTTGAAAGCTGCACATGACTCATCACAATTCCAACTAATGCTTACTTTCTTTTTGGTTGATCCGTCAATTTTTTTTCCAATAAGACATCACTTAAGAGTTTCCTGATTATCTCACTCAAGAAGAATATAGAAATTTCCAGCAAGTACCAAAATTATCAGCTACCTTCCAGATTGAGCACTCAACACTGGTTTATATGCTGACTATGAACTTTTTCATAAACTGTGTACAAAATTCAGCTTGTAGAAAACACAAAGGCACACGCAACTTCCACATAAGACTAAGAGCAGACTAGAAAGTGCCTTGTGAAACATGTTGTTCAAAGCCTTTCCATTTCTTTCCAAATTCCACAACAAGGGGTGGTAGAGGAGGAATGAGATTATAACAGTCAGTTGAAACAAACCCATTTGCCAGAATGCAGTAGCAAGTTTTCTGTTGCTTCAGGCACGTAATCACAATTAGCAATCAATGCTAGTATTGTCTGAAATTTTATTACAAAAACTGCTGAATTCATATTCTCATGGTAACCCCTGTCCATGAGCAGATGTATTTACAGAATATTCGCATGCTCTAATCGCCATTGAAATATGGCTCAAGGAACGTCCAATAGTTTGAAGTATTTGCGATCTATAAGATAAGCGCCGATGGCAAACCGTACAGCCCATACATTCTTAGGTCTTCTGTCAATTATCCTGCAAAACAACGCTCTCCTATACATCAGAATTTCACTTCAACAGCATCATAATCTTTACTGAGATAGTTGAGAACAGCATACCTGCCTGCATCACCAGGCTTAATAAGACCCACGTTCTGGCGCATCATAGGCATCGGCTCCGCAGTTTTAAGAAGCGGAGGGGCCTCTATTATCACTATGGGGCTACCCACCTTCAGATCCTTATCTGAAATCAGCCTCACATTCTCAGAGGATGCCTCCTCATTGGAAGACCCGGCTGCCACGGCATCTGATTCTGCTCTTACCACGCCTCGCCATGGCTGCAAAGCATGGGATTCAGCACTCCTCCCGATTGTGCATAGCCACTGGTGCTGTAGGGATACAGAGAAGAGGTGGCCATAATGGCATGGCTTGGGAGGGTGGGGCGATGAATGCCGCAGTGGAAAGATCGTAGAGGTGGGAAGAGAGAGGCAGAAAATGGAGCTGCAATAGATACTCATGGCTGCACAATAAAACACACGAGAGGAACAGGAAGAAATAGTGGGAATACATTTAGATTTGGCTTTGGCTTCTTTTTTTTTGGGGGAGCAGGCCTCATAGTGCTTTGGCCCCAGCTCATTGTGAGCCACATGTCTTTGGCCTTGCATTGCAAAGGCAACACGAAGGCTGGAACGTTTCTTGAGGGCCCAACTAACATGCATGAGTTGGCATTCAAAAATTCCTACCAAGGGTGCATGCAAACAATGCACGATAGTTAACGCCCAAAAAGCAGAAGCCCATGACAACTAATCTTGCTTTATACTTGGTGATAGATCCATCTGCATGATATTTGATCCTATACATTTGCTTTCAATAGGCTTCTTTCCAGCGCGAAGATCTACAAGCTCCTAGGTGTTGTGCTTTTTGATGGATTCCATCTCGTCCTCCATTGCTTTTTGCCAAACTTTGCTCTCCCTCACTTCTTCAAACGTAGTGGGCTCATAGAGATTTTTGATTTCCGTCATAAGAGCACAATTCACCTAGAATCTATTTGGAGGTCTTTGGTTTCTCGTAGATCTTCCGATCTCTCCTACTTGGTTTGTAGATGGAATTTCTTCGGCACCTTCTTGCACCAGCTTTTCATATCACTTTGGCACTTTATGTTGGGGTGACGTGCTTCTTGTGCGTATTTGGTAGCTTTGAGTTGGATCAAAATCGGTTTTCTAGAACAACTCCGGAAATTCAAGTTACTAACACCCTGTTATAGAAATTTCGGTTTCTTGGTGCTTGATTGTCAAATTTAGTCTTGGATTTTGTATTGTTTCTTATAACGGGAGAACAAAAGACCTGTCCTGTAACAATATAAATACATGTGCACTACTCGTTGTAACACACTCACTCAATCAAAGACACAACAGTGAGATAAGACAACAAGAGATGTATATTGATGAATCAGATTCAGAGTTATAAAAATTTGTTTTTTGATCAATAGTTTCTTATTGTCTAGATTGTCTTAAGTTTTCTCTTACTTCCGCATATTATTTCCACACACATATTCAATCAAGACAAACACTGTTCTATTAGTACATAGATTAGATACAGTCCCGATTGAAGACACAGATATTAGTTTGATTTATTCAAACTTTCATCGTGTTCTCTGTGGAAGAGTGTCAAAGTATATAGATTCAAAGCTGACACAGTGATATCTGAACAAATCAGAGTCGATACAGTGGTATCTTCGCGTCCCTCTCAGCATTCTTCATACATCCACCAGCAAGCCGCTATCTAGAGTGTTTCAGAAAATTAGAAGATGTCGTCCATCATCAATATTCAGGCTAAGATCACTACCATCTTGGACCCAGAAGGTTCAAACTACTTGATTTGAAAATTAAAGACTTGACTCTTATTGAAGGGCAAAGGTCTATGGCAAAGGGTAGAACCAATTGAGGAGAAGCCAGTAGCTAATCCTGGCAAAGAACTTCGAGAATGAAGTTTAAAAAATGGCAAAGCTATAGCAATTATTGCGTCTTCAGTGCATGACAATATAATGCTAGATCTTACATCAAATTTGAACGCAAAGAATTTATGGGAAGAATTGCAAACCAAGAATGAGACTCGATCTCGTAATCAGATCGTGTTCTTGGAAGACCAATTAACTTACCTACAGTGGGACGACAAAGACCTGAACACATTCGTGTGAACGATTAAAGATCTGTTTGTTTTCTTGCAAAATCCTGGTGCAGAAAATACAATTTCTAAGGAAAAATAGCTTAGTTATTCTCTTCAAGCACTACCCAGGTCATTTCACACAACAAGAATCTTATTGGCAAAAGATGCGACAATGACACTTCAAAAGGCAATAGACGGAGTTAAGGAGGAAGTAGAAGCTCGTGAACGCTATGACGACAATGGTGATTCTGAAAATGCTCTATTTACTTAGAAGAATAAATCTTCTAAGAAGTCTAAGTTTAAGAGGGAGTCGTGTAAGAAGAATGAGTCTAAGACTAATGAACAACAATCTGGAAAACAACAGAAGAATTCCGGTGATAAAAAGATCTGCAACAGATGCAGAAGATCAGGTCACACTGAAGAAAAGTGTTGATTAAATCCAAAGATTCGATGCATTCATTGTCATAAGGGGGTCATGCAGCAGTAGACTGTTATCAGAATCCCAGAAACAAAAAGGAGCAGAATCGAAGCGAACCTTCAGATTCAAACTATGTCGAAGACAAAGCAGAATGCTCTAGAGCAGTAAAAGACAGGGCAACAAGGAACTCAGCAGCTTATGTTAGTGCTGATCTATGTTGTTCATCTAATTCAATTTGAGAAGTAGTACTTGATTCGGGAGCCACCTCACATTTTGTTTCCTCAAAACAAATTTTGTCTGAGTACAAGAAGATGAACTATTCAAGATTCATTATACTTGGAGACGGTTCTAAACACGTGGTTGATGGAACTGGTATATTATGGCTAGACACGAATCAAGGTGACAAGAAACTGGAGGAAGTTCTCTATGTCCCTACTCTTGATAAAGATCTTCTATCTGTAGCTAAGATAGTCGATACATGCATGTCAGTAACCTTCACGAAGAACTCTTGTAAACTGTTCGAGGAAGATTCTGAAAACCTGGTTGCTAAAGGCAACAAAGAAGGAAATTTATATCACTTGAACATTTGAGCAAGAATCACAAGTCAATCAAACTCAGGAATTGACAGATGTACTGTGGCACAAGAGGCTATGTCACATGAACATGGAAGCCTTGTACCAAGCCAACAAAAGTCAGAGAATTCAAGGAGTTGAAATCAAAAGTAAAGATATTCGAACTACCTGCGAATCCTGTCTTAAAGGCAAGATGACTAGAACATCTTCCAGTAAGGATGTTTGTAAAGCAACTAAGGTACTTGAAACTGTGCATTCAGATATTTGTGTATTCTTTTGAGGTAATCTCTGGTTGAGATTCTGAATGTGAAATAGCACTCTTTGAAAAATATTCTCTCTTAGAGGATAACCATGTTATGGGATTCTCGGTTATGAAAGTGTTGTATACAAATCAGGAGATATATGTAGAGATATGCTATGAAGTGAATCTTTGTGAGATCATTATAATCTTTGTACAAACTTCTAATCCTATGGATCTACAAAGTATTCCGTGAACTAAGTTTATTTGCATGCATAAACTAATTGTTGGTACATAGGCATATTGATGAGTATTGTGTTTAAGACAATTTCTCGCTGGGTCATAGTAATTTCTCATTAAGAATTGCTTATTAACCTAGGATTGATCTAGAATCAATTTAAATGTGGTGTTTTGGTACCACACCTAGACATTTGAATATTTTCTAAATCCGATACAACTAATCAAGTCAGAAGCGTTACTTCTGAGTTAGTTGTGGAAAATCAACAATATAATTTTACTTATGGATATTGTTGTTAAGATGTATTGCTTATAAGTCACAACGTCTATGAGTCATTTTGGATTCGTTTAACAGATGTGTGTGCATAGAATACACAAGACTTTTTGGCCTTATCCTTTCCCGTTTGGAATCGATAAAATGCTATCCGGAAGACTATTCTAGATTGGGACCCTTACTGGAATGACAATTTGTGCCATGACTAAAGTAAGGGCGTCTTTTGGATTACAATCCTTATATAGGTACTGTGTGTGAGTTGGAAAAGTCTGGAACTTTCTAGATGGAAAGGAATTTCAGGAACAGTTCATGTGTCTTTTAAGAATTGTAATGCACTCTCATGATGTACTCTTATGATATGGTATGGTCTCGGGAATTTGCAGAGTTGAGATTGGTGAAATCATAACTCAGATTCTACGGTATACCTAATGTATAGGAGAGAATTGTGTTCATGGTAAATTACCCCGGATGAATAGACAAGATAGTGGAATTTTGGTAATGAGAGAGCTAGTGGAATGTCCTTGGAACAGGGCATAATGGGATTATATGTACCTACTATGTCCCTTCTACCTATTCCATGTTACTTATATGTACCTACTCAAAAATGACACAAAATAGTGGCCCAAGTTCATGTATTATGTCATCTATTATGATAGATATAGCTTCTTTGGAAATCCATATTATTGTCTCTTTTACCTTTTGATCACACCCTATTGGCTAAGTGATAGATTCTTAAGCCCACATCAACAAACTTGTTCTTGTGGTCAACATATTCGAGACATCGTTGGCTATACCTAGTACACAACTGACCTCTATGACATAAAGCTCTAATTTAGGAGTATAAATTTAAATGACCATAACCAGGCAATGCATCATTGCTACAAACATTACATGAGGTTATTCTAATTAATCTAGTTGTAAATACTCTACAAAAGCTCTAAGCTCAGTGTTGCTTTGACGAAAATTCATGACATGATGTTTTGATGTAAGGGGATTCCAGCTAGTAAACTTCATGCTCGAGGCTCAAACCATGTTAAGGGGCTGCTGAAGAACTAGTTGAGGCATGTCTGAGAGGAGCACCTTGTTGAAAAGGTTAAGTATCCCCGGGTTTGCACCACTGAAGGAGATTATAACCTTCACCTCTTTTTGAGGGTCCAAGTTCACCATAAAGTGAACCATACCACGAGGAACCACAAAGACATCATTTGCTTGCAACGTTTGATTGAAGAGCTTGTCTTTGGAGTCTATGAAGCCTACAGTAAAAGTTCCTTGGATGACCTAGTACACAACTGACCTCTATGACATAAAGCTCTAATTTAGGAGTATAAATTTAAATGACCATAAGGTGTCCTTTATCCCAATGAAAGGAAGAAATCAAAGGCTTGCTTTTAAAAATATCGTTTATAAATGATGATGAACACTTATACTAAAATTGTTAAGAATGCTATTTTGCACACTATAGCTTAGTAAAAACTTGCATGATGGTCCCTATAGTGGATTAGGAAAATTCTCAATAGCAATTTCTTGAATCAAGTATAGAATAGTATTATCAATTGAATTAAAAGTTTCAACGTTGGATCCACCTAAAATAACCAAACGTCATGTTGTCATTGTCACATCACATAATGTGCTAAACATAACAATCAGATCGAGCTATGTTGTTATTGGAGTGAAAGCAATAAAGTCATGAAGTTGTTGACATGGTTATAGCTTTTCAAAAAAGAGGTGTTGGTATTCAAACTTATATGAGTACAAAACTACTTATTAGCTCAAACTCAAGTGGCTATGTTGTAAAACCAGGCAATGCATCATTGTTACAAACATTACATGAGCTTATTCTAATTAATCTAGTTGTAAATACTCTACAAAACAAGCTAAGTAGTAGCTCTAAGCTCAGTGTTGCTTTGACGAAAATTCATGACATGATGTTTTGATGTAGTAAACTTCATGCTCGAGGCTCAAACCATGTTAAGGGGCTGCTGAAGAACTAGTTGAGGCATGTCTGAGAGGAGCAGCTTGCTGGAAAGGTTAACTATCCCCGGGTTTGCACTACTAAAGGAGAATATAACCTTCACCTCTTTTTGAGGGTCCAAGTTCACCATAAAGTGAACCATACCACGAGGAACCACAAAGACATCATTTGCTTGCAACGTTTGATTGAAGAGCTTGTCTTTGGAGTCTATGAAGCCTACAGTAAGAGTTCCTTGGATGACGTAAATCAGCTTAGAACCTCGAGGATGGAAGTGAAGAGCAAGGATCCCTCCCGGCTGGAAATACATAAGCGCATTAGAGATACCCAGCCCGTGTAATGCTGGAAAATCCGACACAAAAGCGGTTTTTGTAGCAGTTTCTCCAGGCCCAGCAGAGAACCTTCCACGAAAACCAGTAAAAGTGAAGAAATTGCCATCCAACGGTACGCCCATACTTACAAAATCTGTTGTTAGCTCTGGATCTGAGCCTTGGACAATCATAGCTCGGACTAAAAGAGATATCAGCATTGCAAGAAACATATTTTTGTTGACGTATGTATATAATCCTTTGCAACTCCAATTATGTGATTCCAAAAAAACGGTATTACAAAATCAGGTTAGCATAAGAAATTGAAAACTCGAGTGTGATATAAAGAAAAGAGTCTACACAATGATATCAGAATGAAAAAGACCGCATTAGTGTAGTGTTTCAACAACCTCTCCTAGCTAACTAGCTATTGTGCTGTGTCTCAAGGAAGAAAGGTAGAAAGTTGGTTGCAGAGAGAGAGAGCGAGAGAGAG
This sequence comes from Diphasiastrum complanatum, assembly GCA_029204225.1. Taxonomy (NCBI): domain Eukaryota; kingdom Viridiplantae; phylum Streptophyta; class Lycopodiopsida; order Lycopodiales; family Lycopodiaceae; genus Diphasiastrum; species Diphasiastrum complanatum. Next base: position 42,683,758 of record CM055107.1, read on the forward strand.
AGAGAGAGAGAGAGAGAGAGAGAGAGAGAGAGAGTGCTTGCTTGCTTGTGTATATGCATCCATGAGAAGTTACTTCGTCATAGCACATCATCCGGCCACCATCCAGTTGGCTAGGAAGAGGCACATTCTAAGTCATAGCATAGATTTTGAAACGTCTTTAATCTGCATTGCAGATTCAAAACTGCTATGTCTAATATTCGTGATCCAACAGAGGGCACTCCGAGCCGCTGGATGTCTACAGCCGATAACCCACCTTCGCATCACGAATATGTAGTCCATTTCAATTCCCCAAGTTAGATTCTTTGTGATCTCATGGTTGGATAATGTCAAAAGGCATTTTCCTAAAGTGCAAGGATTGGCAAACCAACTAAGATTATTTCTAGGTTATGGAATGGGCTAGGTCGTTAAGTCAAGTAAGCCATGAAAAGTAGTTGCGACCATATGTGGAGCCTTGTTAGGGGAAACACATGGCTAGATATTTTGCATATTTGTCCACCTCTCGACACAAATACCATATGTAGCTGCAAAATGGAAACTAATTATGTCGAGCATTTTGCATGTCCCAAAGATTCTCAACATTTTCGTGAGAACTATGGAATCCATGCTTTCTATAAAAAAAAAGGTTGATGATTGGAAGCTAGAATTTGTTAGTTTGGAAATAGTTTAGGTATTTGTTTATTCTATGAGGTATCTCTACGACGTGTTTGGGAAAACATTCATGCGGGTCTTTATCATATTATATGAATTTTTAAAAAGATACCATATTTTGAGAAAAATAAAAATATGTACAAAGTCTATGGCAAACTATTTATAAAATACCAAACTTTCAATTGCAATCTCCATGATGTCAAAGTACCAAAATTTTAAAATCCATGGGTATCGATATATGTTGGTACCTACATAATTCATAGCATTCCCTCTCAATTTTATTATGAGGCTAATCTAGTAAAAAGGACAATATTGAGATGAGTTGGGAGCACTCTCTTTCCTGTCCCTCTGGAGCTAGGGAGATGTCTCTCTCTTTCTCAATGTAGCTAAACTTTGTATTTTCTTAGGTTTTTTGTTCTTTCAACGTTCAGAGCTAGCCGATTTTAAACTCCAGTTTAGAAATGGCAATGCTCACTCCCTTTTATTTTTCGAATATGGGAGGATTTATTCCTCTTTCTCATTGTAGGTGATTACTTTTAGACCTCTTTGTTCCTTCAACTTTGAAAGCTAGGCAATATTTTACACAAGTTGAAAAGTGGGCTATAAATTTTCCAATCCAAACTTATCTAAACCATCGATTCTTTTACTTTTGAAAGATATAGATGATAAAATCGACTTTGTAACAAGTCCATGGGGAGCATACACTCAATTGTGTCACAAACCCTATGAGGAATATTTGAAAATGAAGTTATAATCTATGAGTGGTATCTATATATAGTTTGCTAAACCTTTTTGTCGAGTGATTCTTAGCACTTTTTAGAAGTTTGTTATCTGAACAATTTGCATCATATTTTTTCACTGAGCAAGTAGCTTTTTACAGTGGGCCATCGGTCTCATTAACACTTGCTCAATTAAAGGGTATGCGATGCTCAAACATGTAAAGTCCCCAACTTGGCAACAAGCTAGTAAATTTTTTCAAGGGACATGACATTGTTCGATTCTAACACACACTTTCTTTTTTTGTCTTTCTATATTGAAAATTTGAGTGGCCTTTCTAAAGGTTGTTACGACTAGCAAGGGTTCAAAATTTGCTACATTTGCCAAATGGCATGACTTTATTTTACGTAAAGATATCACCAATGAAATTTTCATAAGGATTGGGTCCCATGTTTTTTGCTTGCATGCCCTATAACTTGCCAAGTGGGAATTTTTTCTTGACAATTATCTAACTATTAGTCTATGATCTATGTTGTCAATACCTAGGCAATGCACTCAAGGTTAACTCAACGTGAGAAATGGAATATTCAAATGTCATAACTCATACATCATCTTTATCACTCCTATGCAAAACATTCTAGTCCCAAAACATGCGGACTAAAATAGATATTCTTTCAAGGATAAAAGTCTCATCCACAAAATTCAATGACTTAATATATCTTGAAACTTTATAATCAAGAATTTTTACATGGCCTTTAATTCATTTTGGATTATATTACTATTAAGGGTTGACTATTAAATGGCAATTCCATAATTCAATTCAAAATACTTTATAGTAGAGAGAGAAAGTACAACAAAACTTTAAATCTTAATGAGCTCAGTAGTAGTTGAGTTCAGACAATATAGTTGTGAAAAGTGGCAAAAGCTAGCTATTTATTTTTGTCGCCAAGTGTCATCATGAGGCTGGATCTCAATGATCCTCATCACATACTTTCATGATTATTAGGCTTGATTAAGCTTAGATATTGTTGATTAGAACTCGAGCACCATGGAGAGCCAAAATCAATGCCTAGATTTTAGGAGGTCTAGAGTGCAAATGGTGCACCTCTTAATCTCTGCCATACATGGGGACCAATCACATTCAAGGGGTTGCATCTTGCTAGGGCAGGTCTAAACCCTAAGTTTGGCAAGAGTAGTTTATGAGTCTCAAATTTAAGCATGTAATTTTGTGAGACTAAAAATCACATTGCGAAGAGAGTTTTTTTTTCAAGCCATCGATAGAATTCCAAGAGCTCAATACCATTCTCTCTCTACCCAAGAGTTGAAGATTTTCCTCTCTCTAAAAAGTTTCGTAACACTTAGTATTTTCATTTGTACATCAATGCTTGATCTTATCTTATGTTCATATGCTCTTGTCTTTATTCAAAGCTTATTGGATTGCTCTTCCAAATTTGAGTTTGAGCATAGTGTACAATCATAAATGCTTGGAGATCCTTTATGATATATTTAGGTGTTAGAAGATTCCTATGACGATTCCTACAAATTCCTACACGAATCTTCTAACAGATTCTAGCTACTATAATCGTACGAAGGATATTTGAAAGTGGGATCATGGCCACAAGGCTACAAAGAGCATTGAAAAACCACCGACAAAGGAGCTCCAGAATCTAAACCTACCGGAAGTGCCAATACCAAAGAAGTCGACAAGTAGCGGATTGACCAACGAGGAAAAACAATGCCCAACGCCTCACAACCATACTTTACGGAGATGGGAATAAAAGCATGGCCGAGTCGGCAAAAATATTAGATCTACCAGAAATATAAAGACAGACACCCATAAAAGGTGCATTGTACTTGCATGCCTATGGCATGAAAATTAGAGGTAGACTAGCTCTCAAATCAGCCCAAATAGCAAAAGGACCCAAGTAGTTAAAATGGTATTTGGTTAAAACATTTTTATCAAGTCAAGTTGTTATGACACATGGTTTTGGGTCCCAAACCTTAACCGTAGCCTTGTCTATAAAAAGACATGTGACACCATTTTACCTGCACCTTTGGATCATTTTGTGTGTGTGTGTGAGAGAGAGAGAGAGAGAGAGAGAGAGAGAGAGAGAGAGAGAGAGAGAGAGAGAGAGAGAGAGAGAGAGAGAGAGAGAGAGAGAGAGAGAGAGAGAGAGAGAGAGAGAGATTCTCCGCATCCTCCTCCTACTACTGCTACTATTACACTTTGGCAAAGGGCCTCCTTTTTTTTTTTTGTCCTGCGGTACACGACAAAATTCCAACATGAGGTTCATCTTCTGAATTCTTCAACCTCTTAGCGAATAGCTTCATCCATTGCCTGCTGCAATGTGATGTATTGTTCACGACATTTGAGTTCACGTTTGATTCATTTTGGTAATCGGGCCAAAAACACATAACCAGCGCTTCGTCATTCAAAAGATCAGGTTCACATTCAGAACGAAGATGCTTAATACGTTCAATGTAATCACTCACCATCTCTTTCTTTCCCATTTTAATTCTACTTAATAATAGGAAAGGGACTTCTAAAAAATTTCTGGATTTAAATCTCGTAATCAGTCCAACTTTCACTACTTTTCAATCAGAACGTTCAGTCAAGTCTTGATTGTAAAACCAATCCTGAGCAGCACCAGTCAAAGACATAGGAAAAAGCTTAAGCTTGTTTTTTGAATTAACTTCACTATAGACTTCGCAAGATTCAGTAATGTGGATCTTATGGATATTTAGTTTCTTGAACTAAATGAAGTGAATGCTTGTGCTAATGATAGTGGCTTCAATGTGATAGCATGATTAAATAGAAACAAAACAAGCATTCATTGTTCAAACAATACAACGGCCACTACTACTGCGTCAACTAACATCAATGCGACGTTGATAATGGACGAGTTTGAAAAACTTGGCCAGAAGTAGCAGTTGCAGTTGGATAAGATGTAAGCGCCGTTTGATGCAAAGTTGAAAGCCTTGGAGGAACATCATGCCAAGATTGACAAGGTTGATAAGAAGATGGTCAAAATTTTTCCTAGAAAATGTTTGGTGTGCGATCCGTGTTGGTAATCATACCATGAACGAGTTATGAAGAGACATATGACCGATAATTATTGTCATTTGTGCAATTCCAATGGTCACGAAACTATTTTTTGCTTTTTGAAAATAGGCTCTCTACATAAATTGGCTAGGAGTCTGGGTTCGCCTGACTCACTGTTGAAAGAGCATGTTATGAGGAGTGTAATGTGAAGAGGGCAAACCTAGATCTCAAAAAAGTCAAGTCTGTAGGATGCTTTAAATGATTTTTACTATTCTGGGCCTTAAGGCTGGAATTTGGGATTCCAAGCTTGCCTGACTCAATTTAGACTCATCATGACGTGCTTTATCAATGGTCAAACAGGCAAACCTAGATAGTGAAAATTGGGAGAGATATTGAGGTTTTTCTCTCATATAGGGCCTTTTGTTGTTGTACTTGGCTGAATAGTGAAGGAACTTGGAAGTATTCAGATCATTGGCAAATGAAATTTCCTTCACTAGCACTAATTTCAAAGTTCCTTGATGAAGATTCACTTCTCTTTGTCCAACTTTGTTAATTCACTTTGTTGCACAGTAATGTGTTTGGTGGTCTTCAGCTTCTTTACATGTAACCTGTACTAACTCAATGAACAACTTGGACTATTCTCTCTTTGCCTATAATCACTCTTCTCAGTTCATGGAAAGAAAAGAATATAACTTGTCACTATACATTTTACTCTTTGAAACATGAAATAACCAAAATACTAATCATGGAGGTAGACACATAAAAAGAGAAAACAATATACAAGTCAAGTTAAAATGAGCCAAAGAAAGCAAAAGAAAAATACCCAAAATAAGAAAGGTGGAGAGAATTTTATGTAGCAGGTTGGAAGTGGTAGTAACGCCATAAGCGACTACCAATTACCAATGTTGGTAATGGGGTCCCTTCTAAGGTGGCAAGTTGCACATCGCCATTTTTATAAATCTTTGTTACCTTGTATGGACACATGCCTGAAATTTTTAGTTTGCCTTTTGTGATCTTGCTCTGATACATTAGAGCTAAGTCACCCTTATGTATGTCCTTTTGCTTTAGGACATTGTCATCTAGAGTGATTACTGAGCACCATGGGGAGAGCTCGTCTCCACAAGGTTATGCTGGTTCTAATGGGAGCCATGGTAGTTCGACCATGTTCACCCTGATTTCAATCTCGTCATCAAGGGTGACAGGTCCTCAGTTTGTGGTTTTGAATTTGGGCTCTCAATTGGTTTCTCGAAGTAGGGATATCGTTCCTTTTACAAAACTCATACAATCGACTGTAACTAGAGCCTCAATCAAATTGATGATATTAGTATCAAAATCTTGATGGATTTCCAATGGCTTGTACCGCTTCTTCTAGTCTCGGTCGATTGTGTGGTCAGCAGTAGATGAAGTTGTCTCCTCTAGTGGGCTAGCAGGCTTGACTGTCTATGTGTTTGGATTCTCGAGTGTGATTCGGTCTGTACTCCAGTCATGGCGTACTTTGGCTAACTTTAGCCAGGGCCTTCCTAATAGAAGTCGATAGGAGGAGGTTGTTTTTGGAAGATCTAAAACAATGAAGTTAATGACAAAGCGAAGATATGTGACCTTCACATGTACATTCTCCACGATTCCCATAGGTTTGATGCAACTTTGGTCGACAAGTTTTATGGAAAGACCTGCGAGGTTTAAGGCACTCAGTCCCCACATGGTTCTTTTTTCTCATTCTCCCAAGTGGCTCCTATGGTCATCACGAATCGGTCATCGTCACTTTCTCCATCCATGAAGGGTTCAGTAGGTGAGTCCTTTGCTCCTAACCATGTGGTTAAGGCTTGGCGTAAAAATATCTACGTTAAGATGGATGTGAGGAAAAAAAAACTAGATGGAAGGAGCCTGTTGGAGGAAGTGGTCTTTAGATTTCAAGTGCTTGAAGCCACCACGAAAGCAATATTTGAGAGGCTTGAGAAGTCCATTGAAGAGTTGGAGTTTCTAGCAGACATCTATAGTTGTACCATAAAAGTGTTGTGACTAGGGAACATGGCACTTTAGATGTTGACACAGATTTCCGAGTATGGTTTGGAACTCTTCAATACATCACCTAAAGGTATGGTGACTTGACTAGAGGGTGCAATTTTTTGGCGAGCATTTTTCGGCGAACATATGTCGGCGAGCAGATATTGGCGAGCATTTTTTAGAAAATGTGTACAATGGCGAGCAAATTTGAAACTTTGGGAGTATATATTGGCGAGCATTTTCTAGAAATGTGTACAATGGCGAGAAAATCTGAAACTTTAGGACCTATTTTGAATAGTATTTTTTTGGGTTTAGGGTTTAGGGTGCGATGTGCAGTTTTTTGTCAGGTATCCTCTCATACTGGAGGATCGCTAAGTTTTTGTGATGTGCAGTTTTTTGTTAGGTGAAATTCATACTGGAGGATCGCTAAGTGTGTCCAATATTTTGTATTCAAAAGACTGGAACATTGCTATAGTTAAATTGCAACCCGTTCAGGTATTTTTGATAGAAAAATAATTGTTTTACCTGAAGCAAATTGCGAATGTCTCAGCTAAATTTGCTTAACAATGATTCTCATTTATGTGGAAAGTATAAGCATGTAGTGGAACCTGTGACACTCAAAGTATAGCTCAAGGTTTGTTTATTCAATACCATGTGACAAGAATGGGCCAATTTTAGTTAGATCAAAAGTTAGAACTTGCGTAAATTGATTTTCAAGCACGACATTCAATAATGCGAGAGGTAACTTTATGATGTCTAATGGCAATTTACGATAAAAACAAATGATTCTTTCTACTTTTTTCACATGAATTTTATTCCTTTCATACTTTGCTAGGTTCAAAACTGTCAAAAACCAATTAAACCTTCATATTCAGGTGCTAATATGCCAATCTTTTTCGAAGTGTTTGGACTATACTTCAAGCGATATGTCTACCACATTAACACTTATATCCAATGTAGTGGAACTTGTAAGAATCTCTACTCAGCAATTTGTGGGTCCCCACAGCATGAAAAAGGGGCATTTAAATTGGGGAGATGGGGAGGGAAAAAATGGAGTTTTGAATGGGAGGAGGTGGGGATTTCAGTATTGTCTTATTCGACGAACATAACAGAATCACGTCATTCAAAGAACAATAGAAACTTACATTTTATGATGAGCAATGGGAATAGTTGGAACAACTAACTGAATTGTACTACTTCTATTGATACCTATACCACATCCAAAAAATTTGGGGCTTTGGGTTGCCAATTCAATCAAAACCATAATTAATGTGCTCTGTAGTAACATCTGATTCATAGCATGCACAACCATGAAGAAATTGTTGAAAGTTTAATGGCAACTTAACAAATATAAGTTCATAGAAGACGACGATAAAATACGTAAGTTAAATAAAATCTGGACTTGTTGTTGTTCGCAACTAGACCCTTCAAGAAAAACATTTCTCAAAGAATTTGTACCTACTGCAATCTTGGTATGCTTTGACATGTGAGGTAATGTGCACTGCAATCAAGGCATTCATAATGAACTGTCAAGGGTAAGTTCTACTTCTTGAGAATGCCTGAAAAAGCTCTGTGTGATTAAGCATTGGTTGGTGGATGAACATGTTTGAATTCTGGTCGCGACCCAATACCCTGAGAAATATGAAATACAAATGTTTGCAGGCCAAGTATGACTTTCCACCCGAAAATCGCTTCTGAAAATCTGGACATGTACACATGGGCTTATGGGATATGTGTAAATCATAGCAATTCCCACTGACCATAGAATTCGTAGTCTGTACTTTAAAAATTACATGCTTCATTTTGTCCAATGTTGTTTCTGAAATTATGCATGCACCCAAAGACAAAGCTGTCTCTATTCGCTCTTGTGCGACAATAGACACCCCAGGTCTATATTTATGGCTTTGACGTCTTTATTTGTTGCAGAGGTTAAATTGCATTTACCACTACCTTCGTTGTTGGGAGCTCTTTTGCTGGCAGTTTCATCGGGTCCTCTTTCAGTGACCGGAAGTGAGATTTGTAACTTGCTCCACAGGCCAAATGCTTGGTATCTTTGTTGAACGGGGGAGATACTCTATTCTGGCTGCCAAGTGTGTGTGCAATTGGTGTTGCAAAACCACATCATTTGTTATGTCCTGCCATTGGGATGTGTTCTGGAAGACCAAAAACAAGGAGCAGGAACACCTTTGGATGAGTTTGCTATTGCACATCCACATTTTCCTTGAGAAATTCAGAATTGGCCTCAAGTACTCTGGGTGTCATAGTTTCTAGAAATTCAGAATTGGCTCCTAGACTACTATCTTCGTGAATATTGCAGTTGTTCTGTTGCATCAGTGGGTATGCTTGGCCTTCTATTGTCATCCTCCGTTTTGGAGGTGTTGACCACAAAATGAGTTGACAATGACTCTTCAAACATGTATTGTTCATTTCCCTCGATGTCAACATGGCTTGCCAACGTTACAAGGGAGGATCTTTCATTGTTGAAGTTAATCACTACATCGATGCCTTTGAAGGATAGATCACTTTCTAGTCTTGATTCAATGAAACTCTTGCTCACAATCAACTTCCCTCCGACAAAATGAAATCTTTAAGGAGAAATAGCAGCGCCATTGAAAGAAATCAGGGCTTCCATTCTATTTGCCACATTATACCGTTGAATTTATGCCAGTTCGAATTATGGAAAATTTAAACGATGTGGTCGATATAATTGACAAAGGAATATGTTCTTCAACACAACAAAATAACATCTATAATATGCTGGGAAATAAAAAAAACCTAGGTATAGTTTTGGATTGACAACTACCATGCTTGTCAGATATTCATCCAGATATTTATAGTTGGTGGGAATGAATATTATCAATACCTACGATGTAATTAATGTTTTCTTAGTAAAACTGTTCATATCCCTATGGATAAAACCGTTAGGGTTAATTTATTGCACATTGATTTACCCCTCTGAGAATCTTGAAGAATACATTCTTTGTTGTATTGGTAGCAGAGAAAAGCAGAAAAATCGCAGATAAAGGATAGCATAGAAAAGCATATCCAATAATCCCACACATTCATACTAATGGTTTAATATATGGCATAACCTTCCAAGCATTTACTTCTATGTATATAAAGATTTTGTGAGCTTCAATCCATGATCAGTTTTTTTTAACATTACACTTTCGAGAGGTTATTTCTGTTCATCAATTGAAATCACCATCATATTGTTGTTTGCTCTCCAACAGTTACATCTTTCACAAAGAATGACATAGTTGGTAGATGTTGTAGTTCAAGGACCATAAGTACGGATGAAAATTGGCTGAAAATTAAATCGGATCACAAGTAGCTATGAAGGAGAAGTCCTTATTATATTTTTTTGATATAAGCAATACAAATTATCACTTTCCAATTTTTGCAAATTGAAAACTTCAAAACGATTGTTTAAGGACTAGACTCAGACATTGGGATAATAGTAACTCTAGCATGTTTGGTTTGCCAGCACTATATCCAAGATTGTGCAGCTCTTTCCTAGCACTATGTCCAAGAACACGTAGTTGTTGTCTCCCACTTCTCCACAATACAACAATATTCGAATAGCACTATATCTAGAGTACACTAGCACGTTTGGTTTGCCAACACCATATCCAAGATTGTGCAGCTCTTTCCCAGCACTACGTCCAAGAACACGTAGTTGTTGTCTCCCACTTCTCCACAATACAACAATATTTGAATAGCACTATATCCAGGAGGCCAAGCACTACCCCCAATGGGTATCTGGCCCATTCCAACGAGTGGCTATTCCTAGTGCTTGGGCACTACAATAGCCAGCTCGTGCTCATGCCCGGTTTTGGAATTTACTTATTTTTCAAAATTTTAAGGTTCTTGCCTGCCTGGGTCAGGCTCGGGGTCCAATATTGGTCTCATGTTCTCTATTTTGTTTGGGTCACTCAATGAATTTAAATAGCATAACTCAAAACAATTCGAATTTCACTTTGCAAATTTCTAAGTTTAGGGTTAAAGGATTCGTCTCTGCCACTCTCACTCTCACATATGTGTTTGCTTCCTCTCTCCTGTTCTCTCTTGTTCTCTTGTTTCTCCCAAGCAATCAAGCTTCCCAACTCGCCTCCTGCAACTTGCCTCCAGCACCGAATCAGGCTTTCACCGTGCCTCCTACAACACATCTCCAACAAAAAATTCTGATTGGCACAGGTATTATTCCGCTTTCGTTGGTGCTCAAACAGAAAAGTGCACAAAAAAAAAAATTGGCCATTTTCTGTTTCATGGAATTCTAAAGAAACGCATTCTTGGGTCCAGCGCTGGCGCTGGACTCTCAGAGTCCAATTTGCCTCCTGAAACTATAAGAACAGGCGAGCTTGGCTCACATCCAAAAAGATCAATTGAAAAAACAACTTTGAGCTTTTTTGCGACAAGCAGCAGTGCAAGGCTAAATCAACAAATACTTTCAGAGAAATGAGAAGTAGCAGATCAGATGCTCCATTGAAAACAACTCAGAAACGTGTTCAAAATACTCTGATAGGAAAAGTAATTGGAACAGACATGTTACAAGACGTCGTTGCATCATTTAGAGTTGTAAAAAGTGTGCCACCGCCTCCTCTATTCCTCTATGTCATCTAGTAGTCAACGAGGCTATTAGAATAGTTCAAGAAAACATCACAGACCTTGGAATGAAGTTTCGCACAATGGGATATCTTCGAGAGTTGGGAACTTTCTTTGTCTCCATGAAAAGAGTAGGTGAGTCAGAGCTTGACAAGCTAGATGCCCATGACTATGGCCCGTTTGAAATCTCCAACATTGTCACCCCAGTATTGTACAAGATGAAATTACCTTTAGTTTTCAAAGTAACAAAGTATCACAAATGTTCCAGGTCAGTCTTCATCATTTTTGGATCTCCAACCGGGTGAGTTGTCATGTAGTACGGGCTTCGATCCGATGGGGAGGGAGTTAAACTACAGATCTAAATGGAAACTAAGTCTACCAAGGGTGTCAATCTTGGCATATGATCTGATGGTGGAATGGCTCAGTTTGGAAATAGGGTGCTTGACACTCTCCTTGACTCTTTTTAGAGTTTTGATATGTGAAGATTCTCTTCTTGGATCTTCGCTTTTCTTGGGCTGTTTAGGCTCTTTGAGCTCTAAACCTTCTCCTCTTGAGGCTTAGCTTCTCAAGGGAGGAGAACAATGGAAGTAGACTAACTAGTAGATCATAGTGATCTCTCAAGAATGTGTTTAACTTCTATTTTACTCTTGTGTGTTTTTGTGGATTAGGAGGATGAGAGCTTATGCTAATGATCTTCTTTATTGTGATAGCATGATTAGGAAACACATTCAAGCGACAAAGAAAGTTGAATAGAAGTAATTTGAGTTTAATACATACTATGTCAATTTTTGCTCAATAAATTGAATTCAATCACTCCTATTGGATTCCACCAATTACTCTACCTTTTAAGACTTGGAATGAAATTCAAAATCAAACGTTGTGATTTTTCTCACTAAGATATTGTGCTTCAAAGAGCTAATGCCACTTAGAAAGATTTGATCACCTAGGAGAATACAAATTTTCCACCAATAACAATACAAAATGAGCTTCTAGATCTTGTCTTCTACAAAGGAAGGAACTCTTAGAAAATTGGATCTCTCTCTACACATTTGCCATAGACACCTTAATGACTCTTTTCAAACCTCACAAACACTCAAACAAATTGAGTAGGATTGAATAATGTGACTTGGATCTCAATCTCTTTTCTAGAACATTGAAGCCAATCTATGTCAAATTCTACAAAAGATTTGCATAGATGCTCTATATGCACTAGAAACTCTCAAAGGTTTCACTTGGAGGACAGATCCAAGGATGCTTTCTAGTAAATTGATGCTTCTAAACTTGACCCTATCACTCTTGAACAAATCTATAGTGATGGTACAATGGATTTCAACCTCTCACCTTGCATATCACTCAATCTATGATTTTTAGCAAAATCTCTCTCAACTTCAACATGCACTCAAAAAATCAGAGATAATCAGTTAATGCACCTAATTGAAGCTTAAAATTTAATTTCTTGGCTGATCTAATCCAATAACTAATCAAGGGATTAGATTCTCTATAGAAAATGCTTGAGTTTGCACCAAAAATCTCTCAAATTTGGGTGTGTGAGTCAAATTGTACAAATTTTTAAATTTTCTTAGCCAAAACCGGATCTGTACGGTCTCACACGTGTGAAAAGAGTTCCTACAGCCCACAACAAGTTCTGGCCCAAAATTTTTGAGAATATCTATCAAATCCAACTCGCTACCCAAAATTTGACTAGTTTCCAAAAAACTGCTAATTTTGGCTTTGATTTGGATTAACCCTATCAATTTCAACAAAATCTCTTGTACTAGGCTCTGATACCATGTGGAAAAAGAGTACAAAAAGGACCAAGAGTGGATCCTAATCTGATCCTCAAGAGGGATTGGTTGTCAGATTACTTAATCTATCAATCTACTTCAGATTAAGATCAATCTAGATCAATTCTAGACACAAAATCCTAACAAGAACAATCATTAATTGAAGGTAAGTGTACTTTATGATTTCACACGCGTGAAACACTGTTTGAGTACGGACTCCAACCTGAAAATCAAGTACACATTGATAGAACCTCAAAAAAATCAAAACAAATGTAGACAAATGGGGAGAATCACTCAAAATTGCTTCCAAAACCAAGATTGGTGTCTCACACTGATTATGGCCAAATGTGGATCTATATATACAATAAGTGGGAGCTTGTGGTACTGATCATCCCTTTGATCCCACATGTGTGAAGGTGCTTTGTCATATGATGATTCATCATGCAAAACTGACACTTGGACAAAACCTTCTATTTTGAGCACTTTTGGTCCATTTTCCTTCTATATGGAGATCTACTTGGAAATCTTCTAGAAGTCAAAATTTGCCTAATTCAGCTTATTCCACACGTGTGAGCTGTCCTCTACACATGCAATATGACACCTAACCAAAATAGTTGGCTCATGCAATCAATAGATTGATGCCATGTGTCATATATCTAGAAAACTAGTTTTTGGCCTTTTTAGCCACTAGAACTTGAATTAAATCATATGTACAACCTATATGATTATGGTACATGACAAGTACACTATTTTCACACGTGGGAACAGGCTCCAAACATGTGTGTCTATCTATATACAAGATTTGTGGCCTCCACCAAGCTTATTTTTGCATTTTTCACACTTCACTTTCTTCTTCTTGGTTTTTGAGTTAGAGGGATTAGATGTATCATCCTCTTCACCATCTTGATCTCGATCTTTGGCTTTGTCTTTGTTGTATGGTTGAGAGAATTGGTTCTTACTCCTTCCTTTCTGCTTGCCTTTGACAAAGAGGGCTTTGTCACTTCCACCATGTTCAAGTTTGTTCATCCTGGAGAGTTTATAGCTTTGTTTAGATTCTTCAAAAATAAGAATTCCTTGGAGAGTTTCTAGATTAGGTAACTCCTCCTTAATAGCAAAAGACTGAATAAGATTATTATAGTCATCTCTCAAGCCATTCAGTATGACTTGAACTAGCTCAACTTGGTTAATGGTAACACCAACACAGGAAAGCTCTCTATGTAAATCTTTAACTCTCAGAACATAGTTAGATGCACTCTCTTCACTTCTTTGGAAACTTTGGAAAATCTGATTCCTAAGAGTGAGTATTCTAGAAGTATTCTTTGCTTCATAGATGGTCTTTAGTGCATCCCAAGCTTCTTTGGCTATAGTGCAAGATCCTATCTCTCTCAAAATTTCATTAAATACATTCATCTTAATGAAATGTAGAGCCATTCTAGCTCTCTTCTTATATTTAGGAATTTCAACCTGTGCTTGAGGCTTCTCCTCAACACCAATCACAATATCCATAACATCCTGGAGAATCAAAACAGACTCCATTCTTAACTTCCAGATTGAGTAATTAGAAGTGTTTAGTCTTTCGCTGGCTTCTAGAAGATATCCTCCCTGAGATGCCATTATAATGAAGACTTCTTAGTTATTGGATTGAAATATGTTTGAGCTTGTTCCTATCAGACTTAGAGTTGCTGCTCTCTTTCACTATAGGTATTTTCAAGGTTGAACTACCTTCCTATGTGAAACACTTGCAACTATATATGAGATGAATCTCAAATATTCAACAAGACAAGTTATATAGATCAGACACAAAAAGTGGTTTGTGACACTTTGGCTGGTTTGAATCCTACTTTTGGCACGTGTGAAATGCTTCAAAAGAAAACACTATTGACACTCAGAAGGCTCAAAGGGTGTTCAAATACTTCCAACTCAATCTTGATCTACAGTTTCTTGTGTTGGATGCTCAAACAATGAATTCAGAACAAAGTATAATTGAATCAAATCAAAATGCTGTCACTCAGATTATGGACCTATCCCTATCCTCTTTAAGAGCTTATAACTCTTGCTAGACACATCGGATTGATTTGATTTCAATTTCTATGGAAAGTACAGATCAAATGCTTTCCATGAAGCTATAACACTGCTATCTTTAAATCTATAACTAAGGAGAACAAAGGGACTGAAAAACTCTGATTTTCACACGTGCGGAATTCCAGAATTTCGTACTTCCTCAATTCAGGTCTAAAAATTCAGTTCAAGTCCGATTTGATCCAAATAAACTTCAGAGAAGGGTTAGAAAAAGTGTAAAACTGCTTTTTTGTTCGATTTAGTTCTCAGTTTCTTGTACAATCAGAGTTGTTAGCATGCAAAGCTTAATGTGGCTCTGATACCATGACAAAATTTCCAGAATTCACACGTGTGGGGAATGTCCACAAGAGTGACAATTCTTAATTAAGCTTTGTGATTGGCACTATAACCTGATCTAGATTGATCAACAAAATCTAGTTTAGAAGAAATGGCTAATCCACAATCTAGCATGCTAATCAACAGAATATAATAGCAATGATCAAAGAATGAAAAAATACAAGATTTCAATGTATGAGCATTAGCCTCAACCTGAGTTAGAGAGAGAGAGAGAGAGAGCTAGAGAGATAACAAACAATATTTGTTTAGATCCAAAATGACATGAGATAGCTACAAAACTTTGGTTCTTCATTATCAATTGTGCGGAGAGCTACACATATTTATGGAGATTGAGGTAGCTCGAGGTAGAACCATATCTATCCATTCCAAAATGACATCTAAAGTGACATCTAGAGTCTATGTGACATTTGTCACTTGTCATGCATGAAATTCTACCAACTTTTTACAAGTGTACTAGTTCTAACTAGAAATGTCCAAATCATCATGCATGTGTCCAATAAACTTTGTGCATGCCTTGCATGTCGCTATGGATCACTTAAAATTAATGCATGTGAGTTGCCACGCGTTTCTACAAGCATAATCATGCTAATTCTATGTTTACAAGCTATATGCAAGTTGCATTTATCCGGAGTCCAATATTGGTCTCATGTTCTCTATTTTGTTTGGGTCACTCAATGAATTTAAATAGCATAATTCAAAACAAGTCAAATTTCACTTTGCAAATTTCTGAGTTTAGGGTCAAAGGATTCGTCTCTGCCACTCTCACTCTCACTCTCACATATGTGTTTGCTTCCTCTCTCTTGTTCTCTTGTAATCCACTCGTTGGACTTGAGTAAATCCTTTAGCCACTAGCCGTGCTTTCCATTTTGCAATGGAACCATCAGAGTTGATCTTCTTCTTGAAGATCCACTTGTTGTCGATAACTCTCTTGTAAGTGCAGAAGTCGACCAGCGTTCCAGGTCTGATTCGTCAAAAGTGAGTTATACTCGCTTTCCATAGATTCTTGCCACTTCACAACATTCTTGGAGTTAATTTCGTTGGCTAGGCTCTCTGGTTCTTCTGATGAAGTCCAGAATGATTGAGGTGCATAGCTCTCAGGAACTGTCCGAGTCCGTGAGAATCTGCAGACGTTGGGTTGACTAGAATGCGATGATGTTTCTTCTTGAATTT
Source organism: Diphasiastrum complanatum (assembly GCA_029204225.1). Taxonomy (NCBI): domain Eukaryota; kingdom Viridiplantae; phylum Streptophyta; class Lycopodiopsida; order Lycopodiales; family Lycopodiaceae; genus Diphasiastrum; species Diphasiastrum complanatum. Next base: position 42,700,144 of record CM055107.1, read on the forward strand.
CTTTAGATTTATTCGAGCTAGCTTGGTCTGGTATGATGACATGTATTGTCGGTTGCTTGGCTTCTGTAGCTGTAGCTGCAGGTTCTGTAGAAGGAACATCAACCTTGGAAGAATCCATGCTACGTAAAATGAAATGACATGACATAGCATCATTTATCGATGGTTGTTTGAAACCATAGTATGTATGCTCTTGAAATATTACATCCCTAGAGACAAATACTACACTGGTGGATGGATCATAAACTTTATAAGCTTTACGTTCATCAGGATAGCCAATGAAAATACATTTATTTGTCCTATGATCCAGCTTCTTCCTAAGCGGTTTAGGAATGTGAACAAAACATATACAACCAAAGATTTTTTTAATGGTTGCCACTAGGCTTGTGCCCATGCCAAACTTCATGAGGAGTCTTGTTGTTGATGGCTTTGGTGTTGGATCTATTCTGCACGTAACAGGCTGTGGCAGTAGCTTCCATCCAGAACTTCGCAGGTAGGTGTGCTTGATGTAGCATGGATCTGGCTGAGTTGAGAAGAGTTCGATTCTTCCTTTCTGCAATCTTGTTCTGTTGAGGTGAATAGGAAGTGGTGAACTGTCTTTTAATACCATTTTTAGCCATGTAGTCAGACATCTCGTTAAACCACCATCAGTTCGGAGTGCCTTAACTTTCCTAGACGTTTGTGTCTCAACCATGGCCTTGAATCTCTTGAAGCATTCAAAGGCTTCAGATTTGAGCCTGACCCAGGCAGACAAGGAACTCAAAATTTCGAAAAATAAATAAATTCCAAAACCGGGCATGAGCACGAGCTGGCTATTGTAGTGCCCAGGCACTAGGAATAGCCACTCGTTGGAATGGGCGAGAAACCCATTGGGGGTAGTGCCTGGCCTCCTGGATATAGTGCTATTCAAATATTGTTGTATTGTGGAGAAGTGGGAGACAACAACTACGTGTTCTTGGACGTATTGCTGGGAAAGAGCTGCACAATCTTGGATATAGTGTTGGCAAACCAAACGTGCTAGTGTACTCTGGATATAGTGCTATTCGAATATTGTTGTATTGTGGAGAAGTGGGAGACAACAACTACGTGTTCTTGGACATAGTGCTAGGAAAGAGCTGCACAATCTTGGATATAGTGCTGGCAAACCAAACGTGCTAGAGTTACTATTATCCCAATGTCTGAGTCTAGTCCTTAAACAATCGTTTTGAAGTTTTCAATTTGCAAAAATTGGAAAGTGATAATTTGTATTGCTTATATCGAAGCCCAATTTTAGAAGTTGCTAAGCTATGTATTTGATTTAGGTTAGTACGGATTTTAAGGTTGCAGGTCTTTCAATGGATTTTTCGGGCATTATTTTAGGGTTTTTGAGCTACAATAAGCCTACATTTAATTTTTTTTTAAAAACGATTTTAATGTATTTTTTAAAATATGTATAGAACACATACAGAATGGCATTCCTTACGTGCCTGTTTAGTATACTACGGAACTATTATTTATTATGAAGGGGTAAGAAAATTGAATGTCAACTAGGTTAAACTATGTTTTCATCATCATTGCATAATTAGAATACTAAAGTCACCAACATATGAAACATTGTATTGATGTCACGTATATCTTGCCAGATATATCATTTTCAAATTGTATTGGATGAATATCCAAGACTAAAATACATGTTTATTGAATTCTAGAACACTGATCAAGCCTTAGTTTAGATATAAATGTCTATGAGGCTGGCCTTCGATTCTAGTTTCCAAACAATGGATTTTTTTCATTAAATTACTAATGCCATAACTTTTCAATCTTTCACAATAACCCAATAGACCATTGTGTCCTTCACACAAAAAGAGTATGAGTTGAGTGACTTGGGAGCAATATTGTGTGCAAGTGTTATAGACTCGTAGTAGTCTAGGGCTCATGATGCCCTAATTTGGTGGCCTAGTTTTGCTCCACATGCTATTCAAGAGAATTCATTTGAAGATCATGTTTTGAGTTCCTTGAATTCTAAGTTGGAGAACTTCTCGCTCTTCCCAATTGGGATTAGTTGGAGTCTACTATTTGTTAACCATTAAACATTGTTTTGTGCCTAATGTGATGCTAAATCTATGATTAACATTCATGAGCCCATAGATTCAAAAATAGCCTGGCCTACAATCTGCATGTACATTGTAAATATTGTACATAATGATGATGCTAGTGCAATGCTGTTGCCAAAGAATTGTAAAAAAGGTCAACACAAGCAAGAACCCATAAATTAACATTGCATCATTTGAGAATTTCTTGAAAGCTGCACATGACTCATCACAATTCCAACTAATGCTTACTTTCTTTTTGGTTGATCCGTCAATTTTTTTTCCAATAAGACATCACTTAAGAGTTTCCTGATTATCTCACTCAAGAAGAATATAGAAATTTCCAGCAAGTACCAAAATTATCAGCTACCTTCCAGATTGAGCACTAAACACTGGTTTATATGCTGACTATGAACTTTTTCATAAACTGTGTACAAAATTCAGCTTGTAGAAAACACAAAGGCACATGCAACTTCCACATAAGACTAAGAGCAGACTAGAAAGTGCCTTGTGAAACATGTTGTTCAAAGCCTTTCCATTTCTTTCCAAATTCCACAACAAGGGGTGGTAGAGGAGGAATGAGATTATAACAGTCAGTTGAAACAAACCCATTTGCCAGAATGCAGTAGCAAGTTTTCTGTTGCTTCAGGCACGTAATCACAATTAGCAATCAATGCTAGTATTGTCTGAAATTTTATTACAAAAACTGCTGAATTCATATTCTCATGGTAACCCCTGTCCATGAGCAGATGTATTTACAGAATATTCGCATGCTCTAATCGCCATTGAAATATGGCTCAAGGAACGTCCAATAGTTTGAAGTATTTGCGATCTATAAGATAAGCGCCGATGGCAAACCGTACAGCCCATACATTCTTAGGTCTTCTGTCAATTATCCTGCAAAACAACGCTCTCCTATACATCAGAATTTCACTTCAACAGCATCATAATCTTTACTGAGATAGTTGAGAACAGCATACCTGCCTGCATCACCAGGCTTAATAAGACCCACGTTCTGGCGCATCATAGGCATCGGCTCCGCAGTTTTAAGAAGCGGAGGGGCCTCTATTATCACTATGGGGCTACCCACCTTCAGATCCTTATCTGAAATCAGCCTCACATTCTCAGAGGATGCCTCCTCATTGGAAGACCCGGCTGCCACGGCATCTGATTCTGCTCTTACCACGCCTCGCCATGGCTGCAAAGCATGGGATTCAGCACTCCTCCCGATTGTGCATAGCCACTGGTGCTGTAGGGATACAGAGAAGAGGTGGCCATAATGGCATGGCTTGGGAGGGTGGGGCGATGAATGCCGCAGCGGAAAGATCGTAGAGGTGGGAAGAGAGAGGCAGAAAATGGAGCTGCAATAGATACTCATGGCTGCACAATAAAACACACGAGAGGAACAGGAAGAAATAGTGGGAATACATTTAGATTTGGCTTTGGCTTCTTTTTTTTGGGGGAGCAGGCCTCATAGTGCTTTGGCCCCAGCTCATTGTGAGCCACATGTCTTTGGCCTTGCATTGCAAAGGCAACACGAAGGCTGGAACGTTTCTTGAGGGCCCAACTAACATGCATGAGTTGGCATTCAAAAATTCCTACCAAGGGTGCATGCAAACAATGCACGATAGTTAACGCCCAAAAAGCAGAAGCCCATGACAACTAATCTTGCTTTATACTTGGTGATAGATCCATCTGCATGATATTTGATCCTATACATTTGCTTTCAATAGGCTTCTTTCCAGCGCGAAGATCTACAAGCTCCTAGGTGTTGTGCTTTTTGATGGATTCCATCTCGTCCTCCATTGCTTTTTGCCAAACTTTGCTCTCCCTCACTTCTTCAAACGTAGTGGGCTCATAGAGATTTTTGATTTCCGTCATAAGAGCACAATTCACCTAGAATCTATTTGGAGGTCTTTGGTTTCTCGTAGATCTTCCGATCTCTCCTACTTGGTTTGTAGATGGAATTTCTTCGGCACCTTCTTGCACCAGCTTTTCATATCACTTTGGCACTTTATGTTGGGGTGACGTGCTTCTTGTGCGTATTTGGTAGCTTTGAGTTGGATCAAAATCGGTTTTCTAGAACAACTCCGGAAATTCAAGTTACTAACACCCTGTTATAGAAATTTCGGTTTCTTGGTGCTTGATTGTCAAATTTAGTCTTGGATTTTGTATTGTTTCTTATAACGGGAGAACAAAAGACCTGTCCTGTAACAATATAAATACATGTGCACTACTCGTTGTAACACACTCACTCAATCAAAGACACAACAGTGAGATAAGACAACAAGAGATGTATATTGATGAATCAGATTCAGAGTTATAAAAATTTGTTTTTTGATCAATAGTTTCTTATTGTCTAGATTGTCTTAAGTTTTCTCTTACTTCCGCATATTATTTCCACACACATATTCAATCAAGACAAACACTGTTCTATTAGTACATAGATTAGATACAGTCCCGATTGAAGACACAGATATTAGTTTGATTTATTCAAACTTTCATCGTGTTCTCTGTGGAAGAGTGTCAAAGTATATAGATTCAAAGCTGACACAGTGATATCAGAACAAATCAGAGTCGATACAGTGGTATCTTCGCGTCCCTCTCAGCATTCTTCATACATCCACCAGCAAGCCGCTATCTAGAGTGTTTCAGAAAATTAGAAGATGTCGTCCATCATCAATATTCAGGCTAAGATCACTACCATCTTGGACCCAGAAGGTTCAAACTACTTGATTTGAAAATTAAAGACTTGACTCTTATTGAAGGGCAAAGGTCTATGGCAAAGGGTAGAACCAATTGAGGAGAAGCCAGTAGCTAATCCTGGCAAAGAACTTTGAGAATGAAGTTTAAAAAATGGCAAAGCTATAGCAATTATTGCGTCTTCAGTGCATGACAATATAATGCTAGATCTTACATCAAATTTGAACGCAAAGAATTTATGGGAAGAATTGCAAACCAAGAATGAGACTCGATCTCGTAATCAGATCGTGTTCTTGGAAGACCAATTAACTTACCTACAGTGGGACGACAAAGACCTGAACACATTCGTGTGAACGATTAAAGATCTGTTTGTTTTCTTGCAAAATCCTGGTGCAGAAAATACAATTTCTAAGGAAAAATAGCTTAGTTATTCTCTTCAAGCACTACCCAGGTCATTTCACACAACAAGAATCTTATTGGCAAAAGATGCGACAATGACACTTCAAAAGGCAATAGACGGAGTTAAGGAGGAAGTAGAAGCTCGTGAACGCTATGACGACAATGGTGATTCTGAAAATGCTCTATTTACTTAGAAGAATAAATCTTCTAAGAAGTCTAAGTTTAAGAGGGAGTCGTGTAAGAAGAATGAGTCTAAGACTAATGAACAACAATCTGGAAAACAACAGAAGAATTCCGGTGATAAAAAGATCTGCAACAGATGCAGAAGATCAGGTCACACTGAAGAAAAGTGTTGGTTAAATCCAAAGATTCGATGCATTCATTGTCATAAGGGGGTCATGCAGCAGTAGACTGTTATCAGAATCCCAGAAACAAAAAGGAGCAGAATCGAAGCGAACCTTCAGATTCAAACTATGTCGAAGACAAAGCAGAATGCTCTAGAGCAGTAAAAGATAGGGCAACAAGGAACTCAGCAGCTTATGTTAGTGCTGATCTATGTTGTTCATCTAATTCAATTTGAGAAGTAGTACTTGATTCGGGAGCCACCTCACATTTTGTTTCCTCAAAACAAATTTTGTCTGAGTACAAGAAGATGAACTATTCAAGATTCATTATACTTGGAGACGGTTCTAAACACGTGGTTGATGGAACTGGTATATTATGGCTAGACACGAATCAAGGTGACAAGAAACTGGAGGAAGTTCTCTATGTCCCTACTCTTGATAAAGATCTTCTATCTGTAGCTAAGATAGTCGATACATGCATGTCAGTAACCTTCACGAAGAACTCTTGTAAACTGTTCGAGGAAGATTCTGAAAACCTGGTTGCTAAAGGCAACAAAGAAGGAAATTTATATCACCTGAACATTTGAGCAAGAATCACAAGTCAATCAAACTCAGGAATTGACAGATGTACTGTGGCACAAGAGGCTATGTCACATGAACATGGAAGCCTTGTACCAAGCCAACAAAAGTCAGAGAATTCAAGGAGTTGAAATCAAAAGTAAAGATATTCGAACTGTGAAAAATTGTCAACTAGTAGTATTTTCCTAACTTGAGATTTTGTAGGCCTATGGCCAAATAAAAGTTAGAGATAGGTTCATACATGTATGTAGAGGCCCAAAGTATGTGTACACTACTTTTGAGGTCACATTAATTAGAGGAGGTCGAGTGTGGAGCTCTTCTATTGGCTCATAATTTGGTGCATTCCTATTTGACCAAATTTCTAGGTATATGGGTGAATCCTATTGGACCCCAATTTTAGCCTATCATAAGACAAGTGGCCAAGAGGCACTATGGCTGCTATAAATAGCCATCTCCACGAGTATGTACACATCTCATTTTCATTCTATTGAATGAATGTTATGCTCTTTGAAGGTCCATCTTCTTCTCTCTCACTTTTTTGTTCATATCTTGCATTCTAGCCACTAGAATTGTGATTTCTTTGTTGCTATGGCTTCACACGTGTGAAATGCAGGTTGTAGGCTCTGAAGTACGGACAGGGACAGCAAGTTTCTGTTTGTGGAAGCTTATGATCAGATTTTGATGTTTAGTTGATGTTTAGTATGCTTAACATCACAATTTCTATCATTTTTTCAATCTAGATGTGCATAACTTCCATGGCCAAGATCTTTATGAAACTTTAGCATCTTTTGGATCTGAGTTTTTCACATGGTATCAGAGCATTAGGCGGCCAAATGTGCAGGTTTTGCCAGATTTAGAAGAGATTTGTGGGCGAGTTTGCTTTTGTAGCATTCCAATCAAGTTTCTAGCTAAAAATCTTGTTGATTTATGTGTAGAAATTGGATCTTTGTGATCAAAACATCATTTGTATGCATTTCAATTGAAGTAGGGCGAATTCCCTCTGTACTTATCAGAATAAGGAGACAAAAATTGTTTTGGAAAGAGGGAGATGCAAGATCCAACAAGATCCTATTAGTTTTCCATTCTAGCATATAGTTTTTTGATTCAATTTCTTGCTTCTTCATGTCAAAAACTTCAAAATTGATGTAACCCTCTGATTTTCAGTTTGCTGAATGATTCAAGAGTGTATTTCAATCTTAGGAGTGAGGGAAAAGCAAGTATATTGAGGTTTGGTCTTGGTTTGATCAAGAAATCATAAAACTAGTGGCTAAAATTAAGGAAAAAGTGAGGAAAAGAGAGAAAAAGTAAGGTTTTAGGTTCCAAATCTTTGTGATTTCTTCTTGTGTTTCATTTGTTGATTCAAGAGAGTGCTTAGTGCATTGGAACAGGTCAAAGATCAGAGATCAATCATTGCAACATGGCTACAAATGGAGGCTACATGTTGGAAAGCAATGATAGGCTTACCTCCCTCAACTATTCTACTTGGAAAGTAAGGATGGAGTCTTTGCTTGAGATGAATGAGTTGATGGATATTGTTGTAGGTGTGGAGGAGAGACCTTTGGCACCTCAAGAACAATTGAGGTATGACAAGAGGGCAAAGAAAGCCCTTCACATGATCAAGATGAATGTGACAAATGAGCTTATCAAAGAGGTTGGTAAGTGCACATCATCTAGTGAAGCTTGGGAAGCCTTGAAGAAGGTTTATGAATCCAAGTCTACTTCTAGAGTGTTGACTTTAAGAAGGCAAATCTTTTCTTGTATGCAAAAGAAGAGTGAGAATGGACATGCTTTTGTTTTGAGAGTTAAAGCATTGAATGATGAGTTAGCATGCATTAATGATGGCATAAATAATGAGGAGCTTGTTCAAGTGATTCTCAATGGCTTGTTGGATGATCATGCTAATCTTGTTCAAAGTTATGCTATCCAAAAATGTTTACCAAGTGTTGGAGACTTGCAAGAGGTCTTGTTGGCTGAAGAATTCAGGTTGCAAGCAAGAGTGGGAGCATCTTCTACATCTCAAGGAGGAGAAGAGGAGGCAATGTTCTCTAAAGGCAAGTTCAAGGGCAAAGGTAAAAGCAATTGGTCTAAAGGGCAAGACCAAGGTGAGCACTCTACTTTTGGCAAAAAGAAGGATAGATCTAAGCTAAAATGTTTCTATTGTGGAGTCAAAGGGCATTTTGCTAGTGATTGTTTTAAGAAAAAGAGGGATCAAGGGGAAAAGCAAACCAATCTAACTATTGATGAGGGTGGGGATGAGCTTCTTTCAAATGATGCTTTTGTTATGTCATCTTGCTTGTTGGCTAATCATGGAGACATTGATCCTTGGTGGATTGATAGTGGAGCCACTTCTCATATGACATATCATAAAGAGTATTTTTCATCTTTAATGGCATTTGATGGTGATAGGAAGGTAATCTATACCGCAAATGATGGTGAGTGTGCAATCAAGGGGATTGGCACAATTCCTATTTCACTTTCTACAAATAGGAATATAGAATTGAAAGATGTTTTGCTCATTCCATCCATTACCAAGAACTTACTTAGTGTAAGCCAAATGCTTGACAAAGGATTCAAAGTTGAGTTTGATGGTGATGCTTGCTTGATCAAAAAGGGGTGTAGTATCATTACAAAAGGGAAAAGGCAAGGGAAATTGTTCAAGCTTGATGCATGTGTTGTTGCTAACCAAGTTGGATGCATGGCAAATGAACAAATGTCAATTCAAGAGGTATGGCATAAAAGGATGGGACATCTCAACTACAAGGCCTTGGAGGTAATAGCCAAAAAGGAGGTAGTAAGGGGACTTCCCAAGTCTCTTACTTGCTTGAATCATGTTTGTGAAGAATGTGCTTTGTCTAAATCACATAGATTGCCATATACTAGATCTATATCTAGATCTAAGATGCCTTTTTCTCTCTTGCATTCGGATATTCATGGTGTTACTACAATTAGCAATGGAGGTGCTAAGATGTATGTAACTTTCATTGATGATTTTAGTAGATTTTGTTGGGTTTATCTACTAAAGAGCAAGGATGAGGTGTTTGATGTGTTTGTCAAGTTCAAAGTTGCTATTGAGACTCAATTTACAACCAAAATCAAATGCTTGAGGAGCGACAATGGTGGTGAATACATTTCTAACAAATTCAAAGCCTTTTGCGATGAGCATGGGATCAAGAGGGAGTACACATGTCCAAGAACACCACAACAAAATGGAGTGGCCGAGAGGAAGAATAGAACCTTGTGTGAGAGTGCAAAGGCAATGAGATTGAATGCTAATCTTCCTAAACCTTTTTGGAGTGATGCTTTGTTGTGTGCAAATTTCCTATGCAATAGATGGCCAAGTGTTGTATTGGAAGGAAAAACCCCTTTTGAAGCTTTGTTTGGTACGAAGCCTAATGTCAAGTTTCTAAGAACTTTTGGATGCATTTGCTACTTCAACATTACTCTTGATGATAGAACTAAGGAGGATCCATCTTCAAGAAAGGGCATTTTTGTTGGTTATAGTGAAGTAAGCAAAGCATATAGGATTTATGTTCCTTCAATCAAGAAAGTGTTCACAAGTAGGGATGTCATTTTTGATGAAGGTAACATTCCAAAAGTTGTTTCAAGTGATGATGGTGTTGTTGCAACTAATGTGCTTGATGACAATGGAGTTGATGACACATTGGATGTGGATGTTGAAGAAGCCTCTTCAAGTCAAATTCCAAGGAGAACTCCAAGGCATAAAGTGAAACCCTCAAGGCTCACTTATGATGGCAAAGGTAAGCAAGTGGTGGATGGATCCAACTATGCTTTCCTAACTTCTTTTGATGTACCTTCATGTGTAGATGAAGCAAGGCAAGAAGAGGAATGGATCCAAGCAATGGATCTTGAGTTTGAAGCACTTATGAAGAACAACACATGGAGATTGGTGGAGCTTCCAAAGGGCAAAAGTGCAATTGGATGCAAATGGATCTTCAAGGTAAAGACAAATCAAGATGGATCTATCAACAAGTTCAAGGCAAGGTTGGTGGCTAAAGGTTATGCTCAAGAGCATGGCATTGACTATGAGGAAACCTTTGCACCCGTGGCAAAGATGGTGAGCATAAGAGTAATCATTTCCCTTGCAACTCTTTATGGATGGGATCTTTGGCAATTAGACATTTCTAATGCTTTCTTGAATGGTGATCTTGAAGAGGAAGTCTACATGGAGCAACCCGAGAGCTATGTTTCTCATAGCAAGCCTAATCATGTGTGTTTTCTACAAAAAAGTTTGTATGGTCTTAAGCAAGCACCAAGGAGTTGGTATGCTAGGCTTAACTCTTTTCTACTTTCTCAAAACTTCACTATGAGTGAGTATGATCATTCACTTTACTTTAGAATTAGTGCTAATAATGTTACAATCCTTCTAATTTATGTGGATGACATTATTTTAAGTGGAGGGAACAAGGAAGATATAGAAGATATCAAGAAAGCACTAAAAAAGGAATTTGAAGTGCATGATCTTGGTCTTTTGAGCTATATCTTAGGAATAGAAGTAATTAGAACTTCTCAAATCACTTTTATTTCACAAGAGAAGTATGCTATTTCTATTCTCAATAGATTTCATATGGTAGATGCAAATCCTATTGATACACCTATGGAATCACATGTAAAGCTAACTATAAGAGGTAATGAAAGATCCTTCGAGGACATTACTCTCTATAGGAAGCTAATAGGTTCTCTTATATATCTAACCATCACAAGACCTGATTTATCTTATTGTGTTGGTAGATTAAGCCAATTCATGCAAGATCCTAGCATAGAACATTGGAAACTAGGAAAGAGGATCTTGAGATACATCTCGGGAACAAAAGATTTTGGCATTGTTTATAGAGGCTCATCACCTAACTTATTTGGTTTTTCAGATTCAGATTTTGCAGGAGACCTTATGGATAGAAAATCCATAAATGCACATGCTATTTTCATAGGTGATGGAGCTATCTCATGGATGTCGAAGAAACAAGCAACTATATCACTTTCTTCTAGTGAGGCCGAGTACAAAGCTTTGACATCATGCACAAAGGAGATGGTGTGGATCAAGAGGATGATTATGGAGCTTCATTTGCTGGATTTTTCAGAGAGTCCAATCATCTTTTGTGACAACCTTTCAGCCCAAAGTCTAGCAAGCAATCCGGTTTTCCATGCAAGGAGCAAACATATCGAGGTGGCTTACCATTTTGTGAGAGAACAAGTGTTGGCAAAAGAGATCAAGCTTGAACATGTCCCATCAAAGGAATGTGTGGCTGATATCTTTACCAAAGCATTGGGAAAGGACTTATTTTTCAAGCATAGAACAAGTCTTGGTGTACTTTCTAAATCTATGCTAAAACTAGTTGAAGAGGGAGTGTGAAAAATTGTCAACTAGTAGTATTTTCCTAACTTGAGATTTTGTAGGCCTATGGCCAAATAAAAGTTAGAGATAGGTTCATACATGTATGTAGAGGCCCAAAGTATGTGTACACTACTTTTGAGGTCACATTAATTAGAGGAGGTCGAGTGTGGAGCTCTTCTATTGGCTCATAATTTGGTGCATTCCTATTTGACCAAATTTCTAGGTATATGGGTGAATCCTATTGGACCCCAATTTTAGCCTATCATAAGACAAGTGGCCAAGAGGCACTATGGCTGCTATAAATAGCCATCTCCACGAGTATGTACACATCTCATTTTCATTCTATTGAATGAATGTTATGCTCTTTGAAGGTCCATCTTCTTCTCTCTCACTTTTTTGTTCATATCTTGCATTCTAGCCACTAGAATTGTGATTTCTTTGTTGCTATGGCTTCACACGTGTGAAATGCAGGTTGTAGGCTCTGAAGTACGGACAGGGACAGCAAGTTTCTGTTTGTGGAAGCTTATGATCAGATTTTGATGTTTAGTTGATGTTTAGTATGCTTAACATCACAATTTCTATCATTTTTTCAATCTAGATGTGCATAACTTCCATGGCCAAGATCTTTATGAAACTTTAGCATCTTTTGGATCTGAGTTTTTCACACGAACTACCTGCGAATCCTGTCTTAAAGGCAAGATGACTAGAACATCTTCCAGTAAGGATGTTTATAAAGCAACTAAGGTACTTGAAACTGTGCATTCAGATATTTGTGTATTCTTTTGAGGTAATCTCTGGTTGAGATTCTGAATGTGAAATAGCACTCTTTGAAAAATATTCTCTCTTAGAGGATAACCATGTTACGGGATTCTCGGTTATGAAAGTGTTGTATACAAATCAGGAGATATATGTAGAGATATGCTATGTAGTGAATCTTTGTGGGATCATTATAATCTTTGTACAAACTTCTAATCCTATGGATCTACAAAGTATTCCGTGAACTAAGTTTATTTGCATGCATAAACTAGTTGTTGGTACATAGGCATATTGATGAGTATTGTGTTTAAGACAATTTCTCGCTGGGTCATAGTAATTTCTCATTGAGAATTGCTTATTAACCTAGGATTGATCTAGAATCAATTTAAATGTGGTGTTTTGGTACCACACCTAGACATTTGAATATTTTCTAAATCCAATACAACTAATCAAGTCAGAAGCGTTACTTCTGAGTTAGTTGTGGAAAATCAACAATATAATTTTACTTATGGATATTGTTGTTAAGATGTATTGCTTATAAGTCACAACGTCTATGAGTCATTTTGGATTCGTTTAACAGATGTGTGTGCATAGAATACACAAGACTTTTTGGCCTTATCCTTTCCCGTTTGGAATCGATAAAATGCTATCCGGAAGACTATTCTAGATTGGGACCCTTACTGGAATGACAATTTGTGCCATGACTAAAGTAAGGGCGTCTTTTGGATTACAATCCTTATGTAGGTACTGTGTGTGAGTTGGAAAAGTCTGGAACTTTCTAGATGGAAAGGACTTTCAGGAACAGTTCATGTGTCTTTTAAGAATTGTAATGCACTCTCATGATGTACTCTTATGATATGGTATGGTCTCGGGAATTTGCAGAGTTGAGACTGGTGAAATCATAACTCAGATTCTACGGTATACCTAATGCATAGGAGAGAATTATGTTCATGGTAAACTACCCCGGATGAATAGACAAGATAGTGGAATTTTGGTAATGAGAGAGCTAGTGGAATGTCCTTGGAACAGGGCATAATGGGATTATGTGTACCTACTATGTCCCTTCTACCTATTCCATGTTACTTATATGTAGCTACTCAAAAATGACACAAAATAGTGGCCCAAGTTCATGTATTATGTCATCTATTATGATAGATATAGCTTCTTTGGAAATCCATATTATTGTCTCTTTTACCTTTTGATCACACCCTATTGGCTAAGTGATAGATTCTTAAGCCCACATCAACAAACTTGTTCTTGTGGTCAACATATTCGAGACATCGTTGGCTATACCTAGTACACAACTGACCTCTATGACATAAAGCTCTAATTTAGGAGTATAAATTTAAATGACCATAACCAGGCAATGCATCATTGCTACAAACATTACATGAGGTTATTCTAATTAATCTAGTTGTAAATACTCTACAAAAGCTCTAAGCTCAGTGTTGCTTTGACGAAAATTCATGACATGATGTTTTGATGTAAGGGGATTCCAGCTAGTAAACTTCATGCTCGAGGCTCAAACCATGTTAAGGGGCTGCTGAAGAACTAGTTGAGGCATGTCTGAGAGGAGCAGCTTGCTGGAAAGGTTAACTATCCCCGGGTTTGCACTACTGAAGGAGAATATAACCTTCACCTCTTTTTGAGGGTCCAAGTTCACCATAAAGTGAACCATACCACGAGGAACCACAAAGACATCATTTGCTTGCAACGTTTGATTGAAGAGCTTGTCTTTGGAGTCTATGAAGCCTACAGTAAGAGTTCCTTGGATGACGTAAATCAGCTTAGAACCTCGAGGATGGAAGTGAAGAGCAAGGATCCCTCCCGGCTGGAAATACATAAGCGCATTAGAGATACCCAGCCCGTGTAATGCTGGAAAATCCGACACAAAAGCGGTTTTTGTAGCAGTTTCTCCAGGCCCAGCAGAGAACCTTCCACGAAAACCAGTAAAAGTGAAGAAATTGCCATCCAACGGTACGCCCATACTTACAAAATCTGTTGTTAGCTCTGGATCTGAGCCTTGGACAATCATAGCTCGGACTAAAAGAGATATCAGCATTGCAAGAAACATATTTTTGTTGACGTATGTATATAATCCTTTGCAACTCCAATTATGTGATTCCAAAAAAACGGTATTACAAAATCAGGTTAGCATAAGAAATTGAAAACTCGAGTGTGATATAAAGAAAAGAGTCTACACAATGATATCAGAATGAAAAAGACCGCATTAGTGTAGTGTTTCAACAACCTCTCCTAGCTAACTAGCTATTGTGCTGTGTCTCAAGGAAGAAAGGTAGAAAGTTGGTTGCAGAGAGAGAGAGCGAGAGAGAGAGAGAGAGAGAGAGAGAGAGAGAGAGAGAGAGAGTGCTTGCTTGCTTGTGTATATGCATCCATGAGAAGTTACTTCGTCATAGCACATCATCCGGCCACCATCCAGTTGGCTAGGAAGAGGCACATTCTAAGTCATAGCATAGATTTTGAAACGTCTTTAATCTGCATTGCAGATTCAAAACTGCTATGTCTAATATTCGTGATCCAACAGAGGGCACTCCGAGCCGCTGGATGTCTACAGCCGATAACCCACCTTCGCATCACGAATATGTAGTCCATTTCAATTCCCCAAGTTAGATTCTTTGTGATCTCATGGTTGGATAATGTCAAAAGGCATTTTCCTAAAGTGCAAGGATTGGCAAACCAACTAAGATTATTCCGATTTTGGAGAAAACTCCGTGCTTTTTTTATTCCAATTTGACTAACATCTACCTCTAGGTTATGGAATGGGCTAGGTCGTTAAGTCAAGTAAGCCATGAAAAGTAGTTGCGACCATATGTGGAGCCTTGTTAGGGGAAACACATGGCTAGATATTTTGCATATTTGTCCACCTCTCGACACAAATACCATATGTAGCTGCAAAATGGAAACTAATTATGTCAAGCATTTTGCATGTCCCAAAGATTCTCAACATTTTCGTGAGAACTATGGAATCCATGCTTTCTATAAAAAAAAGGTTGATGATTGGAAGCTAGAATTTGTTAGTTTGGAAATAGTTTAGGTATTTGTTTATTCTATGAGGTATCTCTACGACGTGTTTGGGAAAACATTCATGCGGGTCTTTATCATATTATATGAATTTTTAAAAAGATACCATATTTTGAGAAAAATAAAAATATGTACAAAGTCTATGGCAAACTATTTATAAAATACCAAACTTTCAATTGCAATCTCCATGATGTCAAAGTACCAAAATTTTAAAATCCATGGGTATCGATATATGTTGGTACCTACATAATTCATAGCATTCCCTCTCAATTTTATTATGAGGCTAATCTAGTAAAAAGGACAATATTGAGATGAGTTGGGAGCACTCTCTTTCCTGTCCCTCTGGAGCTAGGGAGATGTCTCTCTCTTTCTCAATGTAGCTAAACTTTGTATTTTCTTAGGTTTTTTGTTCTTTCAACGTTCAGAGCTAGCCGATTTTAAACTCCAGTTTAGAAATGGCAATGCTCACTCCCTTTTATTTTTCGAATATGGGAGGATTTATTCCTCTTTCTCATTGTAGGTGATTACTTTTAGACCTCTTTGTTCCTTCAACTTTGAAAGCTAGGCAATATTTTACACAAGTTGAAAAGTGGGCTATAAATTTTCCAATCCAAACTTATCTAAACCATCGATTCTTTTACTTTTGAAAGATATAGATGATAAAATCGACTTTGTAACAAGTCCATGGGGAGCATACACTCAATTGTGTCACAAACCCTATGAGGAATATTTGAAAATGAAGTTATAATCTATGAGTGGTATCTATATATAGTTTGCTAAACCTTTTTGTCGAGTGATTCTTAGCACTTTTTAGAAGTTTGTTATCTGAACAATTTGCATCATATTTTTTCACTGAGCAAGTAGCTTTTTTACAGTGGGCCATCGGTCTCATTAACACTTGCTCAATTAAAGGGTATGCGATGCTCAAACATGTAAAGTCCCCAACTTGGCAACAAGCTAGTAAATTTTTTCAAGGGACATGACATTGTTCGATTCTAACACACACTTTCTTTTTTTGTCTTTCTATATTGAAAATTTGAGTGGCCTTTCTAAAGGTTGTTACGACTAGCAAGGGTTCAAAATTTGCTACATTTGCCAAATGGCATGACTTTATTTTACGTAAAGATATCACCAATGAAATTTTCATAAGGATTGGGTCCCATGTTTTTTGTTTGCATGCCCTATAACTTGCCAAGTGGGAATTTTTTCTTGACAATTATCTAACTATTAGTCTATGATCTATGTTGTCAATACCTAGGCAATGCACTCAAGGTTAACTCAACGTGAGAAATGGAATATTCAAATGTCATAACTCATACATCATCTTTATCACTCCTATGCAAAACATTCTAGTCCCAAAACATGCGGACTAAAATAGATATTCTTTCAAGGATAAAAGTCTCATCCACAAAATTCAATGACTTAATTTATCTTGAAACTTTATAATCAAGAATTTTTACATGGCCTTTAATTCATTTTAGATTATATTACTATTAAGGGTTGACTATTAAATGGCAATTCCATAATTCAATTCAAAATACTTTATAGTAGAGAGAGAAAGTACAACAAAACTTTAAATCTTAATGAGCTCAGTAGTAGTTGAGTTCAGACAATATAGTTGTGAAAAGTGGCAAAAGCTAGCTATTTATTTTTGTCGCCAAGTGTCATCATGAGGCTGGATCTCAATGATCCTCATCACATACTTTCATGATTATTAGGCTTGATTAAGCTTAGATATTGTTGATTAGAACTCGAGCTCCATGGAGAGCCAAAATCAATGCCTAGATTTTAGGAGGTCTAGAGTGCAAATGGTGCACCTCTTAATCTCTGCCATACATGGGGACCAATCACATTCAAGGGGTTGCATCTTGCTAGGGCAGGTCTAAACCCTAAGTTTGGCAAGAGTAGTTTATGAGTCTCAAATTTAAGCATGTAATTTTGTGAGACTAAAAATCACATTGCGAAGAGAGTTTTTTTTTCAAGGCATCGATAGAATTCCAAGAGCTCAATACCATTCTCTCTCTACCCAAGAGTTGAAGATTTTTCTCTCTCTAAAAAGTTTCGTAACACTTAGTATTTTCATTTGTACATCAATGCTTGATCTTATCTTATGTTCATATGCTCTTGTCTTTATTCAAAGCTTATTGGATTGCTCTTCCAAATTTGAGTTTGAGCATAGTGTACAATCATAAATGCTTGGAGATCCTTTATGATATATTTAGGTGTTAGAAGATTCCTATGACGATTCCTACAAATTCCTACACGAATCTTCTAACAGATTCTAGCTACTATAATCGTACGAAGGATATTTGAAAGTGGGATCATGGCCACAAGACTACAAAGAGCGTTGAAAAACCACCGACAAAGGAGCTCCAGAATCTAAACCTACTGGAAGTGCCAATACCAAAGAAGTCGACAAGTAGCGGATTGACCAACGAGGAAAAACAATGCCCAACGCCTCACAACCATACTTTACGGAGATGGGAATAAAAGCATGGCCGAGTCGGCAAAAATATTAGATCTACCAGAAATATAAAGTCAGACACCCATAAAAGGTGCATTGTACTTGCAAGCCTATGGCATGAAAATTAGAGGTAGACTAGCTCTCAAATCAGCCCAAATAGCAAAAGGACCCAAGTAGTTAAAATGGTATTTGGTTAAAACATTTTTATCAAGTCAAGTTGTTATGGCACATGGTTTTGGGTCCCAAACCTTAACCGTAGCCTTGTCTATAAAAAGACATGTGACACCATTTTACTTTCACCTTTGTATCATTTTGTGTGTGTGTGTGTGTGTGTGTGAGAGAGAGAGAGAGAGAGAGAGAGAGAGAGAGAGAGAGAGAGAGAGAGAGAGAGAGAGAGAGAGAGAGAGAGAGAGAAGAGAGAGAGAGAGAGAGAGAGAGATTCTCCTCATCCTCCTCCTACTACTGCTACTATTACACTTTGGCAAAGGGCCTCCTTTTTCTCTTTTTTTTTTGGTCCTGCGGTACAAGGCAAAATTCCAACATGAGGTTCATCTTCTGAATCTTCAACCTCTTCGCGAATAGCTTCATCCATTGCCTGCTGCAATGTGATGTATTGTTCACGACATTTGAGTTCACGTTTGATTCATTTTGGTAATCGGGCCAAAAACACATAACCAGCGCTTCGTCATTCAAAAGATCAGGTTCACATTCAGACTGAAGATCTTAATACGTTCAATGTAATCACGCACCATCTCTTTCTTTCCCATTTTAATTCTACTTAATAATAGGAAAGGGACTTCTAAACAATTTCTGGATTTAAATCTCGTAATCAGTCCAACTTTCACTACTTTTCAATCAGAACGTTCAGTCAAGTCTTGATTGTAAAACCAATCCTGAGCAGCACCAATCAAAGACATAGGAAAAAGCTTAAGCTTGTTTTTTGAATTAACTTCACTATAGACTTTGCAAGATTCAGTAATGTGGATCTTATGGATATTTAGTTTCTTGAACTAAATGAAGTGAATGCTTGTGCTAACGATAGTGGCTTCAATGTGATAGCATGATTAAATAGAAACAAAACAAGCATTCATCATTCAAACAATACAACGGCCACTACTACTGCGTCAACTAACATCAATGCGACGTTGATAATGGACGAGTTTGAAAAACTTGGCCAGAAGTAGCAGTTGCAGTTGGATAAGATGTAAGCGCCATTTGATGCAAAGTTGAAAGCCTTGGAGGAACATCATGCCAAGATTGACAAGGGTACTGAGAAGATGGTCGAAATGTTTCCTAGAAAATGTTTGGTGTGCAATCCCCGTGTTGGTAATCATACCATGAACGAGTTATGAAGAGACATATGACCGATAATTATTGTCATTTGTGCAATTCCAATGGTCACGAAACTATTTTTTGCTTTTTGAAAATAGGCTCTCTACAGAAATTGGCTAGGAGTCTGGGTTCGCCTGACTCACTGTTGAAAGAGCATGTTATGAGGATTCTAATGTGAAGTGGGCAAACCTAGATCTCAAAAAGGCAAGTCTGTAGGATGCTTTAAATGATTTTTACTATTTTGGGCCTACAAGGCTGGAATTTGGGATTCCAAGCTTGCCTGACTCAATTTAGACTCATCATGACGTGCCTTATCAATGGTCAAACAGGCAAACCTAGATAGTGAAAATTGGGAGAGATATTGAGGTTTTTCTCTCCTATAGGGCCTTTTGTTGTTGTACTTGGCTGAATAGTGAAGGAGCTTGGAAGTATTCAGATCATTGGCAAATGAAATTTCCTTCACTAGCACTGATTTCAAAGTTCCTTGATGAAGATTCACTTCTCTTTGTCCAACTTTGTTAATTCACTTTGTTGCACAGTATTGTGTTTGGTGGTCTTCAGCTTCTTTACATGTAATCTGTACTAACTCAATGAACAACTTGGACTATTCTCTCTTTGCCTATAATCACTCGTCTCAGTTCATGGAAAGAAAAGAATATAACTCGTCACTGTACATTTTACTCTTTGAAACATGAAATAACCAAAATACTAATCATGAAGGTAGACACATAAAAAGAGAAAACAATATACAAGTCAAGTTAAAATGAGCCAAAGAAAGCAAAACAAAAATACCCAAAATAAGAAAGGTGGAGAGAATTTTACGTAGCAGGTTGGAAGTGGTAGTAACGCCATAATCGACTACCAATTACCAATGTTGGTAATGGGGTCCCTTCTAAGGTGGCAAGTTGCACATCGCCATTTTTATAAATCTTTGTTACCTTGTACGGACACATGCCTGAAATTTTTAGTTTGCCTTTTGTGATCTTGCTCTGATACATTAGAGCTAAGTCACCCGTATGTAAGTCCTTTTGCTTTAGGACATTGTCATCTAGAGTGATTACTGAGCACCATGGGGAGAGCTCGTCTCCACAAGGTTATGCTGGTTCTAATGGGAGCCATGGTAGTTCGACCATGTTCACCCCGATTTCGATCTCGTCATCAAGAGTGACAGGTCCTCGGTTTGTGGTTTTGAATTTGGGCTCTCAATTGGTTTCTCGAAGTAGGGATATTGTTCCTTTTACAAAACTCATACAATCGACTGTAGCTAGAGCCTCAATCAAATTGATGATATCAGTATTAGAATCTTGATGGATTTCCAATGGCTTGTACCGCTTCTTCTAGTCTCGGTCGATCGTGTGATCAGTAGTAGATGAAGTTGTCTCCTCTAGTGGGCTAGCAGGCTTGATTGTCTATGTGTTTGGATTCTCGAGTGTGATTCGGTCTGTACCCCAGTCATGGCGTACTTTGGCTAACTTTAGCCAGGGCCTTCCTAATAGAAGTTGATAGGAGGAGGTTGTTTTTGGAAGATCTAAAACAATGAAGTTAATGACAAAGCGAAGATATGTGACCTTCACATGTACATTCTCCACGATTCCCATAGGTTTGATGCAACTTTGGTCGACAAGTTTTATGAAAAGACCTGCGAGTTTTAAGGCACTCAGTCCCCACTCTTGGTATATGTGTGAGGACAAAATGTTTACTCCTGAACCACCATCTACTGAGGGAAGGTTCTTGTGTTGAACATGTAGGGTAACATTATTTTTCTCATTCTCCCAAGTGGCTCCTATGGTCATCACGAATCGGTCACCGTCACTTTCTCCATCCATGAAGGGTCCAGTAGGTGAGTCCTTTGCTCCTAACCATGTGGTTAAGGCTTGGCGTAGGGGTTTGGAACTCTTCAATACATCACCTAAAGGTATGGTGACTTGACTAGAGGGTGCGATTTTTCGGTGAACATATGTCGGCGAGCAGATATTGGCGAGCATTTTTTAGAAAAATGTGTACAATGGCGAGAAAATTTGAAACTTTGGGA
The DNA here is from genome assembly GCA_029204225.1 of Diphasiastrum complanatum. Lineage (NCBI taxonomy): Eukaryota > Viridiplantae > Streptophyta > Lycopodiopsida > Lycopodiales > Lycopodiaceae > Diphasiastrum > Diphasiastrum complanatum. Next base: position 42,721,211 of record CM055107.1, read on the forward strand.
GTATATATTGGCGAGCATTTTTTAGAAATGTGTACAATGGCGAGCAAATTTGAAACTTTAGGACCTATTTTGAATAGTATTTTTTTGGGTTTAGGGTTTAGGGTGCGATGTGCAGTTTTTATCCTCTCATACTGGAGGATCGCTAAGTTTTTGTGATGTGCAGTTTTTTGTCAGGTGAAATTCATACTGGAGGGTCGCTAAGTGTGTCCAATATTTTGTATTCAAAAGACTGGAACATTGCTATAGTTAAATTGCAACCCGTTCACGTATTTTTGATAGAAAAATAATTGTTTTACCGGGAGCAAATTGGCGAATGTCTCAGCTAAATTTGCTTAACAGTGATTCTCATTTATGTGGAAAGTATAAGCATGTAGTGGAACCTGTGACACTCAAAGTATAGCTCAAGGTTTGTTTATTCAATACCATGTGACAAGAACGGGCCAATTTTAGTTAGATCAAAAGTTAGAACTTGCGTAAATTGATTTTCAAGCACGACATTCAATAATGCGAGAGGTAATTTTATGATGTCTAATGGCAATTTACGATAAAAACAAATGATTCTTTCTACTTTTTTCAAATGAATTTTATTCCTTTCATACTTTGCTAGGTTCAAAATTGTCAAAAACCAATTAAACCTTCATATTCAGGTGTTAATATGCCAATCTTTTTCGAAGTGTCTGGACTATACTTCAAGCGATATGTCTACCACATTAACACTTATATCCAATGTAGTGGAACTTGTAAGAATCTCTACTCAGCAATTTGTGGGTCCCCACAACATGAAAAAGGGGCATTTAAATTGGGGAGATGGGGAGGGAAAAAATGGAGTTTTGAATGGGAGGAGGTGGGGATTTTAGTATTGTCTTATCCGACGAACATAACAAAATCACGTCATTCAAAGAACAATAGAAACTTACATTTTATGATGAGCAATGGGAATAGTTGGAACAACTAACTGAATTGTACTACTTCTATTGATACCTATACCACATCCAAAAAAATTGGGGCTTGGGTTGCCTATTCAATTGAAACCATAATTAACGTGCTCTGTAGTAACATCTGATTCATAGCATGCACAACCATGGAGAAATTGTTGAAAGTTTAATGGCAACTTAACAAATATAAGTTCATAGAAGACGACGATAAAATACGTAAGTTAAATAAAATATGGACTTGTTGTTGTTCGCAACTTGACCCTTCAAGAAAAACATTTCTCAAAGAATTTGTACAAACTGCAATCTTGGTATGCTTTGACATGTGAGGTAATGTGCACTGCAATCAAGGCATTCATAATGAACTGTCAAGAGTAAGTTCTACTTCTTGACAATGCCTGAAAAAGCTCCGTGTGATTAAGCATTGGTTGGTGGATGAACATGTTTGACTTCTGGTTGAGACCCAATACCCTGAGAAATATGAAATACAAATGTTTGCAGGCCAAGTATGACTTTCTACCCGAAAATCGCTTCTGAAAATCTGGACATGTACACATGGGCTTATGGGCTATGTGTAAATCATAGCAATTCCCACTGACCATAGAATTCGTAGTCTGTACTTTAAAAATTACATGCTTCATTTTGTCCACTATTGTTTATGAAATTATGCATGCACCCAAAGACAAAGCTGTCTCTATTCGCTCCCGTGCGACAATAGACACCCCAGGTCTATATTTATGTCGTTTGACGTCTTTATTTGTTGCAGAGGTTAAATTGCATTTACCACTACCTTTGTTGTTGGGAGCTCTATTGCAGGCAGTTTCATCGGGTCCTCTTTTGGTGACCGGAAGTGAGATTTGTAACTTGCTCCACAGGCCAAATGCTTGGTATCTTTGCTGAACGGGGGAGATATTCTTTTCTAGCTGCCAAGTGTGTGTGCAATTGGTGTTGCAAAACCACATCATTTGTTATGTCCTGCCATTGGGATGTGTTCTGGAAGACCAAAACCAAGGAGCAGGAACACCTTTGGATGAGTTTGCTATCGCACATCCACATTTTCCTTGAGAAATTCAGAATTGGCCTCAAGTACGCTGGGTGTCATAGTTTCTAGAAATTCAGAATTGGCCTCTAGACTACTATCTTCGTGAATATTGCAAAAATGTTCTGTTGCATCGGTGGGCATGCTTGGCCTTCTGTTGTCATCCTCCGTTTTGTAGCTGGTGACCACAAAATGAGTTGACGGTGACTCTTCAAATATGTATTGTTCATTTCCCTCGATGTCAACATGGCTTGCCAACGTTACGAGGGAGGATCTTTCATTGTTGAAGTTAATCACTGCATCGATGCCTTTGAAGGATAGATCACTTTTGAGTTTTGATTCAATGAAACTCTTGCTCACAATCAACTTCCCTCCGACAAAGTAGACATCTTCACGAAAGCACTCAGTGTTAATGCACACAACAAATTTTGTGCATTGCTCAGTCTGAAGATCAAGGCATTCACGGATCCAGATTAAGGGGGGGTGTTGAATTTATTCCTTCTACTCTCCTTAAATCCCATTTTAATCTGCCTCCATTCATGCTGCATATTTACTAACGTTGTCGTGCAGCCTACATATTTACACGAAAAGACGAAAGAAATACGACACTGTGTTTTTACACAGGTTATGGTGACAGGCAAAAAGGGGACACTATCCTACAGAATGCCGAAGGTGCCCTAAAAGCAAAGGCACCCTGTAAATCTAACCCTAAGGCTATTCGTATGAGTGACGCACTTTTCACATCATCATCACCAACGGTCACCTCAACACTGACTGACGTCACACCCTTTTCACGCTTACCCCATGCAACTGCGCTGACAGATTGGACAACGAGTACAACCACCCACGATCTCTTAAAGATAGCACATCCACTATACTTTCCACATCTGCACATCTGTAATATAATGTATATATACTGGATACCATTTGTGTATTCAGTTTAACGAGATCAATGAGTTATGAGTGAATGAGATGAAGTAGATGCCTTGCACATTGATTCTTGATTGTTAGCAATAAGGTTTTATTCTTTTACAAATTGTATAAGCTTTGTAGGACACGCGGTTTCGTCCGCTATTGTATTGTGCTCTACCGCATTATTGACATGTATACATGATATACCTAATCTGACACAGTTCTTTGTTTTGCGTTCAGATCTATGTTAATATTGCTATGCTTATCATTCATTCTGTCTGATAAGTTTCTAGTTGTTCTTTCTGGTAATAGACGACTAATATTTGGTCTTGTTTTTTGTGAATCATTTGCGACTAGTTATTAGTCAAGCACCGCCTAGCTCTTCACGAATCATTCGCGACCAATAGTTTGTCTTACTGTTCATGACAAACCATTCTTTTGGAGCTTCATTCATTTATTAATGTTTGGCTACGTAATCAAGAACGACTGTGATTCCCATCACTACTGTTTTTTTCATTTTGATAGGCATAGTCATGCTTACGGAGAGAGTCGTATAGCTCGTTCCGCTGCGCACGAACATTTTCTGTTCGAGTTCGTTTCTCGTTCGTTTCTTGTTTGAGTTCGTGTCTCGTTCGTGTTCGTCATTCATCTCCCCTCTCTCTCCAACACCATATACTTCCAAGTACAATGGCTTTCCTAATTTGGTGACAAACATTGAATGTAATTAATACACGGATGAAATCTATAAATAGATCGTTCAAGCACAGATTAGGGGTTGCTCTGTCCATGAGACACATATTTTGGGCATCCCAATTATGTCGTCATTTTTGTTGTAATTGTCATTTTGTATTGTGCTTCAGTGTAATATAGCAGCAGCTTGCTTTTATCTGTGTACAACGTAGATGAATGCTTGTTGTGATTGAATGCACTTTCATCGTTGTTTGATCGCGCTTGTTTACTCACTCTGATCAGAACACGGACGTCTACGACTCCGTTGAATCTGATTTCAGTAGTACCACATACAAACCATCTCTAATCTCTTCGATGGACTGTACTCTTGTTTTAGAGTATGAATTAATTTTTAAGATCCTGGGGCAATTAGAACACTTAAAGCATTACATTTAGCATAAGCTATCTATTAGACTGTTTTTGCATTTAGCAGCTGATTAGAACGGGAGAGTTGTTCCGCAATATTCTTGCTCTCTTCTCCATTCACGTTCTTCTATCTACCTTGCCCCATTGCAATCCAAGAGTGCTGAGAATGAACTCTTTGAGATCAACACACCTCAATGTCAACATTGAGATGTACAAAAGCATGATTATATATTTTTCAACAAAGGCCCTGTGTGTAGCAAAGCACGTAGAGATAATAGACACACAGGTAACCAATTTTTCAATTATTTTTTTTGTGATGCAAATTGCCATATAAAAAATGTGAAACTAACATTTTCAGATTTGATTCTCAGTCCTCTCAGCAAGTTGACTCATTCAGTTGTGGCTGGTATGCCATTAAAACTGTAAAGTGCTTTATGGAGTGGTTCATTAGCCAAGGTGAAAATGTTGATATACGTAAGGTAATTTGATTTGGATATACACTGATTTTATTTATATGATTTTTCATTTTTGTGTATTTGTCTAACTTATTTATTGTTGATGATTTGCAGTTCACCTGTCCAAAATTAACAGAAAATGACATATTTGAATTTTGACAAGAGATGATTAAGATTTTCCTCACTAATGCAACATCGGTGACAATGGAACAAGAAAGTGGGGAGCTTGCACTTGAAAGAGCTGATGGAAAAAAAAATTATATATAAAAATAAGATGATCTTATTGAAAGGTCAATACAGAAATATGTACTTCAAATATTTACATTCAATGTGTACAAATGATGACTCTTTCGAGTCTTTTGATATTCGATTGTTGCTATTTCCATCATTTGATATTCTATTGTTGCTATTTTCATTTTTAGAAAGATGTAATTGTATATTGTACATCTTCCATTACACTTTCCTTGAACCTACACATGAAAACAATGAAATTACATTTTTTAATAAACAATGTGGGTTAATCTAATCTAAAATTTAACAAAGAAAGTTAAGCTCACCAATATTGTAGATTTACTGATCCATCAAAGCTTTATTCTGTTTCGACAATTTCTATGCTTGATATTTAATCTTTGCATGGGATGTGATCTTCTTGCCTTGCTCTGATCTGCATTAACATTGCAAATGCTCTATCAATAAGTCATTGTTAATAAATAACAGGATAACAATTACATAACAGACTACTCAAATACAAAAACGTACCATTCTTCCATTTACTTGAAAACCATAGTTTTGAGAGATGTCAAATTGGAGCATTGTAAGTTCCGATCGTATATATTTCATACTCCAGTCCTCCTCCACTTCAATTGTTGCAATAACAACCCCATTTTGCTTCACCTCTATTTACATTTGCTCATGATGGTTCACTGTAAAGTCTTGATCTAATGCCTTCCATTCATTATTAGCTCTAGTCCATCTTCTATAATAAAACATAAAAGAAAGCATTTGTTTTTCTATATGATATCGAAATATCATGGATGATTTGTTAGCTCTACATTGAATGCTGCCATTAGGTTTCACATCCCAATGATTATCAAGAAGTTTTGATATCATTTCATCAGTTAAATCCTTAGCAATGAACTGTTTTATGAACATTACATCTAGCAAAAAAATCTACAAAAATTGCAAATGGTAAATACCAGTATAGTCTATTGGTTTTTGAACCTGTGCTACATTTCATGCAGTTTTGAATGTCCATAAAAAACTTCGATCTAAAACTTTCTGCTATGGTAGAATTGGGGGGAACCCATTCCTCACTCAAAAAATGTGGTAGAGGTAGAGTTTCTAGTTTGCCATAAGCTGCATCATATACAATTGCATTTGAGTCGATCTACGAGATTGACATCCACCACCATAACTTCATTGTGCATATACACATGTTGAATCAAGACTTCTAAAATGGATTGACCTCCCTTTGAAACTTTGAACTCTAAAATTCTTCCTTTCCAAAAGCTTTTGTAATCCATATTTGATCTCTTTCTTTTGCAAAATGCACCTTTTGATGATGAATGCATACAAACTTAGAATTTGCTTCGAACAGGAACACAGATCATGCTACACAGTAACACATACAGAAAACACTCTCCACAGCAAGCTCACATAGCCACTGTATTTCTCAAAATGAAATTACACTGTATATATAGTTGTTCACTCAGGCAACCCATGCATGACCCAGGTTGCCATTGGCGGGACACGTGTTCCGTCAAGTTGCCTCGTGGCGAGGCCAACTGATCCTTATCAAGTGATAGGACCCACAGTACAGTAGCACAATGATTCTACTTTAATTCTAACTCTCTCCCTTAAAGTAGAGTCTACCCTCCGTCATGCGATAGATTTTTTATCTGCCACCATCATCGTCAGTTCCCATCACCCCCTTCGTGTGTCCAAGTAGGTCATTGTCATGACTACCATGATGGGAGGACCGGACACGGTCTATGATTGGGCCTCGTTTCTCATAAAGGATTGGGCCTCGTTTTGCTACTTTCAAACGTCCCTCATGGATCACATGCGGTGGTCTCATCATAATCATCGCCTATACACATCTAGAGCATCTAGGTATCAAAACGCCCCCACCATCCTCTCCATCTGCCAGCCTCTCCTTGCAGGATTCTCTCGCACAATTGTTGGTCGGCCAACAGTCACCTAACTTCACCTCCGCTCCGACGCCTTCCACTCCAGCACACACTAGCCCCATTCGCTCTTCCCCCATGATTCAGATCGTTTCTCCTATGCATAGCCCTATCCGCCTTGTGATTATTTCCTCTATCTCTATTGTCGTCTCAAGCCCCATTGCATCCACCATCGCATCTGTCTCAATCCCCGTCTCATCCGCCATCGCCACTCTTGCCATCGCCACCTCATCCCTCCTATATGTCTCTATCCACTTTTTTTGTCTCTAGCTCTCCCCACTCTCATTTCTCTCGTCACTGTTCCACTCACCTCCAGTGGTATACAAGTTGAGGTCTTTGTAAGGAATGGGAAAGATTCAAACTTTCCCAACTCACTTACGGTGTCATTCCTAACTTTGGAATGACACTTGGTGCCATGGCTAAAGTAAGGGCGTTTCTTGGATTACAATCCTTATATAGGCACCGTAAGTGAGTTGGGAAAGTTTGAAACTTTCCTGATGGGAAGGACTTTTTGGAACAACTCATGTGTCTTCTAAAATTTGTGATGGTAAGGACTGTGAAAATTTGTCAAAAATCTATCTTGATTATTTTATGATTTTATTTTTGTGAGTACATTTCACATGTGTGGAGCATGTTCCCACATGTGTAAAATAGTATAAATAGTTTATAATGTTGACTTTAGGGGTATCATAAAGATTGCTAGTCAAGCATCTTCATGTCTCTAGGTGATAGGGCCAATTTTGGCTTTAGAGGTCAAATGGTCAAGTACACATGTTTTGTCATGATTAGGCCAAAATTCAATCATGATGTAGCTCAAGGTAGTTAGGTTGCTTACACATGTCAAGTTTAGGTTTGATGAGTGATGCACCCTATGTGGTGGCAAAAGTCAAAGGGTCCAATCATAAGAGAGAGATGTGTTGGAAGGGCCCAATCAAAAGTGAGGGATGTTGCATCACACATCCAATAGGATTAGAGAGGCTATGTTTAAGATCAGAGCCTACCTAAGTAGTTAATTCATGTTTCATCCATAGTTTCAAAAATTTCATGAAAATCAAGATCTCGAGAGTGTTGATTGCATCTCTCATGCTATATCAAGCAAATTTGGATCAAGAGGGTTTATTATCATAACGATTGAATCATTTCAAGTATTGTATGGAATTCAGTTCTCAGGCATGTGTGAAGTACAGCCAAGTTCATTTGGAAAGTTCTATTCCAAGTTAGATCCAAATTTGGTGCTAGATACCTTGTTTAAAAGCTAGTTTTGTCTAGTTTTTGTAGCAATTTGTTTCAATCCATTTGGTAGAGCCAATCAAAAGTTATAATCTTTTGAGGAGCGTTAGGTAGGCCACCTAGACCTGTGTGGACACATTTGGTTTGATCATATCTTGCTAGTTTGACCAAAAAATTCAAGAGGCTTGACAATGTCATCTATTTGAGATCTAGTCATCATTTTGAGGTGATAGCCACTTTCTTTCATACAATTGGCTTGTATTTGAGTGATTTGTGGATTCTTGGAGTGTTTCACACGTGCCAAAGACATTTTGACCCAAACTTTGCCTATACTCCACAATTGATGAGAGGTTGATCTAGTTTGAGAGAGATTAGTAGAGCTAGTGAGATCCATCTCACATTCTGTTGCAAGATCTTGCATAAGAGTTGGTAGTACTCCTTTCAAGGATCCTATAGTGAGAGAGAAACAATATTTTATTGTCTAAATCACAAGGAGTCTTCACTATTACATGGCATCTATGGGTTCCTTTCTATTGAAATCTAGTGAGAGACCATCTACCTCTAGCTATTCTATTTGGAAGGCTAAAATGGAGTCCATTTTGGTGCTCCAACATGTGATGAAGATTGTGCTAGGACTTGAGGAGGAGCCTCAAGAGCTCCAAGAGGTCAAGCTGTTAGTTATGCCACGTCATACTGGATGTGACTCGAAAGTAACGAATATCCTTGTGAGGCTCAGAACACACTAAATGGAGTTTAGACAAGGTATGAGACAGTGTATGCATGTGTAGAGTTATCAATAACAATTCTTTGAATAGTTGGTCCATGTTTAGGACTCTATTCTAGGTGAACCTATGTATAGGGAACTTAGGGCTATGCATGGCTATGTGCCCAAGATGCTTTTGGCTCTATATATTGGGTCCAAACTCACCCTACTCCTCATTGTGATCATTGATTCATTGCCAGGGTTTCACTCTACATTCATGCTTCATATTCCTTGGCTTTGGGGTGAAGCTTCTAGAGTTGATTGGTTGCTTCTACTTGGTTGGGTGGTTGCTCCATAGTGTGTTTTCCATTGTGTTTTATCTTGTAAGCAGGATCTTAGGGAGCTTCTCTTACAATGGTATCAGAGCAAGGCTTACAAAGATTGGAGAACATGGAGAAGGGCTATCTTTCGTCAAAATTTCGGATTGAATCCATGGGAATTCTCTTCCAAGGGGGATAGCAAGTGGATGTACTATCCCAGTTTTAATTTGCATGTTGCTAAAATCCATTACTCTTGGGAGTCTTTGTGGTTTTATGGTGAATTGTCCTTGAAGGCCAATTTGGATGCTTTTTTGGAGCTTTTCCTGGTGTAGATCAAATCTTTGGTAGATCTGAATTTTCCAGCAAGTGTACTTTCGTTTTAGGGTTCATTAATGATGAAATTAATGATGCATGCCGGTTCTCTCCAATGATTTTTTATTCTAGGCTAGGCTATTGTTTGGTCAAAATTGCTTGGTTTTCATGCTTTTTGGCACAAAATAGATAGTAAGAACCAAAATCCAGCAAGATCAGATCAATTAGATGGTTGTAATTCTGTAAATTGGTTTGCTTGAGTTAGAGAAAGAGTTGTATGTCATGAATTTCCACTTTATGGTGATGAAAAAACCGGAAAATAGCCAAAAATCATCATTTTTGCTTGTTTTTTTTCATAAAGTTGGATAGTAGGTGGCTGTAAAGCACCATGTAGAGCTTGTAAAGTGGTGTACCAAAGTCTTTTGAAGCTTTTCCTTAAGTTAGAACCAAGAATAACTGATGTAGTATGTTTTGCATGCCAGTTTGACATTGGGTTAGTAACATTAGGAATCGGACAATGTTTCAATTTTTTTGATTTCGATTGCCTTTTTCAATGGTGCTACAGAAGAGCACAGTTTAGATATCAAACCAAAAATTCAACAAATTTCATTTCATTAAAAAGGGCATTTCAACAAGGAGAAATAGTTCAACTTCATCATCGTAATAGAAAAACAATTAAAACATTACATCTCCTCATCGGTATCGAAGGTCAGCTGAGCAGTATGGTCATGAAGAAATTGTCTCCTCTCAAATGGATCCAAATGCTCAATTGATCTTCTTTTGCTCAACTCTATGTAACTTGCGTACATTGCTAAAGTTGATGATCTTTTGGGTACATTTTCAAAAACATAACCACATATTTTTATAGCTATATCCCTCTTGACAAAAATGATTTTGTATGTACTGAATCTATGTCCATCACAAAAATAGAACAATGTCTTTATTACCATTACTATAGTTCCTGCTTGTGAATAAAAGTTGTCATGCTGAATACAAATTTCATGTTGTACAAAGTATTTCAGGTAATGGCACAATGTTGAATCCTTTTGGCCAACAACACATCGGGCACCTCCTCTTCTCGTAGCAAAATCATCAACTTCAATTGTGTCCTGCAACATAAATACTAAAAGTTGTAATCGATTTAATTTTCAGATGGATTTTGGTTGAATACAATGCTAAATATGATTATGATGGAATAAGAAAATGAAAATTGCCATGTCATGTTGGTGATACTCCAACAATCCTTTTCCATGCAAGTCATGCCCAGCAGGAATACTTCTCACTACCTTAGAAAAAACATATTGCTCTAGATGAGGATATCTTTTTTGAAACTCAACGAACTCCTCGCTAGGAGCATTTGCTCCATAGGCTAGACATTGTTGCCTTGTAATTTGTAAGGCCTTCAATTAAATCATCATGATTGAAGTCTATTATATCCGAAAATTTTGACAATGCATTGGCTAGTACAGATAGGATCTCGTCCTCTCTCATGTCTAACACCCCCCAATATCATTCAATGAAAAATATAGTTGGCTATTCATATGGTATACAGGAATGTCAAGTAGTGCCTTGCTTTTATCATGTTCTTCTACACCTGATGTAGAAGATATCACCACTGACCGTGATAGCGCAGGATCATACATCGAAGCCAGCCTAGCCTCTTCCTCATCACCCAATACTTCGTCTTCTAAATTTTTGTCCACATCGATAGTACATCTCTGAGTAGATGTTCTACTTGAAGAACCAACACCAATTGATCTGGATGATTGGCCTTCATTAGGTATAAAGACAGATATGAAGAAAACAAAAGCTATGCCCTCAGCTATAAACCTGCATGATCTTCTATGGGATTCGCAATATTGTACAACCTTCAGGCTCTCGTCAAGCTTGGTAATTTCCTATCATGCTTGTGCTTGGCTTCAGGCTGGGCACCTATCAATTTATGGAAATGAATGAGTTTCATGCCATAAAAAATAAGAGATAATTCTTGGATGCTAGACCGAAACTTTTCGAATAATTCCAATAGATGAGACTTGTGCTCAGGCACATATCTCTCGACATCAAATTTAATTAAAAAAGGAAAAGAAAAGTACTCAGTCCTGTCTAGAACACTAGCATCAGAGAGGAACTGATGCAGCTTGTCAGATTCCATACTAGATATGACAGAGAAAACTGGATATTTAATATCGTAGGAACGTGAGGAATGGCCAAAATTCGGATTCCAAGAGGCATTGTCGCGTGGCAGCGATATCAAGGAAACAAACAAGTAACAATATCGCAGGCACGCGAGGGTGTGATGGAAAGATCAAAAAGTTAGCAACGTCGCGTGGTAGCGATATTGGGCAGTCGACGAGAACATCCAATATCGTAGGCACGCGAGGGAGTGCTGGCAAATAGGAATGAAAGCAATAGAGTCATGTGGTTGCGATATTGCAATCAAGATCTCAGAGTAAGCAAAACGTTTTATGACAGTGATTAGCCCTTATATACATCCCGCATATTCATCGCAGCCGTTCGAAAGTCACCGTTAGATATGTGACACTTTTGAGATATGTCCATTTCTTTAACGCGTGCGAAGTATTTATGTGCAATGTCGACCAAATCCATAGGTGACACGTGTGTGGTTTAAAATCAGACACGAATGTCTGCACGTGTGGAGCAATAAAAAATTGGACACGTGTCTAGTTTAAAATCAGACACAAATATCCGCACGTGTGGAGCAACCATAACTTGGACACACGAATCAGAAATTGGCACGTGACGCTTTTGCATTTAATGCATAAAAAAAAACTATCTCTATATAAGCAGAGACCGCGATTAAAAACCATTTGCTTATCAGATTCATAAACTGTTGCTCTCTCTCTCTGTCGCCCAAATCCAATATCGGAGCCGCGTGACGGTTCGTGCCCTTACAATATTGCAAACTCTCTGGCTGATATCGGAGCCACACAAAAACTTGTATACGATTATTTCATCTATGATCTACTCACGTGTCTGCGATATTGGAAAGATATGACAGGGACTAAACAGATCGCGCGTCCACAATCTACTATCTTGACTGCTGCTCAACCTACATCATCCTTTCATCCTGCTGCTACTAGACCTCGTGCTAGGGGTACAGGCAGAAAACCCCGACCATGGCTCAGAGATATCAGGAGGTTACAGAAGTCTACCAACTTGCTGATACTGAAAGCTCACTTCAACAAGATAGTGAGGGATGTGATGAGATCTTTGTCCGTGGATGTGAGATGGTGCGTGACAACCATAGATGCTTTGCATACAGCTTATGAAATTAGATTTTTTGAAGACATTGTGCTTGCTACTGTACATGCAAAGTGGGTGACTATCATGCCCAAAGATATGGAGCATGTGTTCAGGCTGAAGAATCAGTACAAGCAGGTGTTCAAGGCACCTCCACCTCCCCGACCCGCTCCCAGAGTTAGACCCCCTTATCATAAGAAAAGAAAGCAGTCAAGACCAGTGAAGTCAGGAAGCAGGGCCAATAAAGGCCAAATCAAGTCAGTGGAAGACCAACCAACTCATGATCAAGTTGAGTCGTCTAGGGTGGAAGCTGACGACTCCCCCTCTCCTCCACCTCCGTCTAAATGAAGATTAGCACTAGCTGATAAGACCGGGCAGATGATAGGCAAAACCCAATTAATTCTTGATACACTGAAAGTTCAAGAGGGTCTTCCTGTCACTCATGGTCTAAATTTTTTTACTAGATTACTCTTCTGATACTGACCAATCTTTGGATGTGCCCAAACGCACCACAGAGGATCTGGCCAGATATATCAAAAAATCAGTTGCTCTCTTTCCTAAAAGCCCTTCTTAATCAATAGGAACTGTATATAAAAATTTAGTTGTTCAACATCCAGTTGATCCCATGTTGACATTTTTTTTATTCTGAACGATATACAATTTTTGACGAGTACATAACTAAGAAAATAGATAAATTAGGTGGTCACTTTATATTTAATATATATTCGGCCTCATATATGAATAATTTTAATCTTGCTATTTGTAAGGAACTTATGAATAAGTCTTCGGACCTCACAAACCCAACTGTCGAAGCTGGACTCAATTATTGGGTCCAATTGTACAAAAGCGACAGTGTTCCAGGTGTTTTTGTTATTACTCAATTTTTTTGTCGCTTGCTTAAGGATGAGCAATCAGCTTCATCATGTTTACGACCCATGCCAGGCGATACCGAAATTTTTGTTGTACCAATGTCAAAAGTATGTATTGTTTTATTTGGATTGTATGTATGATGTTTTATTGTATTTATTGTATGTTTTATTTGTATTTTTTTCATATACATATCATTGACTATTTGGTTGTTTGTAGTCATCACTGGTCTGTACATATTATATCACTAAGAGTGGATGAAGCTGGTTTGTGCACTCTGTTGGAAATTATGCCCACGGTTTCCTCCTTGGTGAATGACCAATTTCTATTTTATGATTCTTCTTGCATGTTTATTGATCATTGATCTAGGATCAGGTGAAACCAACTTTGGTTCTACGTCTGCTCATCTGATACCTGCAGGAGTCACAAACTTAGATAGCCAATTTATTTGAAGAACGTCTACAACGGGCTTCTGGCTAATCTCCAGCAAAGGGTAACCAATCTTGTCATAATTTCAAGTTCAGATGTTAAGTTCAATTACTTGAAGTCATTGAAGGCTTGGCCATCTTCAAGGACTTCCAAGAACTAGCATTTAGAACAAGTCTGCAGATTTACATTACTTTTTCAACAGTTTGCAGAAATACAATAAGTGTCGCGACAGTCTACAAAAATGAACCATGTTTTCAACAGCTTAGGCTTTTTTGCATTTCCTCAAAATGTGACACTTTCATAGTTCAAAAGTTTAACTTGTGCAGTTCAAAAGTTTAACTGTTTTTAACACCTTTAGCTTTTTCGCAAAATCCCGAAGAGAGAGAAAATGCCAAAGGTCATCTATTTTGAACGAAGAACGTTCCCAGTCACTTCCTGAAATTTGCGAGTGAGAGAAAACCCACTTCACATAAAATACGAAGTGAGAGAATCAGCGACATCCTCATCTGCATCAACGATGCTAAATTATTGACCGTATACACTATGTACAGTCGTCACAAAAGCCATATACTTCCAAGTACAACGACTTTTCTAATTAGGTGACAAGCATTGAATGTAATTAATACACGGATGAAATCTATAAATAGATCATCCGAGCACAGATTAGGGGTTGCTTTGTCCATGAGACACATTATTTGAACATTCCAATTTTGTCGTCATTTTTGTTGTAATTGCTATTTTGTATTGTGCTTCAGTGTAATATAACAGCAGCTTGCTTTTATCTGTGTACAACGTAGATGAATGCTTGTTGTGATTGAATGCACTTTCATTGTTGTTTGATCGCGCTTGTTTACTCACTCTGATCAGAACACGGATGTCTACGACTCCTCAGTTTTTGATCAGACGATGGCTATCTTTGACGCCTGAGGAACTCGCATTATCATACTACTCTTCCATTTATTTCAGAGCTATACTTCACGTTGAATCTGCTTTCAGTAATACCACATACAAACCATCTCTAATCTCTTCGGTGGACTGTACTCTTGTTTTAGAGTATGAATTAATTTTTAAGATCTTGTTGGGCAACTAGAACACTTAAAGCTGTGATTACATTTAGCATAAGTTGTCTATTAGACTGTTTTTGCATTTAGCAGTTGATTAGAACGGGAGAGTTGTTCCGCAATATTTTTGCTCTCTTCTCCATTCACGTTATTCTATCTACCTTGCCCATCAGATTGGTATCAGAGCATAGCTCAAATAAACTGAGAGATTAAGTTTTTTCTATTTGTATACTGTTATCATGTCTCATATAGGTAGCTCTTCATCTTCATCACTCAGTGAAGCTAGAATCATTGACAAGTTCAATGGTTCTAACTTCTACATTTGGAAGTTAAAACTTAGAATGATGTTGATAGATGGAGATCTTTGGGATGTAGTAGAAGGTGCAGACCTGAAACCAGAAGATGATGATCAAACAAAAGCCTGGAGGATCAAAGATCAGAAGGCCCTCACATGTATCACACTCAATCTGGCTGACTCCCAAATATCTCATGTTACCACGTGCAAAACCTCTAAGGAAGCACTGGACTTGTTATCAAGTCTTTATGAGACTCACGATGTAACCACGAGATTACATCTTAGAAAGAAGTTCTTTACTCTTACCATCTCTGATTCTACTGCCATCACTTCTCACATCAACAGCTTCAAGTCCCTGTTAGATCAGTTATCAGCTGTAGGATGTTCTATTCAAGACGATGATGTTGTTATGACCTTCTTTCTCTTCCAAAGTCCTATGAGCACTTTGTGGTAATAATCTTACACAACCCGACCTCACTCTTCAAAAGATAATCGATCATCTTCTTCAAGAAGAAATACGGAGAAAGGCCAATAGCTTGTCCATCAAAGACAAATCCATGGCTCTATACACCCAGAAGAAAGACTATTCCAAAGGCAAGAATCAAGTGCAGCAGCAACAACAGAAGCCTCACACTCAAGGTGAGCATGGTGGATCGCGCAAGGAGATTTTCTGCAGATATTGCAAAAGAGCTAATCACGACATCAAGGAGTGTCGCATCTGCATCTACAACGAGGCAAAGAAGCAGCAACAACAACAACATCCAGACTCCTCCAACATGGCGGAATTCAAGGAGTCAGATACACACTTATTAATGGCTTACAGCAGCAACGAAGACTGTGATAGCTAGTACCTAGACAACGGCGCTATCCAACACATGACTGACAAAATTTCCAGAATTCACACGTGTGGGGAATGTCCACAAGAGTGACTGATCTTAATGTGAAAATTGTCAACATTTCCTTGTCTAGTTTTAGGCCAAAATTGCTAAAAATGGCACATAGTTTAGGATCTGACTTTTCACACGTGTGAAACAGGTCTAGATATTTTTAGTAAGTGTATTTTTTCAGTATGAAGAAGTGTCAAACTTCAAGACCTTCGAAATGAGTCCATTTTCATGTATTTTGGACATATATGCCAATTTTACCTATATAGGGCATATTTTAGGTAAGGAGGGTCTAGAGAGAGGAGAGAGAGTCATCTCTCTCAGCTATATATAGCAGGTAGGCCGTGGAGAAACAAGTTGGAGCAGATCCATTGTATTCATTTGCTTAATGAGAGATTTTTCTATTGGGTTCTCCTTCCATTGTTGGCATTGTGTAGTGATTGAGTTCAAGCTTTGTGTGTATGATCTTAGGTGCTTTCCAAAAGTGGTAGGCTGATGTATTATGGACTGTATAATGCTATTTTGGGCCGCACTTGATGTTTATGGAAGTTTCCATTTGTGATAAATGTTTTTTGATCAAGTTCTTTGCATTCTAGGTAGCATAGAATGTGTTGCCAATTCCTAGCTTATGTAGTTTGGAGTGCAAGCATTCAAGCCAATGATCTTGGAGTTTAGATCCACTTAGGATCTGTATTTTTCACATGGTATCAGAGCTGGTTGGCTTCTATTCATAGTAAGTATTCCATTTTTGGTGATATTTGGATGTTTGATCAAGTTCTAGCATGATTTTGCATTGCTTTGTTGATCAAATCTTACTAACCTTTGTTTTGTGAGTTGAACTTGTGGATCAAAAGCATATTTCAGGTCTATTGAAGATCAGAGGCTGAAAAGAAACTATTTTGGATCAGATCATAACACCTAATCATTTGTTGATTGTGAGGCTTGTGCATATTCAATACTAACAATGTTCTTTTCAATCCTATTGTTGACAATCTCCATTCTTGGATGAACACTCTCCTTAAGTGGATGAAACTTCTCCTTAAGTGGATGACAAATGCTCTTTTGAGTGAGTTGTAATTCTCCTAAAGGCTGAGCAAAGCTCCCATTTGGATGAAAGATCCCCTTTTTTGGGTGAACATATTGTAAGCTCCATTGTGAAGAGCATATTGTAAAGATTGTCATCAATTTTGGCATAAATTTTGGTGTACTTTGTTGAGCATGTAAGTAACTCTCCTTATGTAATTTGATTGGAGCATTTGCTGGAAGGTGTTAACCATTATGCAAGTGTGTTTTCAGGTTCTTAACAGGTTGAGGAACATTCTCATGTGAAGTGATCTTAGATCTACATCTAAACACCAAGATTTGACAAGATAGTGAAGCTAGTCTTGTGATTCACTAAGTGTGCTCATTCATTCACCTCTAAATCTTGTATTTATCACTTGCTGGAGTTTATAAACTTTTAGAAGTGTGGTTTACATGTGGTTTTACAGGTTGAATCAATATCTTAGTGTGTTGATCATATGTTGATCAAGTTTGTTCATTACTAGGTAATCTTGGCATCCTAGTTTTGGGTATTTTCTAAGAATGCAAGTAACTCTTCACACCATAACTTGATTTGGTCACTTGCTGGAAAGTTTGAGAGCTTAAGCAAGAGTGTGTTCAGGTTGGTTTGATTTTGTAATCCATTCTTAGTGTGTGCAAAGTGTTGCATGTGTTTCAATCTTCCTTTCTATGCTTGGAAACCATCTAGGTTCAAGATAGAAGTGTTTTAGGGTCCTAAATCTTCATAGATCTCTTTATCTATCATTTGTTGAGAGAAAAGTGAGTGCTAAGTGCTTTAGGACAAAACCTAAAAGTTGAAGAAACATTAGAATCATGGCTTCCAATGGTGGGATCATGCTAGAGTCTAGTGAAAGGTTGAGTTCATCAAACTACTCTACTTGGAAAGTGAGGATGGAGTCCTTACTTGAGTTGAATGAACTCATGGACATAGTTGGGAAATTGAAGAGAGACCTCTCACACTTCAAGAGCAACAAAGGTTTGATAAGAAGGCCAAAAGGGCTCTTCATATCATTAAAATGAATGTTACAAATGAACTTCTCAAGGAAGTTGGAAAGTGTCAAAGTGCAAGTGAGGCATGGAATGCCTTAAAGAAGCTCTTTGAATCAAAGTCCACATCTAGGGTATTGACCCTAAGGAGACAAATATTTTCTAGTAGGCAAAGAGAGGGTGAAAGTGCTCATGCATTTATCTTGAGAGTTAAGTCCCTAAGTGATGATTTAGCATGCATTGATGAGAACATAAAAGATGGTGAAATAGTCCAAGTTATGTTGAATGGTTTGCTAAATGAACATGGAATTTGATATACCATGACTCTCTTTCTTGCACAGAATGTCACAAATCATCCTTGTGATTGATCTTTCTTGTTTAAAGAATTCACTTCTGGAAGTAAAAGAAAACTCCCTACTATAGAGGATGATCCACCCTCATAGAAGTTCGTTCCTGTTATCTCTATAGTCCCGAAGTGCTTTGATACCAAGTTATTGAGAGAGAGAGAGAGAGAGAGAGAGAGAGAGAGAGAGAGAGAGAGAGAGAGAGAGAGAGAGAGACTCGATATTTGCATGTGGCATTCCTGGCCCAAGAACCTCTAGCTTGGGCACTCCGTCTTTTTACTTAAGTGATACAATGGGATTTGTTTGCAACATTTTTTGTTTACATTGGGAAACCATGACAATTCCATCAATGTTATGGCATTTTTGGTCCATAAGCCTAGTTTGGAGGCTTCACATATGTACTAAAATCCCCCCCACACCCCCCCTCCAACCAAGACTCGCACATTCATCATAATTTGACCTCAACCAGACAATAAATGCTAAGTTTGCATCGATAAACAAATCATAATTGCTTTTCACTCCTGAGTTTTTAGTCCTTTAGGCTTCAGGACTTTTATGAGCATATAATTATTGCAATGCCACTTTTATTGGGTACCATTGAGGCTGTTGCGTTTGCCCTTCGGAAATTGGCAACCTCCAAAAAGGATTCTGGGCTAATACCCAATTGCCTTTTTGAAAGTCCATAAGGCTTTCTGGTTGTCGAGGTGAAAGTCCATATAGTATTGAGGCTATTTGGAGGCAGTGCAATAGACTTGGTTACAAGAATATCAACACTTTTGACATTACCGTTGAATAGTAGTCCCAAGTAATTGCTCTGCACCTTGTTTCTCCTAAATGTATGTAAAATTCTTCAAGAACCACCTTCTCACAAAATAAATAATGTAAATAATATAAGTTCTTATTGATTCTAAAACAGAAGTATCATAAATTGTTTGCAATAAAGTCAGAACATCTTCTCAAACTCTATCCCTCAGCATAAAGGAGTGCTTTTTTGCACTATAAAAATGTTTCAAAGCCAATCAAATTTCTACGTTCACAGTGCTTATGCATCACTAAATGATCATGTTTAGCTAAATATCCACCTATGGCTTATATCCCTCTTCAGTAAGCCATTTATAGATACTAAACTGCATAAAAGGTAATTGAGCATGTACCAGCTCTCTTCAGAGTTAGCAGAATTGGACACAATAGCGAGTATCTTCATATTGCAGCAGCAGCTACCTGATCTTGTATACCAGACCATATCTGTGAGAGCTGCAATCTTAATCATTTTAGTAAAAGCCAAGTGAATCTCGGGATCTGCATGCAAATATTAGTCATACTGCAGAAGCAGCTACCGGGTCTTGTATCCCACAGACCATATTTGCAGGAACTGCAATGTCGATCATTTTCGGATAAGCTAGGTTTAGATCTGCAAAAAAGAATGCATGCCATTATCTTATATTATAAACACCAGCCATTCGAAGATGAATTGACCATGTGACATGCTCATTATACTCGGGTTACAAGAATTAACATTGGAACAGTATAAATATTAAGTTAGAAAGTGCTATTGTGTCATTCCGAGTTGAAGAAAGCAAATAATACGTACTGTCCATAATCTTCTTGAATCCATCCTGCGGACAAACAAAGGCAGGTCACTTATCTTGAATCCATGAATGAATTGGTCACCTAATTTTTGGGATCAGCATACACCTCTCTATCTACCATTTTTGCGATTTATATTTCTTTAGAACCTTACATAAGAATATGTACAATACAGAAGAGGCACATATTATAAGATGAGAAGCAACGTTGACTTCACTCCTTCAAGAAATTTCACATGTTATGGCCTCCTAAAGGTGACTTTGAAGTTTTAAAAGTAACCACTGGTCATCGGTTGTCCACAGAAAGTGCATGCAAAATATTTCAAAACTAAAGGCTTAGGAATACAATATTAGCAACAAAGTACAGGCTATAGCAAAATCGGAAAACCAGCAAGGAACCTATCAAATGGTGTTACCTTGATTTGTACCACATATACTATTGCAACATGCCTAATCAAGTTTGAGTGCTAAATTTGGTGATTGCCCCTTTGGCCAATGCTATAAATTTCTCATCAGCACATCCCATATGCCCTTGAGAATACTCAGATTACTCTGGAGACATACTGCCTGTGGTACGTATCTATCACTGCTTGAACTTTGAATGAAAAACATTCAGCCTGTTATACTTAAACTATGTTCCTAGAGTAAACACTCACGAGTTAGATCCCTAGCCCTGTCTGTTTCAGTATGGGGTTTGTTGTGTATGACCACAAGTTGGATCGTTTGATAGTTTGCTTATAAAAAGGGAAGCATAGTTCATTCAGAAATGGCTTTTCATCAAGACCGCATATTCTAAAGAAACAGGAAGTTGATGGCTTCTGCCATTGTGCATATGGGCAAGCGTTAATCCATTGGATCTTAAGCCATTGTAGAAGCACGTGAACCCAACATCTGAATAATGTAGTAGATGTTCCATATCTCCTGGTTCTTATTTGTTGTAGACTCTGTGTCATCATGACTGATTATTTTTTTCCTATTTGAAGGGTCTCTTAGACTTCGATGGAGGTTCCTTAAATCTTTGCTTAACCCCGTGGCAAGGATGGAAGGTTCCTTGAAGGTGGTTTTGTTAGCTGTCGAATAGAATCTATCACATTATGGATGGAGACACAAAACACAAATTGACAGTACAATACAACTATATACCAGAGAAATGTTAGCCAGGATTGACAAGTAGCAAACAAGTGGGAGATTTGAGACAGTAAAAGTTGAGAGAAATGGGTGATTGTGAGCCATTGGTTGGTTCACCTCCTCCTATCACTGATCGTGCTCCGAGATATATATTTGACTACGCACCTCTCTACGTGAACCCCCTTACTTCCTTAATTCATAGTCCTCTTGACATACAGGCCACCTTCCTCTCCTTGACCCTCCATACTGCCGCCTCTCTCTCTTTCCCTTCTAAACCTTTTTGCCGCAAATCACCCTCACATTGCCCCACTCCCCATCCCTGGTATGATAATGAATGTAATCACTTTCATCTGCAAGTCATCCAAGTACGTTCTGAGACCCCACACCTTCGTGCCACCCGTCGTTGATACCATAGCGTGCTCCGCTGCAAAAAAAACATGCTTATGACATTTCTGAAGGGCGATGACTTGTTAACCTTCTATTCAGCTCTTCTTCAGGCGCCTGAGTTCATACCCCGTGCCCCCCCCCCCGCCCCCCCGCCATCTTATCTGATCTAGAGTCTTGGCCCAAGTATGCCACCACCCTTTACACCATTCCCACCGACACTCCCATTTCTATTTCTCCTCACCCCTCTGAGTGCTCTTTTTCACCTCTGAAATGGTACTAACAGCCATTAAGAAGTTGAAATCTCGTCGTACACGTGATATTGAAGATCTTGAGTCCAAGCTACTACTCCATGTTGCCGATACCCTTTCCCCCATCCTGGCCACATTACTACCGTGTTGTTGTTTCTGGTTTCCCGCCATCCATCCCATAAGTGGTGATCCCCTGCTTTGTAGACTTTTGGAAAGCCTTTGATTCCGTCCCACGCTCCTTACTCATCCAGCGGCTTCGCGACTTGGGATTCTCCACAGATATGGTACTTGCTTTATGGCATAATATGAAAAGGTTTTGGGACAATTCACAGGTAATTTGGGGCTTTCTGAGCATATTCTGAGTACCATAGGGGTGAAACAGGGTTGCTCCTCTCTGTAGACTTTTTGTTGATGAGTTAGAGAGGGTTATGGATCATTGCGGCGGTACTAGCTGCAGACTTGGGGATATTTTGATTGCCATTCTACTATATGCAAATGATGTGGTATTGGTCTCATCGACTAGAGAGGGCCTTCAGAGGCAGCTAGACAGTCTCCATACTTTCTGCACCACATGGGGCTTGAGGGTTAACATCTTGAAGACCAAAATCATGGTCTTCAATACCTCCAGAGTTTTTGTGCAGCGTCAGGAGCTTATATTTGACGGCCAGCCCTTGGAGGTAGTGTCATCCTGCAACTATTTGGGTGTTCCTTTCTCTGGACCTACTTTCTGTATGCAACGAGCAGCTACAACTAGACTTGGGAAGGGATATTCTTCCCTTGTCCAGCTAGAGAGATTTTGTTTTAGGAAGTATATTCGGGATGCTTCGAGTAAGTGTCGACTCTTCGATACTGTTGTGGCTCCCACATCCTTACACGTTGTAGAGACTTTGTGTATTGGTATCTCCTCCTCTAACCTCTCTGGTCTACATATGCTATCACATATGATTCGAGCTAAGCCATCGGTTCCACACCAGATCATCCTTGCTGAATGTGCAGCCACACCACTACAACTTGATGCCATCTTTCAGCTTATTATTTATATACAGAGAGTCATGGATTTTCCAGCCATGGATTCTAGATATCTCAGTTGGCAGTTACATCCTCGCGGCATCTTCACTCTCAAAGGTATCATTTATCATGGTATTCTCAGGTCTCTCGCTTACATGACACATTTGGCATTTCCATTGCACATCTTCCAGCTGGTTCCCATCTGTATATTCGTCGTTTCATCTACCGAGCATATATTCAGCGTACCTGGCATGGTGAGTTGGGTGTCAAACCTGACTTCTATTGGACTCACTTCTTAGAGTTGGATATAGTTGGGTTACCTACTCTACCTCGCTATTTAGATGCTGGTCACTCACATGGTCTCAGATTCTTATTGGGCCACTTTCGAGTTTCTTCACATCAGCTTGCAGTTGAGATGGAAAATTTTCAGGGTATCCCCAGTGTGGAGCAGATTTGCCAACTTTGTACTTTGGACAAGGTTGAGACCGAGGATCACTTTATCTTCAGATGCCCCATATATTATGAGATCAGAGGGAGATTCTTTCACCTCTTCAGAGACTCTCCAAGCACATTACGCTCTCTCATCACCTATGTAGATCAACATTGCGTCGCCCTCATGATTCGCGAGATGCTACGTCTTTGGAGCAGTCTTTGTCATAGACAGCAAAGACCTGCCTCCCAGCTCCGGATTACCTCTTTCTTCTCTGGGAGAAGACCTTGTGATGATTTCGAGTCCGATGATGAGACGGATATTCCCACTCGTGACCAGCAGCAACGATAGCGTCAGCATCAGAGACCCACTCCGACTATACGGTTTCACAATCGGAATTGTCAGACTTTTTAAAAGAATCGTTGCATCGTATGAAATCATCAATAAGGATTGAAGAAGTAGTGATCAACCCAACAAAATATAATCTTCTTGTAGTTGTGATTATGTCAAAAACTGTGTGAAACTGTTTTTGATTGAGCAGCTGGTCAAATATTTTTTGTGAATCAAATTTTACATTTAGGAGGAGTTATACCCAAGCAACTGGCAAAGTGACAGAGGCTAGAAAGTTCAATAATAAGGATGATGTGAAAGAGGCTACTGAACCTCTTTGTTAAAGAAGCAGCTCCGTTGTGAGCTCTTTTGTGGGCAAGTACGTGATATTTGTATTGTAAAGGAGATTGTCATGAAAATTTCCCATTCTCAACATGAGCCTGAAAAAAGACTTCCTTGAAGATGGATAAGGGTCCTAACTCGTCTTGTAATCGACCATGCTCTATTGTGTAATGCTCCTACAAAAAGTGCGCCCAATTCCAAGATAAGCTCCTCTCTAGGAATGGCAGAAATTTGATCAAAAACAGGTCCAAGCTTTCACAACACCACAGGCAACATAACCTGCTCTGATACCATGACAAAATCCAAGGCCTAGCTATGGAGTATCATAACAACATAGTAAGCACACCTTGAAAGCTTAAAAAAACTAGCTATAGAGTTGAAGACAAAAAGCAAGAGAGAGAGAGCTCAAAGCTCACACCAACTTAATGATTAGTAAAAGCGTAGGAGGGTGTGGAAATCCCTCAAAGCCTAGGGCCACAAATAGCATAAAAGTCCTAGAGGTGATGTCTTTCTTATTCTAGCTCTAGACCCGACATGGGTCTTTAACCTACTTGTCAATACTTGCCTAATTAGCACAAGTGGCGTGTACTATGTACATAAATATTTACACCCATGTCTTATGCACAACTTACAAGTTACAAGTATACAAGTCAAAAGGGGCAAAATAGGCATTATATTTCAACGGTCACACTCATATTGGCCTCTTGTTCGACGCACACATTTTTGTTGCTTCATCTGTAGTATATCCATCTTGGTGGGCAGCGTCAAAACATCTACATCCTTTCCGCTCCAACATTCAATTTTAAATCCCTAGAATTTTCACTATATTGACGTTGAGGACAATGTCTTTTCAAGAAGGAAGAGTTAAAGGCCAGATATTAGGATAGCAACTTATGTATGGACCATGAATCTGCAATTTCTATTTGTTGACACTTGGAACATAGACTTTGCAATCCTGGCTACCCATTTATTATGTGGCAAATGTTTGAATCATTTATGAGTCCAATGGCCATTCCCTAGCCCTAACTTGCATGCTCTTTCCTTAACTCATGGACTCAAACAGGATAAACCTCAATGTGAACAGTTGACTCATGGGATGCTTATCTCTTCGTTTAAATGATTTGTAGTCAGCTTAGTTTAGTAGCAATTAGCACACTCATGTCAGCTTATTAGTAGCAAATCCTTATGGAAATCATTGCTATTTCATCATCATTTTTCTTTGATGCTCTACTGTAATGTTTGCATTTCTCTCTATATTTTGTGTTTTGTATGTGATCTCAGACTTCTCTATCTCCCCTACCACTTTATCAGATCATTCACGCTTGTCCTTATGCCTTTTACATATTGCATCACCCACTCTACCTCCTACCCCGGATACTCCTAATCGTGCACCCATATACCGTTTTGACCCCAATTTCATTCCTCTATACCAGGAATCCCTCACGGCCTTGCTCCACCATTTCCCTAACAGCAGTACATTGGAGACTCGGGCTACCTTTCTCACCACGGCCCTTCACACAGTGGCCACACTTGCATTTCCTTCTTATTGCCCTCGACCTCATTCCCACATACACAAAACCCGTGCTCCTAAACAACCCTGGTATGACTTTGATTGCACTTCTCTTCATCAACAGGTTTAGGGTTTAGCGTTTAGGGTTTGTCAATCACCTTCTCTCCTTCCTGACATCCTACATATGTACCATCGTGTCCTCCGCAATAAAAAGCATAATTATAATACGAATGAAGGGAAAAAGCTCATTTCCTTCCTTTCCAACTCTTCTATGGGTGTCTTTTGCGAGCCTTTATCCCTCGTGCTCCACCTCCCTCCTTAATCGATCTCCAAGTTTGGACTGACTATGCCACAACTCTATATACCCTGCCCATTGATACACCCATTGTCATTTCTCCTCGTCCCTCCGAGTTCTCATTCTTCACAGCTGAGATGGTTCTTACTGGCATCCAAAAGCTAAGAACATGTTGTGCTCGTGACATCGAAGTCCTAGAATCCGAACTCCTTCTCAACCAGAAGACCTGAGATGGTTCTTACCGCCATCCAGAAGCTAAGAACACGTCATGCTCCTGACACTCTTGCTCCTGTGCTATCCATTCTCCTCAACCAATCCATCATCCATGGATTCCCCTCTACTTGGTGCACAAATATCATCCATCCTATCCTTAAGAGTGGTGATCCCATGAAACCCGATAATTACTGCACTATCATGATTGGGCATATTATCACCAAGCTTTATGGCACTATCTTACAGTCGGCAACGAGTATTGAGGCAGAATCTAGACGACTACATGCATTGGGTCAGGCTGGCTTCCGGGCACACTATTCCACCACGGACCATATCCTCACTCTCAAATCTATCATCGAGCAGGCCAGACATAGACGGGAGCGCGTCTACTGATGCTTTGTGGACTTCCGGAAAGCCTTTGACTCTGTTCCACGTCATTTGCTCATTTAGAGGCTTAGAGATCTTAGTTTCTCCACAGACACTATCCTGGCAGTGATGGCACTATACGATAGAGTTTGGAATTGTTTTAGAGGTCCCTTAGGCATTTCTGATCCAATATGGAGTACTATTGGGGGTGAAACAGGGATGCTCTCTTTCACCCACACTCTTTGGTTTATATATAGATGAGCTTGAGACATTGATCTATCAGGATGGGGGTATTGGCTGTAGCCTCGGCGACATATTGATTGTTATACTCTTATATGTTGATGATGTGGTTTTAGTCTCACCTACCAAAGAGGAACTCCAGAGACATCTAGACAGTCTACACACTTTCTGTACCCGATGGGGCTTGAGAGTGAACATATTGAAGACCAAAGTGAAGACCAAAGTAATGGTGTTCAATACCTCCAGAGGATTCATACAGTGTCAGGAGATCTTCCTCGATTGTCTCATCATATACCTACTTGGGGGTTTTATTCACTGGACCTATCTTTGGTATGAGACAGGCAACATCGGATCGTCTTTGGAAGGGTCACTCCTCCCTTGTCCAGCTTGAAAGATTTTGTTTCCAGAGTCATATCTATGATGCTCCCAGTAAGTGTAGCCTTTCGACACTATGGTTACTCCCACAGCATTGTACGCGGCAGAAGCATGGTGTACAGGTCTCACTTCCTCGGATTGGTCTCAAATCTCCCGGCTCCATGTCACCATGTTATCACGGATGATTCGGGCTAAGCCCTCAGTCCCACACCAGATTATCGTCGCGGACTTTGTTTTCCCTCCTTTAATTGTGGATGCCCTTTTTCGGCTCATTATAAATATTCAAAGAGTTCTAACTCTCCCCTTTGATAGATACTCTTACCTTGCAGTCTCATCTTCGAGATTATTACATGATCATGGAGTTCATTTCGCATGGTATTCCCAAGCGGTACGTTTCCTTAGTACGTTTGGCATTTCACTCTAGGCCCCCCCAGCAAGCACTCATGATCATATTAGACGTTCTCTCTATCGTGCATACATTCAACACACTTGGCAGGGGCAGTTGAGTGTGAAGCCAGATTTCTATCGGACACACTTCTTGGAGTTGGACACATCAAGTTTTCCTATACGAGCACTTTACCTTGACCTGTCACATTGCCTACGCTTCACTCTTGGGCAGTTCCGGGTCCCTTCTCACCAGTTGGCTATTGAGACGGGTAAATAACAGGGTATTCCACGCGAGCAGAGATTATGTCAGATGTGTTCCTTGGGGGAGGCGGAACCAAAGGAGCATTTCCTTTTCAGATGCCCAGCTTATTATCTTTTCAGAGAGACACCCTCTCTCCACTCTCTCATCACTTATGTTGATCCTCAATGTGTCGCTCTTATGCTATACGAAATGTCTTTATTGCAGAGAACTCATACTCCAGTGGATGGTGACACTCAGCCGCTGATTACGGATTTCTTCACCAGCCGTCGTCCACGTGCGGATACAGTGTTGGAGGATGACATAGACATTGGCCCAGTTCACCATGCTCGTCGTCGACGTCTAGCCCTGGACACTACCATAGTTCATATGCCCACACGTATCGGGAGAATATGCCCTCAGAGACCTCACCGTATTCAGCATCAGAGCACACTCCACCGTCCTCGACGACATCAGCATCCTTCGCCTTCCATTGTCGCACTTCCTGTCGGTGGACCTCGGATCACTACTTTGTAGACTTATTTCGCCTGATGTAGCTCACTCAGGGACAGTTATTATGTATTTCACATGTATTCCGGATTATGCTCTTTTTTCATTTCATTGTTATGAAGTTACTATGCTCCCTGGTTACTACACACTTGGGATGTACTATTCAGTCTTATATGCTTTTTGGCATCATGGACATTAATAAAGCTTGCTTTCTTTCTCTCTCTCTCTCTCTCTCTCTCTCTCTCTCTCTCTCTCTCTCTCTCTCTCTCTCTCTCTTCACCACATCCAAGGCTTTTCATGCAGCGACAGATACTTATCTATAACGGTCAGCCATTGGAGATAGTTTCATCTTACACTTACTTAGGGGTGCTTTTTACTGGACCTATATTCAGGATGGGACAGGCAGCTCGCCTTGGGAAGGGACACGCCTCCCTTGTCCAGTTTACATTACGTTCACTCATCACATACGAGGATCCACGCTTCGTTGCACTTATGGTACGAGAGAGAGAGAGAGAGATGTTCCTCCTACGACAAGACTTATGTCAGACAGATCAGCAAAGTCACCCAACACCACAGCTCCAGATCACATCATTCTTTAAAAGGAGGAGACCTAGGACAGATCCAAAGCCCGCTGATATTGGTGACGATGATGATGATGACGATGATACACATGCACACGCACTCACATACAGAGATCAGAGACGGTGTATTAGGCAGAGTCATGTTGTGGCCCGATCTATCCAACCTACCAATACGAGACGCACATCTCTTTGACAGTCTTCCAAACAACGCCCGCAGCATGCCCCTGCTCTACTCGCTGCAGCAGCTTGCATTACATCATTTCTCATCCCCAACAGAGCATGATCTTATATATCACATTTCCCATTTCAGAGCATAGTTTGGTTCATTGTTGGTCACTTAATACGTATTGACAAAAGACAACCATGTTGCTGGCTCACTTGGATAGAATTACAATTTGAGAAGCATCAATACTCGATGTTTAAACTTTAGTAGCAGCAAAATCAGCTATAGTTTTTCTGCTTTTTTGATCAACATGGGTGTCATCACTGGTCATGACTTCAATATTTAAATTGAATAGCACTTAAATTTGACATCTGTGTATCACAAATTGATAAAAGAAAGCTACAGCTAAACAGACATAATACTTCGAAAGTTTGCCATGACTAAGCACAGTAGTGTAACAAAATTATTGTGACTAGAATCTAAAGTGGTTCCCCTTCTAGGAGATCATGTAGAATTTCAGCCATGTACATAGACTAGAATTTCAGCCATGTACATAGACTAGAATTTCAGCCATGTACATAGACTAGAATTTCAGCCATGTACCATAAACTAGTCAACTATACCAGATAATCACTACGATAGACTAACCTGATCTTTTGTCAGTCGAGGATTATACAGCAATTCCTCACCAACTGTTGTCACCTGTACATTATCCACATGCTTCAAGTGCTCTGAAGAATAACCGTTTGAGATGAATAAGAATTGTACACTAGTGATTAGGTAGAGTGTACGAATAGCAATTGCTGAAATGTGAGGACATCAAAAACTACAAAGAGCAAGCTTCCAAGAAAAGATTTCCACTCACTGTATGGCCTTTGTAATCATGCGCAGGGTATAATAAGGTGTCCTTTGGAAGTGAAAATATCTACAAAAAATCAAGATAGAATGTGAATTTCGAGATACTCCCATTGGATCTTAATCTAATGATCCAACATGCTATATATAACAATTAAAAATTTAAAGTAACAATCCAACAACAAAAATACAATTTCTTAGGGCATACCTGAGAGTGCACTGATCTATACAGCTCAAGTGCATCTCCTCCCTGTTTCAACAACTAGACATAAGCACTTTCTAATCATAGAAAAATTCTTAGAAATACAAGCCCATCTTTTTGCCTGTCCTTCTACAAGTCTTAAAAAGTACTGACAACTATCTAACTCTCTTCTCTAAGTTTTTATAATGTAAACTTGACCGTATAGCATCTTTTCATGGAATTAAACCTAGTCCAGATTCAAAGAATGAATGAATAACTGGTGCCTATATGCATTAAGGTACTTTTAAAAAGAGATTGGTTAAAAATGCCCTGTGTAGTGGATAGCACGTCACACAAAAAGGATTGAAAATTGGAATTATATCAATCATACATTCTTGAATCTAACTCTCTTCAGATTATATTTGGAACAGTTACACCCCTTGGTCAACTCATGAAAGGCTCATTCGCACATTTGACAAAGCAAACAATCAACAATAATTTACCTATCAATCGAAAGTGTATTGGTAGAATCATATATTTTAAAGTAACTTGTAGGTCCTTTTGCGAACAAAATGTGTAACATTTCACCACAATTCTGTGACGACATTTCCACTTGACATCATGTAGACAAAATCTGTAAAGGTTCTCTTTGTTGTATGCCTAAACACAATCAAGACTTCTAGTACACAAATATGCATCCCACACAAGCATACATGAGAGCCTTCACCATTCATAATGTCCTGTGAAGATCCATCAATACAGAGAACATAGCCTGTTTCTCAAAAGGCTGATCACCGCTCATTTGCAGAACTTGTTTAAAATCACTTCATTCCAATTAAACTCTTTCCATCTTATCTATCTCTACATCCAAAGTTTCTTTGGTCTCAGGTTCGAGCCTCCCCTTGGAAACCTATCTATCTCCATGCTTTACCAGTACAGCTCACATCCATTTCTTCACTACATCCCTGAAAACTAATCCTGAGCCACAACATTCTTTTGCGAGATGTCATTGTCTGCATCAATGGCAGCAAAGCCCCTTGTTCTGAGCATCTTCAGTTGATGTTTCTGTCTACCATAATGTCAATGATCTATATTTTGAGAAACATGGTTTGTTTCCTTGGAGGTTCATCGTTAATCATGAGTTTGATTATTTGCCTCATTTGAATAACACTGAGAGCAACCTGCGTTTTAAAATTGTTTTGCAAAACTTCAATTAATAGCTCTTAGAAACCCCTTCAAAAACATGTAAACTTTCCATTACTATGACTTGTCAAATTCTGACATTTTTGCTAGTTACACCTTAGAAAAAGCAGCATTGCAAGATCATGACCTAAACAAGGTGGTCTAATATTTTGTCAGCAGCTTTGCCGTGCATGTTGTAAAATGTAAAATAAAACTCACAATTTAAGAAAATCATTCTTAAAAAACACTTCTTAAATCAAACTTGCCTAGAAGAGACATCAGCTTTGAGAAAATTATCACAATAGGTTGTTGCTCCTAGCTACAAGATTAGTCAGGAGTGGAAGAGCCATCCATACCTTAATGAAGGCCTAGCTGGCCCCTCTTGACCTAGATGTGAAGGGTGAGGTCTCATATGTGTTCATAGGACAATGCTTGCTATCAATTTTGTTTTGTTCATTAAATTAAAAGAATCATACAGAACTCCACACCATAGGGTAATAGAAAGTGGAAGAGGAAGCATCAAAGACAAGTTGACAAGCTCATTTCAATGCAAAGGCTTGTTCAAAAGGCATCGACTTGCATTCTTTCAGTTAAGGCCTAGTATGGCTACTAGTTTATGACACTAAGTTAATTAAAATGCAGGGACAATGGGAAAATCAAGATGGTCTAGTCTTTATAGACTCCAGCTCTCCACATAATGCTACGAACTCTAATGTGGTTGAGAAGTTGAAACTTTTCATTGTCCATTCCAAGAATTGGTATGCAATTTGGCTTTCATTGTCCATTCCAAGAATTGGTATACAATTGAAATGCCAAATTGGAAGGGAACTCAAATTTGGTACAAGAAAGTTGCGTATATCCTTACAACCCGGTAGTCATTTAGTGAAAGGTCTGATTTCAAGATGATCAGGCTAGCACATTTCGATTTAGTACTAGGCAAAAATTGACAGATGGCTAAGCAACCAACTAATGATTGTCAACATCATCTATACACTTCTAAGCATGAGGGCATGCTTCAAGCTTTGTGACCAGACGTTTCCATAGGGCCATCTCATGTCAGCTTCGCAATGTATTCATTTCACAGGGTAGATGTGGATGATGATAATTTGATTTTGCTTTTTACTAATTCTGTGAGTGTAAGCAAGCAAGAGCAACTTGATACTCGCATTTTGCATCTCATGCACTAGTAACAAATCTATCTCTAAGTGGAAAAGATGTGGTAAAGGAGCTGAAAGATTCCATTTAAAAGAACTTCCAAGGGAATTTGATCGATGATAAACTAGTGATTTTGCCTTCTAGAAAAACGTGGAGCGTAAGGTTGAGCTCGTACCTAGGGCAAGTCCCAGTTGTAGATCTCCTTATAGAATGAGTTTGAAGGAAGAGGAAAAACAATGGAAGAATATGTCAAGTTGGAATATATCAAACCTAGCCAACTATTCAACATTGTGGCACGATACTAAACATGAGGATGCGGAGCTCCACTCAGGATGGGGGGAGTACACCGAGCGTGTATGGCCAAACATAGGTATCTAATAGATTATTTGCTTGATGCATTCCAAGGTGCAATTATCTTTAGCTAGAACCTTCACACGAATGGTTCTCATTAGATTTGGATTAGATATGAGGATGTCTAAATCTAAAAGATGGCTCAAACCCAATGTGGACGTTATGAATAGTTTGTCGCACCGGTGGTTCATGATGCTCAGTACTTCCATATTACATTGAAAAGTTCATCGTGAATTTTATCAATGACATTCTCATGTTGGAGGTAAAGACCAACTTTGGATTGTCCTTAGGGTATTGAAAGACAATGTTCTATATGCTAATGACAAGAAAACTAAGTTCAGTAAAACTCGTCTAATCACATAGTGAAGGTGGAAAGAGTTACCTTTGATGTAGCCAAGTGGTTGTGGTAAGAAATAGGCCCTAACTGACAAGCATAGGTGAGTTGTAGCATTCCTTTGGATTCAACAATTTATAATTATTGACGTTATTTGATGTTTTTTCAGTATTCCTAGTTGGAGTATGCCAAATTTCCAATTTAGTTCATAACACAAATCAACAAAACCAACTTGATAAGTGGCATATGGAAAATACGTAGTTGAGGAAGCATGTGAATCATTTGATTGCACATATATAGGTACTCCAAGCTAGTATGGAAAGTGCTAAAGGAGAAAAATAAGTCTTTCATTCAAATTTTGTGAGGGGTCTCTATATTGCCAACTCTTCAAGAGGGAAGCTCGTATGGGGAAACAGAGAAAGAGAAGCAAGAAAGGAGCACAAAATAGATCAAATGATGAGTGAGGAGATAGTCGAGTTATGAGTGCCTCTTTCTTTCCTTTGAGCTTTTGATTTTGTATTGTGGAGTATTTGTGGAATATTGAATTTATCTTCTCTCGAGGGATGTTCGAATATTTCTTTGATGAATGGGAGGAAGACAACTAGGCCAAAGAGGCTTTATTTGAGGTGTTGTATAGCATGATGCATTATCAAAAGTTTATTTTTTCCTACAGGCATTCTACAAGGAGAAATGCATACCCACCATTGGTAGGTGACGTTTCTAAGTGGGCAGCACACTCTTGTTTAATTTGAAATGCATTCAATATGATGAATCAAACTTAAGGAAAACATGAGGACTTCTAGTTCAATTTGGACCATAACGCAGACCTTGCAAAAATCCCAACCTAGATGACTTAAATAATTACAAAGCATGAAAGTTAGTTCATATGATGGATGCAAAAGTGAGATAATGCACTCTGTCAGCAGATTCTAACCAAGAATTGCACATAGTAGATCTACAAAGAACTTGGATTGAAGGTAAACAAGTGCAAGAACAAAGTTGCGTAAAAGTACTTCACAAAACAGAGAAAAGACTTTGAAACCAAGCATTGAAGGTAACACTTGGTGCAAATTAGCTGTAAAGTAAGCTCAAATGCCGATCATATCTACACGATCTAATAAAAGAACCAAACAAAAAGTCTTAGCTCGTGACATCCAGTAAGGTCTTACCAAAGTGACCGTATAGCAACTCTTTCTATTGAAGTGACATTAAGGAAGAACATGCAACTAGCCAGGCTTTGAGAATTCATTCCGACAATGTAATTCTGAGAAAAACCAAGGGTGAAGTCATGATATCTAAGAGTAAGAAAAAATCATGAAACTTTTATGTACACATCAGATTGACAATGTCAGCACCCTCACAAAAAATAGCATCTGCCAATCGAATATATTTTGAAACTAAGCTTTGATAAAATAACAGTATATCCACCATGTTTCCTTCATATTTTTCTGACACAAAGGGAGCAATAAGTGGGATGGTAAATTGCAAGGTCAGGGGTTAAGCTGAATGAGCAGCACAAAAGTTTTGCAAAAAAAGAATTAAATAATTTGACTGGAATATGTTTTAGGCCAGAATTTTTTGCCTAGCGCTGCCAAGTGTCCATCCCATCATTGATTATGGGTGCGGTGGCACCAGCACATGAAGATGGAAACAACTTCAGACCAACAAATATGTTCCACACTCTGTTTGTTAAAGATCACCAAGAAGAAGCTTCCACTTGAAAGCCATGAAGTACGTTGGAACAAACCACGTCATTGACATGGGCAAGGAGTGGTCAAAAACTTTGAGCATCTTTGACCTAAGTGCATCATGCAACACTGTTAGACCTGA
This sequence comes from Diphasiastrum complanatum, assembly GCA_029204225.1. Taxonomy (NCBI): domain Eukaryota; kingdom Viridiplantae; phylum Streptophyta; class Lycopodiopsida; order Lycopodiales; family Lycopodiaceae; genus Diphasiastrum; species Diphasiastrum complanatum. The sequence continues at coordinate 42,755,810 of CM055107.1, forward strand.
GACACATGACCAATAGCAATAGGAAGCCTTCAAAACTATGCTCATCGAAATTGATCACAGTGATCTTTGATCAAACCATCATGCAATATCTAAAGATGCTAGAGTTACAGCAAACTGTCACATTCTCATTGAGATTCGTCACAGAAAATGGTATGTGTACTTCCATTATCATTCATATGTTTCATAAGTTATAGCATGTAACTTTTCCTCTAGAAGTGTCAGACCCATAGATTCTGTTTCGGCCACATCAGTAAATTAATCTTTATTGCTTATAAACATACTGATCATACTGTTTGTGAGATCGGAACATATTCAAATTCACTATATTCGAAATCACTAATTCACTTTGAGACATCAGTTTTGGCATTAGGTGAAGCTTATATTTACGCATGCAGCCAAAAAAGTCAAAAGGTTCATACCAACCGAACAACTAAAAAATTTAAATAACAGCCAGCAAGCATTCTTTATAGTCGTCTTATTAGTCCCAAAGCATGAATTGCTAGTAGTATTCCCTTGGGTAGAGCCAATGTAGGCTTAGAAGTAAATGACAGCTAATAAGAGGTAACAAAAAAGCTCATAGCTAATATCATCACATTAAACCCTTTTAAGACTACTCATTTACACTATAGAAGAGAGCCCAAATTCATTCTCAAAGCAATAGCACTACTCTTGGAAGATAAATCCTTACTTGAAAGTCTGTGCGCCCACATCCTCGAACCAAAAGTGCATCACCTGTGAAAGCCATACGTGGATGAGGCTGATTTAAACCTTCTGCTGTCACATATGTCACACAACCCTTTGTATGGCCTGGGGTAGCTCGAACCTTCATAAACATACCACATATTTCAATGAGAGAATATAAGCAAGATTTATAAGAAAGACTTGAATACAGAATGAAGATCATTCAGTTGGATGTAGTGATGAACATATTAAGAAGCTCTCACTCTCTCTCACCTCCAAACTGAATGTTCCAAATTGTATTGTGTCGCCAGGATTAACAAATACATCTGCTTTGGCACCACTTGCCTTTGATATTAAGGATTTTACTCCTGGTAACTTTGTCTGTCCAAAGAAAAAGGAAATGATCAAGTCATATGAGTCCAACAAGCCTTCCATTTGCATGAGTACTACTTACTCCATCATGATAGATTGGGACCAATATTAGCATTCTCCCTCTCTCTCTCTCTCTCTCTCTCTCTCTCTCTCTCTCTCTCTCTCTCTCGCTCTCCAATGTGACTCAAGAGCTGCATTCTGGAATGTATGCAAGCAAGAATTGTTCAGGAATGCTAGCGAGTTCCAAACAACATTCGGATGGGTATTCTATCAAGTATTCAAACGACCAAGTGTGTAAGCTTATCTGTTTGTGAGCAAATGTGAAAGTGGGCATGATATTGACAAAGTCGACATCACACAATATGCACCCTATACCAGGTGACATAATTTCACATACATTCTCATTAGAAACATGAAAGTGGTCCTAAAGCACATAGAAATCAAAACACGCAGATATAATAGTTAAATTGCTTACCTTCAACAAACCAGTTCCAGTCACATGATCTGCATGGACGTGAGTGTTCATTGCATACAAAAGCTTTACTCCGAGATCATTGATAATACTTACATCCCTATCCACTGTCGTTTGGACGGGATCTATCAACTGCAGATCAAATCAACATTGTCAACAAAATTGCTCATGCAATGTGACAACCTTTCCAAAATGTTTAAATGCTCAGGTTGGGTAGATGTTCAAGTGAAGAAAAGGACCAAATACTACAACCATAATCCCTTGGCTTCTAAATGTTTCTGAGAAATTGCAGCAGACAACAGCTGTAGTTTATTCAGCACCATACTCGTTGCCTTATACAGTTGTCAATGCTTACAAAGATCAAACAGCGGAGAAAAAGAAAGAAAGATTCCATTATGTCTTATAAGTGTCAAAATGAGACATAAGGCTGTGAAATATCAAATATGTCTTTTGAGTGTCAAAATGGTACATAGGATTGTGAGTACGTATCCAACATGTCACATAGAACATCTAAAATGTCACCTAATAAGTAGTAGCCCATCAAGTTGTCTAACTACATGTGTCTAAAATATTTGAAACAAAGTAAAATAGAAACTAAACTAGAACTACTAGATCGGCATGTGGCCTTTAGGACAAAAAAAGTACATGTGTATAAGATGTATGTATGTGCAATTACATCGTAGGACTCATACAACTTTGCCTTAGTATTTGCATTATTTTCTAATACACAAACATTTTAGTCGTATATTTAATTTGCGCATCGAATAACTTTTTACTCTCAAAGGCTATGGGCCGGCCCTCTTACAACAAAATGCCATTCGTAATACGGGAGCCAAGCTTAAGTTTGCAAAAACACTCATCTAATTTCTCATTCCATCTAATCGGAGGGCTAGGCCTACCTTTCTAGCTTTTGACACCCTGTAATACATTATTAAGAGGGGTGGCAATTTTCAAATACTCTTCAATAAACTTTCCAAAGAACACAATGAATCCCAAAAATGATTTGAGTTCACGAGTAGCTCTAGCAACTGGCCATTCAACAACTGTCTTCACCTTTTCCTTGTCAATTCTCATCCCTTCAACAATGATCTTATGGCCAACAAGCTAAAGAAGTTATTTTTTAGATTCTTTAGCAGAAAGCTTCTCTTGTCTTAAGATCCTTAAGATAGTACGGAAATGCTTCACATGCTCTTTTAGTGTTCTACTATAGATTTCAATATCTTCTAGAAACACTACGACAAGCTTTTTTAAAAAGGACGAAAAAGATATTCCATCATTTGTTGGAAAGTAGCCAAAGCATTGATCAAACCAAACCAAAAGGTAAGACTAAGAACTCACAATGGCCAAACTGTCCCCTGAAACCAATCTTTGATACAACATCCGGATGTATTAAAATTTGAAAATATTTTGTGCAAGGATCAACTTTTGTGAAAAATATCTCTCCACGTAATCAAGTCCACGAGATCATCCATTCTAGGTAGCGGGTATTTATTTTTAATGATAACTTTATTTAGGCCATTAGAATTTATGCACAAGCAGAACCCCCCCCCCCCCCCCCCCGTTCTTTTTATTCTTAAGTCGAACAGGTGCTCCCCAAGGTGATTTACTTAGCCTTACTTGCACTGTTCTAAGAGATTCCTCAATTTGCCTAGCCACTTTCCCATCTTCCTTTTCACTGGACCTATATGGTTGTCGGAAATTCAGGTGGCTACCGAGCCTTGATTCAATTTTATGGTCTACCGACCGAGCAGGTGGCAAACCATGTGGGAGTTCCTTTGGAAAAACGTCATTGTATTCATGTTTCAAATCTTCCACGATTTGTTGTTCTTGATCAAAAATTTCAATGATATAATTAGTGTTCTAGGGAATCGTGATTCATTGAAGAGAATCGATGTCCTGAGCACGGCTACTTGGTGAATGACAGCATTTTTTGCAGATTTCAACATTGGATTTTTTGCACATTGATTTCAATGTAATCAGTAATGAGCTTCAAGTTTCAATTTTGCAAGTTCGATTCTTGACAATGAGTTTCGATTCTGCAAGTTTTTGGTTCCTGCTTTCTATCCAGGTTTCTGATCTAATCTGCGTCCAGGATTGTCCCAAATCACTTCATTGATAATTATTACATTACAGATTCAAACAAGCAGATTCCAAGAGGATCACAGAAAATAGATGAAGTGTTCAAACTTCCGTGTCCGACCTCAAGGCTAAGGGGACCATATATTGGTGGTCACTGGATATGGTGAGCACCTGAAGCTTCTGCAGAAGCCGAGAGTTCATAAAATTGTGAGTGCTAACAAAATCAAGCAAAATGTTCACATCATCCCTACTACTGTCACAGTTTGTCGGCAGCGGAAAGCGGCAACAATCCTGTCCAGTAGACTGTGTGGTGCATTGTGCGCACCTGCGGGCCGCACGTGGGATCCTATCCCCACCGCCTAGCCACCCGCCTTTTTCGACTTGACCCCAAAAGGGCTAGTACCAGGGGACAAGGGTATTATGTCTACTTTGAGCTTATATGTGGGTGATGTTTTAGTCTCCATTTACTTATGGGACAAATGCACTCTTTTTGGTGCCTTCGCAGAAGCAGCCGCTCTGTGCGTAGCTTGCATCCTCCAACACCCCCAACTCAAGCAAGCATTAGGGCGAAGGACACCCCCACTTGCTCGTATAGGACCCCCACTTGGCTCTAATACCATGGCAAAATTTGTCAAACAAATTCTGGGAGGAGTTACTAGTCCTACTAACACGCACACAAACCAGGCATAGAGATTAAAGAGAATTCAGATTGTAGAAGAACTGAGCAAAGCTCTAGAACACTGGAATAAGACTGTGGTGGGGTGTCAGCCTACATATATACTTTCTCTAATCTATGTGAAAAGCTAAAAGCATAAAGCAAATAGCAAAAGACAAGCTATTTGCTAATATTACTACCTATATTGGGTAAAAAGCCCAAGATGTATTCCTAAGTAGTAAAACAAGTCCTAATCTAGTAGTAGTGCACCCACCTACATGCATGAAAAACGACTTACTATAAATAATAATGAGGCCCCTATAATACTACTTACTAAAAATAGTAATGGCCCCTAAAATAGCACGCAAGCATGGCCAATTTCACACTAAGGGGTACCAAATAAACATTAATTCCTAACAAATACTTTTCCGCTAACTCGAAACAACTGATTAGGATGGAAAGATATTGTGCTAAGATTGCAACTACATGCACAATTACCAACTAAATTGATCTCAAGAATACCTACAAGTATCTCCTTATCATGTTGCTTGATAATTTGTTCTTCTTATCGAGCCACCAGTTACCACGATGCCCAGGCTTATTGCAGAGATAACAAAGATTTTCCTTGATAGCCTGTTTTGGAGCCTAATCCTTTGTGATAGATTTCTTATTCTCTTGGGCTACCACATCCAATTCATCAAAATATTTCTCTCTTATTCTAGGCTTTTTCGTTCTAGGGCAATTTGAATATCTGCCATTTTGCACGAAGCTACCATGGTACTATCATAGACTTTCGCCACACAAATAGCATCCGGTATGTAGCACATTATGCTTACATTGATACTCGGCTGGCAATTCAAAAATGAACTACCATTGAGCTAATTTTTAATCGAAAAGTGGCACCTTAGTCAAATAATCCATGAATTCCTGGACATACATGTCCAATTCACGGGTGCCCGGCAAATCTGAGTCGTCCATGGTGACGAAGGCTTTATAGAATTCCTCTAGGAATCTAGTCCAAGTCATAGGTTTAGAAGGAAGTTTCCTCCATCAGGAGGCAGCCTTACCTTCGAGAAATAGAAAGACCAATGAAATACATTTATCTTCGAGGACATTATTTACGCTAAAATAACTAGTCCGTCTATAAATCCAACCTCCAATGACTTCAAGGCATCTATAGATATTTTCTCATTGGCAAAGACAAACGTTGATACCCCAAGTTACTAGGATTAACAAATTGCAATTGATTATGAAGATATGGCATTTAGTGGATGTTGTTGATTAGATTGGAGTTCCAGAACCGCTTTACTTAGAGTGTCAAGTGTTTGTGTTGATCAATCCCCCCATAATGGGAGAGGCAAGTTGAACTTTAAAAAATGAAGTCTGTCCACCTCCGATATTAGAAATTTCCTCAGTTGCCATTTTCCTATGGAAAAAGCAAAAAAAAAAAATTCCCAACTAGCAAGTTTACTTGGGCTTATGCATGAAAAATTTCAAGCATAACTCATAAAAAATAATTGATTTTCTATGATTTACACTGCATAATTGAAGCATTTGCATTGAGAGCCTATTGATTTTTGAAGTGACAATAAAAAAATGCAGTTTTTTTAATGCATAAGCTTCATTTTCCCCTTATTTGCCATAGTGCATTTACATTAGTGAGAAAAATTCATCCCTAATGCCCCTGAAAACCATAGGTTTAGGGCATAGTTGCACCGAAACGCATTTCTGAAACCGCGTTTCTGAAGCCGAAACGTGGTAAATTTTTTTTTTTTTTTTTTTTTTTTTTTGGAAAAATAGCTTATGGCTGAAATTTTTTTCGGGGAGCAATGGTCAAACCAGCGTTTTGCCTCCCGGAAGTGCAGTAGATAAGGCACAAACAGATCTTATTTTCAATAGCTATTTGCTCTGGTTCTTAGTAATTGTTAATGCTACAGTTTGGGCTATCAACTCTATGGATGATGATCACTTTTGCAATCATTTCAGTGGAGATGTGAGTGCAATGTGCATACAGTTGGGGGCATAAATATTGGGCCCTTATCGGCGCACATTTGGACCCCATTTTTATCTACAAGGGGGATCGGGGGGCAACGCCCCCCGAAGCAAAAAGCGAGGTACAATTGCTCTACAGTTCTCTGTGTCTATCCCACTGGAACCATCTGTGATCGTAACGAACAAGCTAGAGGTTAGTGGATTTTTATCCTTGACAGAACCCAACATGGATTAATGCACCTAAACTTGACCGAATTGTATTAGAAATGCTCGGCAACGTACATAAAAATAATGGCCTTAATTAGAGCTTTCATCTGATACCCATGAATAGCCCACAATTTTTTTTTTAAAAAAAGTAGAATAAAAAACACGTTTCTGAGAAATGCTCCCAGAATCTTGAAACGCGTTTCTGAACCACATTTCCAAAAACGCAGTGCAACTATGGTTTAGGGATTGAAAATACAAAAAAAAAGCATAAAACTTTAATACCCCCACAAAAAAAAGACAAGGCCAAGAGCAACAATTTAAATGAGACAATCAATCTTCAACAAAGAAACATCACACAATTGACAATAATTTTCCTTGCAGTATCCTTCTACAATATAACTTAACTATGCCAAGCATTTGCATGTTTCATCAAAACTAAGTATTTGGATAGAAGTGAGGAAGGAGTTCACTCAAAACCATCAAGTTGATTAGAGTGATTCTTTTTCTAGACGTAAATTGATAGAAAGCAAGGCTAAAGGCTTGGGAACGTAAAACTGTTCCTAAATCTTCTTGGAACTTTTCATCAAAGATAACATGTTGAATTCTTCCTTGACATAATGCAAGGAAAAGCATGGGTTCCAACAATGCTTCTAGATTCGCCAACTCAAACCTTTCAAATCATGATTCCAAAATCGAATCAAATTCTCTATCGAATTGGCCTACTGAAGAGCTCAAACAAGCACATTTTTCCAACCATTCGGGCTATCTAGTTTTGGGCGAACAGTGAAGATCTTCCAATTGCTTATAAGAGTTAAGGGAGGAGAAAGAAGGGGAGCTTATTATACAAAAGTATGGTGTCCACTGTGCTTTGTGCAATATCATTTACATTTTATCACGGGCTTTCCTGAAGTAGCGCCCATTTTATGTAGGAATTTTGATTTCTATGAAAATTATTAAAAAAGAAGAGATCAAATTCAGAGGAAAATACTAAAAAGAAACTCCCTTTCTCAGCCTCAGCTAATTAAAACTACAATTCAAACAAACATAATGCAAGGGGGAGATATCAACTCCAGTAAATAATAAAAGTAACAGTATGCCACAAGTGTGTGCGGGCTTTGATTATAAAACATGCACTCACCACTGCTGGCTTTTCTGGAAGACTCAAATCAGCAAGCAAATATGTGTACGTGCTTGAGTCCTTCTCAAAAAGCTGTCTAAACAGTAAATTTGAGCTTGGTTGTACTTGATAAGCTGCCATTGATCTAAAGAATGTTCGCACCTGAAAATTACCAAGTTCCAATTTGTATACAAGAAGGGTACACATCATTCACAACACTGCGATGAAAAGCAAAGCCAAAAATTTGTCGACAATGGAGCTACAAAGCTAATGCATAAAATTGTGTCAACATCAAAAATACCACCAGTTCTAGGACCAAAGAGTAACGGTTAAAATGATTTCAAGCCTTCAATTTTTCCAAAAGCTGCAACAAAATGTTTACCTTCAAACTATTGCCAAAGCTCTTTGATTTCTAAATTAACTTGTAAAACATTCTAACATCACTTATACTGCACATAAAATTGCCTTAAAAGACCCTTAAATCACAAGCTCGTTCATGGACATAAATAAACATCAATCATCTTTTTGTTGCTTATGGTGGAAGACAAGAAATTTCATTCTACTGGGCAAAGGATACAAATCAAACTTAGCGATATATTTAACAAACATTTTTATTTCAGTCTTTTTGAACAAACTCAATAACTGTAACCCAAAGTCAAGGTTCTAAACTGTATGCTTTAACATCAAGTTTGTAATGTCTTCATGCCTAGGATGTGTATGCCTCAAGGCACATGGAGCTGAACAGTGTGGTGGCTAACATCAACATTGCTGGTCTCAATGCTTGATGGCAATATATGCTTCATGCTTGGAGTCTAAGCCTATGGTTTTTTTACATCCAGGGGTGTTTTCTAGAGAAGGATGTGATTGTGAGGCTGCATCAAACCCTAGAGTGAGGAGTGTAGCACCGATCATCTTTGAAGTAGAACATCTCTAACAGCAACGTAACATGTCTTTGGTCCTTGTAAAAGGTCAAGGACCGAAGTGTAATAAGCTAGTCCTTGAACAGGCACTGATGCCTCTTTTTGATGAATATCGGCAAGGGCCTGTTGGATACAATCCAGTTGTTGAGCATGATCATCCAACAGAGCGACCGTGTCCTGATCCTCAATGTTGAATGAAGGCTGTGTGGTTGGCAATTTTTAGTGATTAGTAATGTTGCATCGGAACGACGTTCTGGGACCCTGCGTTCCGGAACGCTGCATTTTGGAACGCCGGAACGCCATGAAAAAAAACTGTAAATTCTTTTGGATACAGCCCACGACCCCCATTTTCCAGCGCATTTTTTTGGAGAGATAGAGGCTTGTGGAGTGAGAAGTAGGTGGCCAGATGGGTAGTCTGAGCACTCTATGCAGAGGCCTCCATGATTGCAATGAGAATGTAGCACTCAGAAGTGGGCAACAGTGAGTAGGTGGGGTTTTGCAAGCAAAGCAACTTCTTGGACCTTTTTTTCATCCTTTATTTCCTTGCTTCGTTTGGAGGCTATAGTGCATCATTTTGAGTGATTCTTGTTGCTAAGATTGGCCACACAGTTGCTAAGGAGAGAGTGATTGCATGTTTCCAAGCCTCTTTAGGCATAGGAGGTCAGTGTGAGCATTGGTGTGCATATGAGCATTTTGGGGTTAGGCTTAGGGATTTAGGGTTTTTGACCTTTTCTGTAGCATCTTGAGGGTCTTTGTAACTATGCCTGTGGCGGGACGAGGCATGTGGTCGTAGGTGGATCTCTTGGAGGGGGATACCGTCAATGTTTTATGGTACCTTTCGAATCGCCTTTTCGAACCGTGTTTGAATGGGGTTTGAATCGAAAAAGAATCGACTTCTCCAGGTTCGAACCATCGATTTTAGGGTTCCCCCCCCCAGTTTCTACCCTTTGATAAGAAGTGCTTTCTTAGTGTTAATGGGTAACATGTACGTTATAATTCGTGATTAATCGATAGTGAAATTTGAATCTTGACGTGCAACTCTTGAGTCTTGTTACCTAACAATACCTGTCACCTATGATTTAGGGTTCTTGATCCATCTGTTGCTCTATCTGATATCATTTGTGACATTAGCTAGTAACTACCAACTTTCATACATGAGTAGAAAGATTGATCATTGTTACTCGTCACTCAAAACATTTATGTCACACGCCATGTTCAGGAGATATAGCCCGCTGGATTTGAAGAAGCCAGCACCCACACGATTTGCCTACCACTTTGTCATGCTGGAGCGGTTGCTTCAAGTTCGACCTGCATTGCGCCAGATGGCATCCAGCCCTGAGTTCACAGAGTGGCATCGTAGTTGCGAGCCGACTGGACTTAGGTTTCAAAGGATAATTTATGTAGATGATCTCTGGCAACAGGCTGAGCAGTTGGTAGAGGTCCTACAACCAGTGTACCATGAGCTGAGGTTGGTGGATCGAGATGGTTCTACACTCGGCCTCGTATACAAGTTTATGGACAGGATCAAGGAGACCCTTCAGCGACTATTTTTTGATGAGCACAGGTACACCTTTTTGTTGTATGTGCTTTTTGATGACCCGCTCATTTCGAGAATTTGACAGTGTCCCGTCTTATTGCAAGTCAAGGCCCACTCTTGCATAGGATCTAGAGACAGATGCTAGATTTTGAGAGCAAATAGGGATGTTTCATTGGATCTCGGGGGGGGTACGACGAGTTTTTACCGGAGCCACTCACTTGGTGGGGTGTGGTGGGCAAATCCGCCCCTGATATCACTGCTCTTCCCACCCGCATCCTTGGTCAGAATTGTTCTGCTTCGGCTTGTGAGCGGAACTGGGGCACTTGGTCACTTATGCACACAAAGAGATGCAACAACTTGAGGAGAATTCCTTATCTTCCTACTCATCTATTAGTGATAATTATGAGGAGGAATCTCCCTCTGACCATGATGCATCCGACTCATAGAGATTCATCAGTCTCTGAATCTATTGTCTATTGTCCATCTATCATACTCATGTTACATGTACTTGGCCACTGGCCCACTTATTGTATATATCAGAGCTTTATCGTCTATCTTGATCATTCTCATGAGGCATGTGTGGAATGTGGATCAATCAACATTTTTTGTATTATATACACTAAGCACCATAGTACGCACTATGTGATTGCCTTTCAAGTTTCAGTTTTAACTCTTGGTATGCAGCATGTTCAATTAGTAGTAGTTAATCTGTTTTGCAAATTTGCAATGTCTTTGAAGTTGTTTTTACAGGGCTATACGTTGTTTTTCCCCCACTCCACACATGTTTCCAAAAAAAGCAACCAAAAAAAAAATTGCAGCGTTCCGATCCAGAACGCTGCAGAATTCCGGAATCGTGGAATGCTCCCGGAACGCTGCGTTCCAGAACGGGACGCATCTTAGGTAAGTACTAGGAAGGGTAGGAAGTAAGAAAACAACAAATGATGAATTGTGGAGTGCGGACAGCAAGGGTCTTGGTGGAAGATGATGAAGAGCAAAACCGGAGTAGTGGAGGGCGATGGAAGTGAATGACGAGTGTGAAGGATGGTTGACAGCAAAGGAGGATCGTGGCAAGTAATGGACACCCAAAAAAAAGGCCAGTGGAGGGCAATGGGCAGTGAATGTCTAGTGCAAAGGGCGATGGACACCCAAAGAGAGTTTGTGGAAGGGGATGGACAACATAACGAAGCTAGTGAAGTGAGATGGATAGCAAGGATGGGTGATAAATCCTGACGGGTGGCAAACGATGCGTATGGAATGCAATGGACAACAAAGTATAGTGTACAGTGGTGGGCGATGAAGGACCAAAGCAAGGTAGCAAATGCTGTAAATGGGTGATGGACCACCAAACGGAAGCAAAGACTAACACATGGGCCATGCAGAAGTAGGAGGGGCAGTGATTGAGTAAGGTGGAGGGTGATGTAGGATATGAGAAATTAGGGCAGTGATGGACAACAGACGCGGAGCAGGAGGGGCAGTGATGGAGGAGATGAGAAATAGCTCACTTCAGCTCAGAGGGCCAGATGGGCGGACATTGGGTATATCTGCTTGCCCCAGGATTCCTGATGAGGAGGTACAAAGGTTGATGGATATGTATGGGCCTGATGGTACATCCACCCAGCCAGTGAGACCATCAGAGAGTTTTGGATAGGGAGGGGTAGCAGGGGCAGCTGCAGGCTCACAGGCAGGGCCTAGTACAGCACGGACAAGGCCTAGTATGGGTGCAGGGCCTAGTACATCACGGGCAGGCCATGGTTTAGGTGCACTCCATGGTCCAAGCAAGGTCACTCCAGTTTCATCCGCAGCATCAAGGCCTAGTTCAGGTCCACGAGTATCACCCGAGCATACTGGATCAGTGGCAGCAGGTCCTTCCCGTCCCTCATCGTCATCAACAGTAGATGCACCACATGACAGATCCTGCCAGAAACAGATTTTTGAAAATCTGAGAATTGATTATGGCTCCAAAAAACCGAAAATAAGTGCAAAAACACCCCCAAATCAATGCGAATTTGTGTATACTCAAGTTTGCAAACAAGCTCAAGGTACAACTATAGTAAGTTGCCCTCCATTTGGAAAAAACTACTTAAAAATAGGGCTGCAATCTTTCAGCTTTGAAATTTTACAAAGTTTCTAAGGAAAAAAATGTCACAACCTTTTCTCACTTGGCAGATTCAGTTCAGATTTTAGGAGGCCTATTCTGATGCTAGATCGTTGCTAGGGCGGGGCCGAAATACGAAAAATTTCTAAAAAATCTTAGATTTTGCCAAAAAGTTCAATCTTTCACCATTTTTTAGGCTGTTAGAGTTGAAATATCAAATTTTTCTTGATTTTGCTCTGTTTGGCCTCAGATTTTTGGTTCCCAATTAAAAACTAACCTTGAGAAACTTATCCATTTCTGTCAGTATTGTGCTCATAATAAATATTCTCGTTCCACGCATGGCAGACTTCTCCAGACTTGGACTGTCAAGCCATGCAGAGTCAGTCGCCTTGTTCAGCAAAACAAGGAAAAAATGAGGCGACAAACTGAGAGATAGCCACTATTCCCTAGGCGCCTGCTAAGATTTCATATGCAATCACTTTTTAATACAATAAATTGCGCTTCATAAGCATCGAACTCTGGAAATAACGTCAAATTGAATACAAATTCTGCTTCCATCACGGCCAATGACAAGTTTAAAAAAGAAAACTATCCATATCAGGAAAATTTTACAAAAATGACTTCCTCAAACACAAAGTCTGAACTTCAGAAATGATGAATGTTGTAAGTACGACTTCGTAAAACTGCATGCGAACCAAACAAGCCACATTACGAAGCCTAAAATCAAAATATCTGAATCACGAATGGCAGCATCTAACTTTCGGATTGATAGATGCAATGAAAATTCGCAGAAGCAACAGTTAAGAAGTCAAACCGATCTGCTAAAGATGGAGAGCATGAGGAAGATCAAGAGTCAAGATGAGGGGACATGCCAGCGTGAAATTCCAACAAATCGAAACTCAGCTACCAATCCTTGACAGATCCGATGCACTACATTAACACTGAATCCCCGAAACACGCCTGCGAAGCTGAAACAGAGAGAACAGGCGATCGCGATCAGGCTGTGGCCATCGCCATGTAGCAATTGAGGAAGACGATCGGGTCACGTGGTCGCGCACCCTCATATGCACAAAAGATCGTCCTCAGAGGGCATTCACTTTGAGGGTGAGGGTGAGGGCGGGGGGGACCCAATCCTTCCTCGGAGGAGGCCGACCTTCGGAGTGTCCGTAATGCCAAGTGCTAAGGTTTCTTTGAATTTTGGAATCATCTTCCCCAACACAATGTTTATCTGAATTTTACAATCGAAATTTTAAGTGATCATTTTTTTCATAATCATCAAATCAAATGTTGACACATAGCACATGAGCTTTTTTGATGGAATGTGCATGTGAGCAGCCGCTGACGAGCTGGTGCATGTGCTATGTGGCAGCCCGTCATTGGCTATCCATATGCACATTCCATCAAAAACAAAAACATATAAAAAATTGCAATATAAAAACGAAAAAAAAAAAAAAAATCATCCACGCGTGCGGCCGTACGGTACGGTCGTGCGTCCATACTGTACAGCTCGAAAAACAAAACAAAGAAAACAAAACTTCTACCTTCGTACATTGACATTACGTAGGAGCACTCTTCCTCTCGGTCGTTCCACCCTGCTCGGGCACAAGCCCTCGAGCTCCCGCCCTCGGGCATTGGGCCCTCCCAGGGTGGAACGCCCTTGAGGGAGGTACTCCCCCCCCCCCCCCCAACTAAAATCAATTTTTATTTTTATTTTATAATTTCTTTGCCGTAAACCCAAAAAGGTTGTCCTTGCCCGAGGGAGGCGTCCTTCCCTGTCGTAAAATCAATTTTACATTTTTTTATGGTTTCTTTGCCATAAATTTTTTACACGCACCTTCCACAGAAGGCACGTGTAAAAAAAAATACATTAAAAAAAAATTACAAAAATACATGAAAAAGCAAAAAATGATTCTACGAAAGAAAAAGTGTCAAAAACCTTACAATATCGGTGAAAATTTTGTCCAAACCCTATAACTATATTCTAGATTATTTTAATTTTAGAATATCAAAATTTTAACCCTAGTTTATCAAGCTTCGTCTAGGGTCTTAAGAAAACTCAAAAACAACCACACATTACTTTAGAGAAGTCTTTGGCCACCTCTTCTTCAACTACCACTATTCAAAATTTTCGCAATTGCACTTAGACTCTAAAAAACCTTATCAATGAATTAATGCATAGATAATATCAAAAGTGATAAATTTCTACACTTTTACCTTATTTGTGATTATATGGCAATGCCCAGGTAATATATATTTCAGCCGAAGCATGTAAAATTGACTAGATAGTTTATAGTTGACTACCCAACTTTGAGATATTCATGTACTAATTTAGGTTGCTAGCTTGGTTAAGTAGACAATGGGAAGATTATATGGAGCATGAGTTGTAGATGAAGCAACAAAAGGAAACCAATAAATTTTGTTGCTTTACAAATGCAACTTGGAAAACGCAAAATATCTAGGCAACACTTTTTTGGAAAGTATAGTCTAAAAGTGATCACAACTTACATCAAGAAGATTCGAGTCCAAATTGAGCCCAAAGAAATAGGATTTTATTTCAATTGAAAAATTTTGAGCACTTTTGAATTTAACTTAAGGAGGTTAATTCCAATATCTACATATTCATTTTTATTGAATAAGAGAAGTATGAAGAACTATTGTGAACTGAAGATAACAAATAGTATATCATCAAAATATACACACAAACATGAAATTGAGAATAACAAAGTGCACATGGTCCAAGAATTACAATCTAATTAAATCACTAGTTTTCTAAAACACAAACAAATGAAAGTATTTCATGATAAAAAAGCATCTAGAATTTGTTTTTCTCTTAAAATAAAAGACAAGGGGTTACGCTCTTTCTCCTGACTCCCACCCCTTTCGGTACCCTCTCAATAATATTGAGAATATGACCATTGCCTTCTACAAATTGTATATCAATCTCTTTGCATAAGTTCAAGTTATGCAAGGATCTCAACTCCACTATCCTTTAACAAGACTTTTGTCTAAGATTTATTGTACCCCATTGCGCATACGATGATGTATCCGTCAGAAATTGAGAGGTTATCGGTAGAAGTCTGAGCAAGTGGGTGGTATAGGATCGGAAGTGCCATAGTTAGCAACAGAAATATTCAAGATGAATGATTTTAATTAAGCGCAAATAAACAATATAGTAGTGAGACTGAAATTGCAATATGATTAATATCAACAATGAGTACAATCGCTTGAAGTGATAACTTTAGCTTGATCATTGAGCATGATAGCGCAGGCTACATGAAAAATTCTTGTATGTAGATTGATTAGTGATCAACTTAACTTCTGAGAGTGTTCTCAATTGATTCTATATCACAAATATCTACTTGCTAAAATATCTTCATGCTAAAATATCTATTTAGCATTAAACGCTATCTGATATTTATTACAACCGCCTTATAACAATAAATGTATGTACAATAGTAGGTGCACTGCCATAAAGACTTCTGACAGTTTATTTGGATCGATTTTCCGTGATGGGAAAAAGTCGACCAAGTCGGTCGATGATGAATTTGGTTGATGAAAAAAATGGTTAAGTCGACAAACTTGGTTGATGGAGTTGGTGTTGAAATGTTGATGTCGAGTACGTCAAGTTTTGAACATATGTATATACATGAGAAGTCAAAGTCGATGACTTCGATATCTTCAATGACTTCGAAGTCGATGAAGCCGAACTTTGATAGATCTTCAAGATGCTCATTATTGAATGGATTTGAGGATGAGCATCGTATCCCAACACTCCCCCTTAATGTGGATCCTAATTTTTTTTGATTTTCATATTAAACATGTCATTAAATCTAAGGTCGTGCTCTTTTGCTAGAGCCTTTGTGAAGTAATATGCTACCATAAGATCTGTCCTACAGTAAAATAATGACACTTCCTTGCTTTGCACTTTTTCTCTAAGGTAGTGATACCTGATTTCAATATGTTTGCTTCGAGAATGAAATCTCGATTTAGAGATGGTTCTATTGTGCTTTGATTGTCACAATAAATAGTCATTGGATGTGACTGAGCAAGGTTGATATATGCAAGCAGGTGTCTTAGCCAAATTGCCTCCTTGGTAGCATTTGTGGCAGCTATGTATTCTGATTTGGTCGATGATAATGCTACCGATCATGTCCACACCTCATAAGGTGTTTTGCCATTCAGGTCCTTAGTGACGGATCGATTTTGTAGATAGGCAGCTATAGTAATAGTTTCTGTCCAAATTTCTTTTGGAAGAGAAGCGTGGGCCATCATGCTTTAGGGACTTTCAATGAGTGTCATATTCTTCCTCTCAGTTACACCATTGGACTGAGGTGAGTAGCTAGTTGTATACTGTTGATGTATTCCGTTGGCCTTGTAGAACTCCTTGAATTTTGTGGAGATAAATTCCTCCCTTATTAGTGCATAGAGCTTTGATCTTCCTCTAGGTCTGATTTTTAGCGATGCCTTGAATTGCTTGAACTTAAATGCTTCTGATTTGTTCTTCAAAAAATAAGTAGCAGTCCTTTGAGAGAAGTCATCGATGAAGGTTAGGAAATAGAGAGCTCCCCCTGTCAAAGCAGTCTACATTGGGCCACATATGTTGCTATGTACAAGATCAAACAAACCTTTAGAAGTATGAACCAAATCAGAAAATAAAGGGACTTCTAGCATGCTTTCTGATAATACAGCTTTCACATGGAGAAGTTGGTTTGCTAACAAAAGGTGGATCTTGCACTAGATTTTGAGTTGACATTTGCCGAATACTATTGAAGTTAAGATGGCCTAATCTGAAATGCCAAAGCATATCAGTTGATTCAGAAGTGGATGTATGTAGAGCTTGACTATTAGAAGAATAGCAATGGCTAAGTTTGTAAAGATAGCCACTTATTCTTCCGAAAGCTAAGACTTTCCAAGATTTGTCAAGAATGGTGCAGCCGTTTGTATTGAATTCGACCCTCCGACCTGAATCAGTTATTCCCCTAACTAAGATTAGATTTTTGGTCAGATTAAGAACAGAACATTGGACAGCAACTTGACTTCACCTTTCTGAAATTTGACTCTGACTGTTCCTTCACCCTCGATAGAATGAGATGAGTTGTCTCCAAGTTGCACAACTTGAACAACTTGAGAGTGGGTGAATGACTTGTAGTCCTTCAACTAGTGTAGATGGTGAGTCATATGTTTTGTTGCTCTAGACCAAGAATCGATGTTTTGCCGTTCTCCGACCTTGGTCATGAATGTTGCTTCATCTTTCTCTTGTTGCTGGATCGAATGACTAGTTGTATGTGCTTGTTGTTGGAACTGCTTCTTCTTCTCGTTGTTGTATTTCAAAGTTCAAGAGTCTTTGATTTCATGGCCAGTCCTCTTACAGTATCTACAGAATAGTTTTTGCACTAGTTGGAATGATGAAGAGTTCGAATTTGATCCTAAACCAAAATTCAATCTAGACTGCATGTTGCTCTTCTTGTCAAGATAAGCTGACTTTGTAGATCTCTTGGATCTGAACTTCTAATTTTTTGAATACAGAGCCTGAGGAGGTAGTAGTTCTTTTGATCTCCTCTTGTAGAAGTATTGAAATCACTCTTGATAGAGTGAAATGCTCTTGGGTCAAAATTGCCACCACCCAATTTTCATAGGGCTTGAATAGACTCAATAATAGAGTCATAATAGCATTGTAATCTTCGATGACTGAGCCAGTTGTAGTCATTTTCTCCATAAGATTTTTGAAAGTCATCTCAAGGGTGAAGAATTTCTTTCTCAAGTGAAGCTTGAATGGTCACGTCCTTGATATCATAGAGGGTTGCTAGGAGGTCCCATGCATCTTTAGTTTGAGCAGCACGTAAATGGCTGATTTAGGTATCCTTGATATTGAGAGTAATCATGGCAAATGCCTTGCCATCTCTCAGTGTCCATTTGGTGATGATGGCTGTATCACCTTCTGGTTTGAGTTCTATGCCATGAATGATGTCCCACAGTTCTTTGGATAGTAGCATGATGTTCATCTTGAGGTGATACTTCAGCTTGATCGTTGAGCATGATAATGTTGGCTACAAGTAAAATTCTTCTGTGTAGATTGATTAGTGATCAACTTAACTTCTAAGAGTGTTCTCAATTGATTCTATATTACAAATATCTACTTGCTAAAATATCTTCATGCTAAAATATCTATTTAGCATTAAATGTTATCTGCTATTTATTACAACCACCTTATAACAATAAATGTATGTACAATAGTAGGTGAACTGCCATAAAGATTTCTGACAGTTTATTTGGATCAATTTTCCCTGATGGAAAAAAGTCGACCAAGTTGGTTGATGATGAATTCGGTTGATGAAAAAGTCGGTTAAGTCGACAAAGTCGGCTGATGGAGTTAGTGTTGAAATGTTGATGTCAAGTAAGTCGAGTTTTGAACATATATATATATATACATGAGAAGTCGAAGTCGATGACTTCGATATCTTCGATGACTTCGAAGTCGATGAAGTCGAACTAACTTTGACAGATCTTCAAGATGCTCATTATTGAATGGATTTGAGGCTGAGCATCGAATCCCAATAGTACCTAGGGTGGAGCCGAGTGTCCTTTGCGCAAACAAGTGACGATGCACGAAGCGTTTGGGTGCAAGTGCATTCAGGCTCGTTGCAAAGTGCTTGCATGTCCCTCAAGAGCCCATCAAGTTCATCCTCAACCATGAGTATTTTATCAAAAAGAATTATGAAGCAAAAAGACAAATTATACATGCAAAGGCTATCTAAATAGTTAAATCATAGCCATAATATGTATTGGATAAGTACATGTTTGAAAAAGTCCATACTTGAAATTAATAGATGTGTTATTGTGGTTGGTAGAGTACCAAGGAGGGTTTGTGGGTGAGGTATATTTGTGGGTCCATGGCATGAATGAATTGTGACCATAAATATCGTCATCTCCTACATGCAATTGTGTCCTAGTTGGTAAGATTTTATTGGGTACACTTAATCAAGGTAAAGGTAATCATATGGTTATCCAAAAGGCCCTTTTGGAGTCCAGAAAGCTCTTGATGAGATTTTAAGCTCATCTCCTTCATCCATTCCCATTGCCTTAACATCTTTCTTGCCTTGATGGATGCATCAATTCCCTAGTCTTCAACACATGTTCCAAGCCCTTCTCACCCTAAGCATGCAAACCATTCAACTTAAAGTAGCTACTATATGTACATCAACTTATAGAAAGCTCAAAAGAATAGCATGTTCGCAAATGATCCTATGGAACATCATTCAATGGGTACCTAAATTTGCCATAGCCTAAGAAATAAAACACATCTAACCTGAAAGAATGGCATACCCTAACATGTAATTCAACTGTGACAAACACCTAGGGCAACATTGGGTGCCCAAAGTTGCCATAGCTTGAGAAATGATGTCTACCTAACCTAGCATGACATAGCATAATATGTAATATGACCATGCCTACCTAACGTAGCATAACATACCATAATATGTAATATGACCATGAACATACAGAAATTAAAGAGCTATCATTTGTAACTATGAGCCATAAATTCCATGTTTATTAGGAAGCATCTTGACATGATTTCCTTATCTCCCTTCAAGCAAAGCAAACCCCTCTCCTTCATCAACAAAGATGCTCTTCCCTTTGGATAACTATTGGAATCTCCTCATTATTCCAAAATACAAAGTCAATGTTGGTACACAACTTTCAATGTGGAATGAGGCAATCAAGTGTGTATTTCCAATCCTTTTGCACCTAAAATAAATATATTATAGACTCTTAAACATCATGGTTATGAAGAATATATATGAACAATTATTGTAAAGCAACTATGCTAACATTAAAGTAAGCACTCCACCGAGGGTGTTTGAATTTCTATTTACAACTAGAAAAACTATACAAAGTTTTTTGAAGATATTCGTGAACAATCACATTAAAATTCTCCACTTTAAGTGTTGAGTCCTGAATGAGACTTGTCACAATCATTGATATAGATGAAAATGTTTAGAAATAAGAGTTTCCTAGATTTGATAGCATAAATTTGAACCTATATACAAACAAGCTATTTTTATTGTTAGTGCGTGAGAAAACTATGTGGATTCACATAATACAATAGCAAGCTAAGCATCTGCTTTTCTATGTGATATCTAAATGTCATTGGTGACTTACAAACCCTGCACTCAACTTGTCCATTTTGTTTTCTATCCCAAGGATCGTGAAACAACTCGGCAAGCATTTCATCACTCAAGTCCATACAAATAAACATTGATTCCGTTCGTCGAGCATTACATTTGAAAAAAAAATCAACAAAAATAGTAAAAGAAAGATACCAACTTAATCTATTATTCTTTGAATCCAGTGTTACATTTTAATATACTTTGGATATCCATATGCACCACAACCCAACGACAAGACACAAAAATGATGTGATTTTGCAATATCGACTATGCACACATGCGCGCGCGTGCACACACACACACACACACACACACACACACACACACACACACACACACACACACACACACACACACACACACACGACAACAAAAAATGAGCATATTTCTCATTCTTGCAAATATACCAAAAATTTGGCCTATGACTCATGGTATGAACCTCACACAACTATAAGTGGATATGTGAACACATGCATAATCCTAGTTTGAGACAAGACCTACCACTAAAGGAGGGACTCGAGAAGCCCCTAGCTTCCAAGCCAATTTTGATGGCATCGGACCATCAACTTCTCCTAGGAGCAAAGACAATAGATACCAAACGTACAAGGTTTGGGTGTGTATTATTGTGTGAGAGTGGGTATGGAGTGGTCTTTGAATGCCCACATATTTGTAGAATAAATGGTGGAGCTTGGGGTGTGTACTATTGTGCGAGTGGTCATTAGCAATTGCTATGATGTGCACACAACTAGTAAGCACAGGTGTAGATCCCTAGATTTCCAAAAGTGATTTTTCAAGGGAAAGTTATACTTGGCATGTAGACATATATAATTCAACTTTCTAAAGGTAACGTGACTCGATCAGAATTCCAACATGCATATTCACAAACCAATGTTGAATGATATGAACTTTTCGAAAGCATTGTCAATTTTTCAAATGTAATATATGGTAATCTAGGCCACTCTAGAATTTAATGTTCATTCATTGATTCATGCTGAGCATCACCCATTATTGACTATGAATTGTTTTGGAAAATTCACATGTGTTCATCGAACTCACATGTTGCAAGCATAGTTTTGATTTGAAGTAGTCCTAAATCAAGTCTCAATGTATTTGATGCCTCTTTGAAAAGTGGGTAGTCATTTCTATGGACATACTAACTATATTTTGATATGCTAAACCATAATCTAGATAAGTGATCAATATTCACATACAAGAGACAAACATCTTTTTAGTCCCATTGCCCACTTGCTAAAAAATATCAAGAACACATCAAAGGGCCAAGAAAACTTGCACATAAGTTTGGTTTACCATGGAATATGATACAGCACACTCGAGCTATACTCAAATTCATGGCCTAAGAAAGAGTGGTATAGTGCCCCCCATGAAGATCACCATTTGAATGTGCCTAGATACTGCATAGTAAAAATCAAAGCTCATCAACTCTACAACGAAGCATGTTACACAATTCAAAAGTCATATTCAGTCAATAATAATAAGCATCTCGCAATATGTCTAGTATTACACGTCTTATTTACCAAGTAAAGTGACGGTTGATGATCCGTATAAAATGCAAAGTGCGTTTCCATGAGATAGTGACAAAATTTTCGAACAGAAAAAATCATATCTAGCGCTTCACGTTCTGTTGTTGAATAATTCTTCTCTGGATCTGTAAGCTGTCTGCTTGCAAATCGTATAGGATAATCTTTCTTATAGTCACCTGGCTGCAAGATTTTGGATAGTAAAAGGATCAAGACTTGTAATCAAAATATTACAAGATTTCTTGTACAATGGCGAGATCTTGAAGAAGAAAATGCAACCTGACAATTTGAAGAATAACTTCACAATTATGCCGAAGTAATTATAAACATCATATATCTTAAACAATTCATACATAACAAATATAATTTCCTCTTTATGTGAGAGGAAATATTGTGATTTTGTGACTTAAAAGCCTCCTTCTATTGCTATTTTAATTATAGTTATTGAGGCCTAATCTATAAAGGCCCAAAGGCCATCTTAATTCATTGTAAAGCCTATAAGTCTTCTAAAAACATAAGCCCCAATCAAAGGCTAGGCTCCTTTCAAGTCTCTCTATTAAGGGTTTTAATTGAAAGGATGCCTATCAGGCCTCTTAGGTACCTCTCTCTCTCTCTCTCTCTCTCTCTCTCTCTCTCTCTCTCTCTCTCTCTCTCTCTCTCTCTCTCTCTCTCTCTCTCTCTCTCTCTCACACACACACACACACACACACACACACACACACACACACACACACACACACACACATACACACATGAATGTCTCTCCTTTGTTCCAAAGCTATGGTGAATCTACACTTTCTATTTATTTGTTGAATACTAGGTCTAAAGCCATGTAAAATCTAGTATCCTCACATAGATGGTTACATTTTGACAGGGTTCCCTTCGAAAATACCATGAACCCTGGGTATCTCAATAAGGGTAATGAATAAATAAAACACGACTTCATTTTTTAGCAGATGAGGATGTAGGCCACTTTTCGTCTTGTGTAGATATGGCCTTAAGTTTTGAAAAATTCTCTTGTTTTATCTTTTAATTTGGAAAGGGAATAAAATTGACTTTACTATTCAAGCAAAGATGATTGTTGTAGTTGCAGATTTTAAAAAGTGATGAGTTTATTAAGGGTGAGTGGAGGCTGATACCAGTTAATGCATTGATGAATGCACATGCATAAGGCTTCGACAACATCTATTGTGACTAAATAAGGGAGCCGTATAGACAAATTGGTGAGGACAAAATTTAATAGGAAATTTTCTTTGGTAATTACCTTTGGAATGAGTATATTGTCAGCTAAATATTTCAAATCACAAAATTTACATTTTGTTAAAGGTTGCTATGCATAAGGCGGTAGCTTTGGAAGTAGACATTTTTAGGTTATGGAAGAGGCATGTTGGTAGGTATTCCTTGGAAATGCAAAAAACTATTGTACATTGCTGAAGATCATGAAGTAATAGAAAACTGAATCTCCTACCTACAAAAAAATTAGGTATATAAAAGACTTAGTAGAGAAAATCAACAAGTTGAAATTGAAGCGCATATTCAAAAAAACACCCAATATGAAGAATAACATTTATTATAGTGAATTTACTAAATATAGTCCAATCTCAAAGTCTTCCTTTTCTCTTTTTGATGGTTGATAATAAGAGGTTTCAGCATGACAAACCCAAAAGTATATTATGGAGAATTTTGATTTGGCCCTTGTAATTCATGCATGGAGCTGATCTCTTTGATAAATTGTGTACAATGCTCTAATTGAGGCCATTGTGTGAGAAATTGATGAGAGAAAAAATCGTGAAATAGTCGCGATCGCGGATCGCGTTCCTCTTCCAGGACTCAGATGGAGTTCAAATGTGACCACTGGACATTGCCAGCTGAGTCACTCTTACAATCCTCCAGAGTGTAGTCAGTCACTACTGATCTACGTTCACATAATTGATGCAGCATTCGACATAATTTCAACCAAATTGTGGAATTCAAAAGAACAAAAAAACTCAAACATACGAAATAAGTAGCATATGCATTCGCATTCAAGATCAGATACAATAGCAGTACTTTAAACCCCTAATAGTCCATTTAGTGTTGGGGACTAAATGGCAAGGTACCCTTAGAATTAAGGGTATGTGCCTTTGGATAAGGACAGACAAGTGACTATACCCTAGTTGGAGGTATGGAGTCATGTGGCCCTTGGATAAGGGGTACCCTTAGTATTAAGGGTAGGTATCTTAGATTAAGGTACTAGTGTCCTTGGTTAAGGGCAAGTAGGTGTCTATGCCTTGGATGGAGGTATGGAACCTAGAGAGGTGTTAGAAAATCATTGGATGACTATTTTTCTAAACCTTGGGCCTCAACCTTGAACCATATCACTTTATTGGTCTAGGACCAAAGTATACTTGCACAACTTGGGCAATGGGACCTAGTAGGAGGGCGCCCTTCTAAAGTGTCCATTGAGCTACCAACTCCCACAAGAAAAGCATTCAAAGAATCATAGGTTATGGAAGGAGTCTCTTGACATTCCATAAGCCTATGCATGCCCTTGGAGATTCTTTAACTCCCCTAGGCTTCTCTCTCTCTCATTGGATGAGCATGGAACTTCATAGTGCATTGGAGGGGTCCATGGGCCATCTATATGAGGGTAGTAGGGCGGCCGTGGAAGAGAGAGAGAGAGAGAGAGAGAGAGAGAGAGAGAGAGAGAGAGAGAGAGAGAGAGAGAGAGAGAGAGAGAGAGAGAGAGAGAGAGAGAGAGAGAGAGAGAGAGAGATCTCCTGTTTGCTTTGCTTATGCTCTAGTGTTGCTACTAGTGTGTAGAGTGCTTTCTTGTGGTAGTATGCTTGGATCTTGCTTATGGTATGGGACATAAGTAGGGTTTGGATCTTGAGAATGCTATGAAGTGTTGTGGTATGCTTGTGATTTGTTTATGGTTAGCAAGGGGGTGCTAGGTAGGTCTTGCTTGGAGCTTGAATCTAGCTATGGTTGGGTGGTGAATACTTGAGGCCAGCTTGTTATCTATCTTTGTGTTTAAAGAGTAGGGACACGGGCGGCGGAGAGATCCTTGGAGGCTTGCAGATCCTTACTTGCAGGTGGAGGCATCCTAGCTTGGAGTTGGGGAGCATCTTGAAGCTTGCAGGTTGCTTGGAGGACATTTGGAGGCTCTACCTTGGATTTGGAGGACTTCCTCACCTCTACTCGTAAAAGTGGTATCAGAGCTAGACAAAGGATGGTAACCTTTCTAACCTTCTTCAAGTTCTATTAAGATCACCAACTAAATTTTTTTGGGGAAGATTATAGGCTTTTCTAGTTGTAGGAAGCTTGTAGTTGAAGTACCCAATGAATCTAGTTCTCTTTGGAGGAGAGTAGTGATGCTTATAGAATTGATTAGGGGCTGATTTTTTGATCATGTTAGAAAAGTTTTAAAGTGGGCTTTGGGTTTTTAAAAGTTCTGAAAAAAGATTTGTGGGATGGGTAGAGGAAGTCTTCCTCTACATACACAAACTTTTTTTTTGGCAAAAAGATTGATTCTAACTATGTGTTTTGATCAAAACTAGTGTTTTTTTTGCATACATGATATGTTTGAAGTTCTGATTTTCATTTTGAAGTTCTGTTTTCAGACCTATAAATCTGAAAATCAGATCTGAAAAGTGCTGTTCCTTTGATAACTTTAGTCCAGGGTCGAACGGAATGTGACTAGGTTTGCATTTGGCCATTCCATACTTTTTCAGCACGTTGTTGAGATATCGTTGCTGACTGATAAAGATCAGTCTGCTGGGTCGATCTCGTTGGATTTGGATTCCGAGACAGTAGTGGGCTCTGGACCCATGTCAGTCATCTTGTATTTTTGGGCCAACATGCATTTTGCTTCATTAGTTACACCTTTCTATCTCCTAGTTTCATGAAGATGGCAATGTAGGAAGGGAATGGTAGTGTAACTTTGTGCATAGAACAAGTTTTGAAATTCTATTTTTTGTCATTTTGAAGTTCTGATTTTCAGACCTGTAAATCTGAAAATCAGATTTGAAAATTAAAGTTTTCATAAAGCTTCATTAGTTATTCATTTCTAGACACTAGTTTCTTGGTTTTGGAATTCTGGAATAGTGAGAAATGTGAAAACTTTGGTTGCTTTTGAAATGACAAATGAAATTGGGATGGGAATGGGAACTTTATGTAAACATTAGCTTGTATTAGTTAATATAAGTTTACATAAAGATTTGGTTTTCATTTTTGCTTTGGATTAAGGCAAATGTAGCTTGTTGTTGTTTTTCTCTTAAGCTTGGATTAAGCTTGCAAATAGTAGGCTTGGATTGAACTTACAAACAATAAGATTGAATGAATAGAAGTAAATGCTTTTTATTTGCATTGGATGTAACAATTGAAACATTTCTATCATTCTAATTTGAGCACTTGTTGTTGTATTTGCATAATAGGAAAACACACAAGCAACCCCAATGGATCAAACCAATGAAAACCCAACATTTGATCTATCAAACTCATCCAATGTGGCACAAGCTCTTGAACTTTTATACCAACAAATTCAAGCCGCTAATAAGCAGCTTCTTGAAACTAATCAAAGAAACCAAGACTTAGAGTCTAGGTTAGCCAATCAGAAGAAGCATGTATTTCCACTTCCCGTAAAAGTGTTTAAGGGGGAGAAGAAGGATATGAACTTACAAGTGTAAGTTCTTGGCTAAATGTTTGGAACAAATACTTTGCCATGAACCAATTCTCTGAATCACTGTCATCATGTTCCTTGAAGGAAGAGCCTTAGTTTGGTGGGATGACTTAGTTGCAAAGGGCAATCAACCTTGTACATGAGATGATTTTTGCAAGCTTTTTAGGAATTATTTTCTACCACTTTTAGATGACTATGAACACTTTCAAAAGTTGAGTCATTTATCAATGAATAAAGGTTTGGAACAATTTATTCAAGATTTTCATGAGTACTTGAATCCACTTTATAGTGACATTCCACCTAAGGTACAAATGTTAATGTTTTATGATGGGTTACCAAAAGATTATCAAGTGGATGTTCGTAGGAACCATCCAAAAACCCTAGAAGATGCTATTAGGGCTGCAAAATACTTTGATGACACACCTAAGCCACCTAGGGCTCAACAACCTAATGAGCAGAAAAAAGGTTTTCAATTTAAGAGGGAGGATAGGGAAGTTGTTAGTGAAACACATCCCAATTCCAACAATCTTAAGAAAACCAAGAAAAACTTTAAAAACCATCAAGGTGGCATTGTAGTGGTATTCTTAGATGATATTTTTGAGAGATTTCAACTAGTTTAGTCTAGTTTAGTCTTATTTTGGTAAATTGTCAATAAGAGGCCAAAACTCTTTTTAGACTTAGAGATAAACTTTTTGAAGTTATATTAGTTTAAAATACCTTCAATAAACACTTTTTGAAAGTGTGGGAAAGTTGGTAGTCGAGTTTGAGAGAGATTCAAATTTGAACTTTGGGTACATTGAATCTAGACCCAAAAATAGTAGGGTTTACATTTTGGAGAGAAAGCCAAGTGGCCAAATAGGGTTTGAAAACTCTATAAAAGGATGTAACTTATGGAGAGACACATATTCTCTATTCTCTCTCTCATTTCATCATTATACATGGTTCTCTTTGGGTTCTACTACTCAATGGTGCACTATTTTGGTGTTATCTTGCAATTCTATGTGTAGAATGATCATTTATTGCTATTTTCGGTTTCACACATGTGAAATACAGTAGGGTACTATAATTGTATGAACAACAAATATATTTTATGTTTTGGTTCATGTTTGATCAGTATCTCTTAGAGTTAGCATCTCATTTTGTATGTAGATGCTATTTTTTCTACATTGGCAAGATTGTTGGTTTGCTCCTTATTGTAACCAAAGATCAAGGACATGGATTGGATCTTGAATGATCTGAAATCCTTCAAATGGTATCAGAGCCCTTGTGTTTCAGGTTATGAAAGAATCAGCCATCTTTAGCAAAGATTTGGAGGAGTTACCAATGCTAGAGCATGCTAGATTGATCTCTACTCAAAAATCAGCATTTTTGCATGTGTAGAATTGATCTTTTGTAGGTCAAAACTCAATATAGGGTTATATACTTGATCAATTCCGGTTTCACACTTGGCTTACTGAATTTAGATGATTTTTGGTGCATTAGGAAGGTTTCATTGGAATCTACAAGAAGATATATCAAGTTTTTAGAAATTGCATGTAGAATTTGAGATATTCAATTTTTTGTGATTTTGTCAAAATCCTAATTTTAATTGGATCTATAGTTTTTGAGGTTTTAGAACTTCATTTGAGTGTGTTTCAATCTTAGGAAGTGTCAAGAATCATTAGATTGAGGATAGATCATAGGTTCATCAAGATTTCACTATTCTATGTATTGATTTTCTAGTTAGAGTGCTAGAAGAGATTTGAGAGGTTCCATATCTTTGTGATTTCTTCTTGAGTTCATTTGTTGACATTCAAGAGAGTGCTTTGTGCATTGGAACAGGTTGAAAGAAGATCAGGTCACCTCAACATGGCTACAAGTGGAGGCTTTATGTGGAGAGCAATGATGGGCTTACCTCAATCAACTTTTCTACTTGGAGGGTGAGGATGGAGTCCTTATTGGAGATGAATGAGTTGATGGAGATTGTTGCAGGTGTGGAGGAGAGGCTTCAAGCACCTCAAGATCAAGTGAGGTATGACAAAAGAGCAAAGAAAGCTCTACACATGATTAAGATGAATGTTACCAATGAACTTCTCAAGGAAGTTGGTAGGTGCACATCATCTTTGGAGGCTTGGGAAGCTTTGAAGAAGCTTTATGAATCCAAGTCTACATCAAGAGTTCTTACTCTTAGGAGGCAAATCTTTCAAATTTTGCAAAAGAAGGAAGAGAGTACTCATGCTTTTTTTTTTTTAGGGTTAAAGCATTCAATGATGAGTTGGCATATATTGATGAAAGCATTAAAGAGGTAGAACTTGTTCAAGTTATACTTAATGGCTTGTTGGATGATCATGCTAATCTTGTTCAAAGTTTTGCTATTCAAAAGACTTTGCCAAGTATTGTGGATTTGCAAGAGATCTTGGTGAATGAGGAGTATAGGCTTCAATCAAGAGGAGGTGGATCTACATCGACATCTCATTATGAAGAGGATGCTATGTTCATCAAAGGCAAGTTCAAGGGCAAAGGCAAAGGCAAGTGGTCTAAAGGGCAAGATCAAGGTGAGACTTCTTCTTTTGGCAAAAAGAAAGATAAGTCTAAGCTGAAATGCTTTTATTGTGGAACCAAAGGGCATTTTGCTAATGAATGTTTGAAGAAACAAAGCGATGAAGGTAGCAAGCAAATCAACTCTACTACCAATGATGAGGATCTAGGTGGTGGTGATTCTCTTTTGATGTGTTCTTCAAGTCCAATATCAAGTGAAGGTGACAAAGATTCATGGTGGATTGATAGTGGAGCTAGTTCACACATGACTAGTCACAAGAAGTTCTTTACTTCTTTGGTCACTTATGATGGAGCCAAGAAAGCAGTTCAAATGGCCAATGGTGGTGAGTGTGTGATTGAAGGTATTGGTTCAATTCCTATTTGTCTCTCTACTAATAGGAAAGCAAGACTTGATGGTGTTCTTTACATTCCTTCACTTTCAAAGAATTTGTTAAGTGTTGGTCAAATGATAGAGAAAGGATACATGGTAAAGTTTGGTGGTGATGCTTGTTTCATTAGAAAGGAAAAAATCTTGGTTGCTAGGGGAAATAAACAAGGTATACTTTTCAAGCTTGATGCTTTTGTTATGGCTAACAAAAAGGATGGAATGGAAAAGGAGATTGGTCTCAACTTTCCAAAGTTCCCTTTTAGCATCAATAAGATTGGTGGATCTTATGCAAAGTCTAACAAGCTTCGCTAGATCTAGGTCAAGATCTAATATGCTTCTTGGAGATGTTCATCTTTGTGCTAACTTGGCTAGTCTTGAGGATAATGATGGTGTTTCAATGGTTGTGCAAGTATGCAAAAGGTAAGGAAAGAGCTAACTTCATCAATGGAGGTGAAGGTTCTTCCTTGGAAAAAATTGTTGTTAATGATTTCTTTGATCATATGGAAAAGAATGTTGCTAGGTGCATGCATGAAGGAGGTGGTTCTTCTACATTCTTTTGTTATGATTCCAAAAAAGTCATTTTTCCAGCAAGTGGAGTCACATGTCTTCATAAAGAGAGTAGATCAAATGGTTCTATCAAGAGACTTGGTGAGGGAGATAGTCACAAGTCAAGAAGAAGAGAAGTATGTGAAGAGTTCAAAGTAGGATGTACTTTGAATGATGTCATTGTGAATGATAGTGAGGAAGAATAATTATCATATGATTCATTACCTAAAACATTGAGTAGAAGTTCTTGTTTGAAAAAAGAGAGTACTTCAATCATCCTTATGTTGAAGGTACTAATCATTTTTTTTATGGCTTCTAATGTTTTTGAGGTTTCTACTTCTTATGATGCAATCATTAAGAGGGAGTCTTATGAAGGAAAGAGCAATGTAAGATTGGTTCTTGGGAAGATCCAAGGCATGGATCTCACATCTCTTCATCAACTCAAAGGATTCTATGATTATGAATTGATCACTCATGATCGAGATGGCAAAAGGTTGGTTGGAGAAGTTTGGAAAGTTTGGATGGAAAGTTTGAAATCTATCTTTTGATTTATGATGGTGACATTGGTGACATTGTTTTCACTAACCTTTGTGGAAATTTGAGATCAAGCATTGATGAGATCTTGTTGGATATAGATCATATGTTTGAGAGCGAGTATTTCCAGAGGTTCAGGTCTGAAGATATTCATATCTTTGATATCTTTGATGATCAAGAGAAAGGTAAGCAAGTGGAAGCGACTCATTTTGCTTTACTCACATGTTTTGAAGAATTTTCTTGTGTAGATGATGCTATGCAAGTGGATATTGGTTCTCATGGTTTTCATGCTGTAAAAGCAAGTAATGGATTTGGAAAAGATAGTTTGTTCAATGACTTTGATGGTCAAGACGAAGATCAAGAGGTTGGTCTCAAAGGGCTTCAACAACATAAAAGGAAAGGTGGCAATTTGGAGCTAGTCAAGAGCATCAAAGGAAGGTTATTTGGCAAAGATGTTATGGATCTATTTTTGCAGCTTATTGAAGACTCAAGTAAGGTCAAAGGAGCAGAAATGAAGTGTTGCTCAAGTTTACTTTACTTGTTCTATCTCATATTTACGCTATTTCATGTGGATGTGTGCAAATTGTCAAGATATGGACAAACTAGCTACATTGTCTTGCAATATCTTATTGTTGGAGTTGTACTAGCATTCTTGGCTAGTTTTGCTGATGTAAATGAAGCTATTGGAGGTTCATTATATCACTCATCCATGATCAAGTTCTCAAGTGTTGAGTTACTTGATGCCAGTGTTTGGAGATTGTCAATTTTTGGTGAATTCATGGTCATTTTCTTGTGTCAAGTAGATCTTGAAGATGGACTAGTGCAACCTACTTTGTTTATGGAGTCATGTGGTGCTGCATTTGAATCATTTATGTACTCACCTACTCATGGATTTCCAAGGTTTGATGGTTTCTTGTGGCAAGATGGAGATGGAGGCTCATTCATGGAGTTTTATGGTGGAGACATATCAAGAAAGGACAAAGTTGGAGGAGACAAGCAAGCAAATGATCATCACTCACATTTATTTTTTGGTTGCTATAGTTTTCCAGAGAGTTCAAAGTTTGCAGCATGGAGGAACTATTTCACTCACATTCTATTTGGTTCTTCATGTTCTAGTTATATCTTGATGTGTAAAATTGATGTAAAAAACAGTGAAGCATCCAAATTGGACACTATTCTCTATATCAATTATGAAAGATACTTTAGAACCTTAGAAAGGAGATCTATACTTGGGATGAAGATAATTCTAAAGTTGGATCAAAGTTCTATTGTGAAAACTATGCCAAAACTAGTTGAACAGGGAGTGTGAGAGATTTCGACTAGTTTAGTCTAGTTTAGTCATATTTTGGTAAATTGTCAATAAGAGGCCAAAACTCATTTTAGACTTAGAGATAAACTTTTTGAAGTTATATTAGTTTAAAATAGATTCAATAAACACTTTTTGAAAGTGTGGGAAAGTTGGTAGTCGAGTTTGAGAGAGATTCAAATTTGAACTTTGGGTACATTGAATCTAGACCCAAAAATAGTAGGCCCTTAGTTGCAGGTGGATGCATCCTAGCTTGGAGTTGGAGAAGCATCTTGGAGCTTGCAAGTTGCTTGGACATTTGGAGGTTCTACCTTGGATTTGGAGGACTTTTCCCATTTACTTGTTCAAGTGGTATAAGAGCTAGACAAAGGATGATAACCTTTCTAAACTTCTTCAAGTTCTATTAAGATCACCAACTAAATTTTTTGGGGGAGATTATTGGCTTTGCTAGTTGTAGGAAACTTGTAGTTGAAGTACCCAATGAATCTAATTTTCTTTGGAAAGGAGTAGTGATTCTTATCTCATTCATGCTTATACATGGTTCTCTTGGGTTCTACTATCCATTGGTGCACTATACTTGTGATATCTTGCAATTCTATGCATAGAATGCTCATTAAATGCTATCTTCAGATCCACTTGTGTGAAGTACAATAGCTTACTTTTAGTGTATGGAAAAAAACACTATTTTATGTTTTTATTCATGTTTGATCAAGATCTATTAGAGCTTGCATCTCATATTTAGTGTAGATGCTGATTTTTGTACATTGGCAAGATTGGTGATATGTTGTCTTTCTAACCCAAGATCAGTTTATGGACTAAGATCTTAATTGATCTGAAATCCTTCACATGTTATCAGAGCTTGTGTTTCAGGTTATGAAGGAAGCAATCACATCTATCGATTATTTGGAGAAGATATCAATGCTAGAGCATGCTAGATTGGATTATACACCAAAATCGAGTCTCTTGCATTTGTAGATTGGATCTTTTGTAGATCAAAACTCTATTTAGGGTATTTTTCACAATTCATGTTGGATTTGGCCGATTTTCAGAGCATTGGAAAAGCCTAAATGGTGGCTACAAGATTGCATATCAAAATTTTGACATTTGCATGTAGATTTTGAAATAATCTATTTTTTGTGACTTTGTCAAACCTTCTTTTGACTGGATCTCTAAATTGTGAGGTTACTGAGTGTGTTTCAATCTTAGGAAGTGGCAAGATTCATTAGATTGAGGGTAGATCATAGGTTGATCAAGATTTCGCTATTCTATGTGTTGATTTGCTTGGTATAAGTGCTAGAAGAGAACTGAGTAGTTTCATATCTTTGTAATTTTCTTTTGAAAATATTTGTTGTTGTTCAAAGGAGTGCTTTGTGCATTGAAATAGGTTGAAAGAGAGGATCATGTCATTGGTACATGGCTACACCAAGTGGAGTCATGTTGAAAGCCAATGATAGGCTTACCTCAAGTAACTATTCACTGTGGAAAGTGAGGATGGAATCGCTTCTTGAGATGAATGATGTTTTGGATATTGTTGTAGGTTTGGAGGAGAGACCAGCGATACAACAAGATCAAATGAGGTATGACAAGAGGGCCAAAAGGGCTCTACACATGATAAAGATGAATGTTACCAATGAGCTTCTCAAGGAAGTTGGTAAGAGTACTTCATCAAAGGATGCTTGGGATTCATTGAAGAAGCTTTATGAATCCAAGTCTACTTCTAGAGTTGACACTCTAAGAAGACAAATCTTTTTTTGTTTGCAAAGGAATGAAGAAAGTCCAGATACTTTTATTTTGGGAGTGAAAGCATTGAATAATAAGTTGGCTTGCATTGATGAGAACATTAAGGAATGAGAGCTTATTCAAGTTATTCTTAAATGGATTGTTGGATGCTCATGTTAACATTGTTCAAAGTCTTGCTATTCAAACGACTTCGCCAAGTCTGATTGATTTTCAAAATATCTTGATCAACAAAAAATATAGGCTTCAAGCAAGAGGTGGATCTTCATCAACATCTCAAGTTGGAGAGGAGGCTATGTTCATCAAGGGCAAATTCAAGGGAAAAGACAAAAGCAAGTGGTCTAAAGGGCAAGATCAAGTGGATGCTTCTTCAAATGGCAAAAAGAAGCCTTATGATAGATCAAAGATCAAGTGCTTCTATTGTGGCATCAAAGGACACTTTGCAAGTGAGTGCTACAAGAAGAAGAGCGATCAAGGAGACAAGCAAGGTAATCTTACTCTTGATGAGGATGGTTTGGATGTTCAAGATGCACATGATGATGCTTTTGTGACATCTTTATGGATGCTTGCTAATGATGGAGATATTGTAGGAAAAATAGTAATTATTCTTCCATAGAGAACACGATGAAAGTTCGAATAAATCAAACTAATATCAGTGTCTTCAATCGGGGGTTTGTATCTGATCTATGTACTAATAGAACAACATTTATACATCTCTTGCTGTCTTATCTTGTTGTTGTGTCTCTGATTTATTGAGTCTGAAAGAGATTCGAATTTGTTAGTAGAATCAAGATCCGTCTGATCAGGTGTTCTATAGATCTAGATCCATGGTGGATTGATAGTGGAGCAATTTCAGACGTGACTTTTCACAAAGAGTACACTTCTTTGTTGGCATATGGAGATGACAAGAGGGTGATCTACACAGCCAATGATGGTGAGTGTGCAATCAAAGGGATTGGCACAAGTCATATTTCTCTCTTTACAAATAGGAATGTTCATTTGGAAGATGTTTTGTTCATTTCATCTATTACCAAGAATTTACTTAGTGTGAGTCAATTGCTAAGTAAAGGCCTCAGAGTCAAGTTTTATGGAGTGCCATCATCATCATCATCAAAATGAAGGATATCTTGATCGCAAAAGGTAAAATACAAGGGAAGTTGTTCAAACTAGATGCTTGTGTTACTGCTAACCAAGTTGGATGTGTTGCAAGAGATCAAATACCTATTCAAGAAATTTGGCATAAAAGGATGAGACACCTCAACTTCAAGTCATTGGAGATAATGGCTAGAAAGCAAGTTGTGATAGGTCTTCCAAGTTTCTTAAAAAGTATCAATCATGTTTGTGAGTCTTGTACTTTGTCAAAGTCACATTATAAAGACCCTAAAGGATTACCCCTAAGATGAGGATAGGAGAAACACAATAAGAGAGACTATGGAGCCAAACCTCCCAACCAATCCTAGATCAAACCTGGATCTAGCCCCCAAGCCATGCCATGTGAAGCAAGAGGAGAAGAGAGAAACTGGTAACCTAAACTCAATATGTCGACGGGAGAATCCCCACCTCATTATATAGAGAGTAGAGTCCTGTGCATGTAACTATGCAATCTCCATGCAGGTCAACTATAAATAGATCACATTTCTTCATGCAATCCTCCTGCCTATATCTGTCACACAGACATGCAATGCTCCAAATGTCTCAATTAGAGTGTCTGGGTCCTCTCAAGGTAATTAGTCACAACAGGCCTTGACATGGAATTAAATCATGGTGTGACCAATAATCTTGAGTACTGGAGGGCGGTCCACCATAATAGGACTATTCTAGGTCCTTAACTGAATATGGCCATAACATTCTTCCCTCCTTAAACTGCTTTTATGCTTAGAAGCTCCAAAGGAAAGAATTATAGTTCCTTTAACTTTTAGTATTAGCCGAAAAAATCATTATCCTTAATCTGACTTTCATATCAAATAAGTACTCAGAGAAAACATGTTTCAACCGTTAATCTCTGCTCTGGAGTACAAATTCTGGTTTGTAAAAGTACATTAAGAGATATATTTTCTCGACGGGGTTACACTCAACACAAATTAGTAACATCACCTTGATGTAAAACACTTACATGAAACATTGAGTTATTTTACTTGTGGAGAATTTAATTATTTTAGTGAAGATGTTATTCTGCTATAGATTACGGTCTGTAGATGCTTGAGTACAATTCTTCATTTACTTGGATCTCCAGTTATCATAGGAGACAGACAAGTCTATTAAGATGAATGAATGTTATTTTCTTCTAGAAATAGGAGCATTTAACTCAAAAGAGTATCTGGGATACTCAAAGTTGAGTTTTAATCATTCTATATCTTAATGATTCTAATTGAATGAATTATCATATCTTAGAATTGGATTCTAAGGATATTTGTATTTGAAAGCTTATGAATTATCTGTTAGTATTTGTGGATAATTTCAGACTGCAATTATTATTTCTTTAACTTTAATTATGTTAGGCGAATGTCTGTGAGATCCATAGGTTCTCAATTGAAATACTGGAGTAAAGAGATTCAAAACACTGATATGAATTCTTACTCAATTAACAGACCAAGACTTAATCGTCACACTTAAGAATCATTATAATTCTTTACAATCCTCTGACAACAATTAAGTATCTATTTATGATTCGTCAACCATAAATATTTAGATTCATATGATTCGTCAATCATAATTCACTGGAATCTAAAATCATACTTAATCATTTATAGGATACTGGAGTATATGTCCAACATAACTCAGGAAAAGTACGAATCATTTCAAAATCTTTCCACTAAGAAAATACTGGATTTGAAAATATTCTTCAAACATGATTCTTTAACTAAAGTGTAAGATTCAAGTTCTATAAACCATTAGTAATTAAAGACTGAAAGCATACCAAAATGACAACCATCTTCAACTACAAAAACTTTAGATTACCATCTAGAATCAAATCTAGATACCCAAAGTCCTGCTGAATATCAATTCAGATATTATTCTTGGATTCATTATGATTTGTTATCCTATTGAGTGCTCTGGGATACAATCACTAATGAGCTGAGTTCCTTCCTTAACTAAAGAATACTCTATCCCAAGAATACTGTATATTCAATGCATACAATTTTAACTGATGAACCCAAATGATTCACTAATCATGCGTCTTACAAGCAATATGGCCCTCTTTACCACAATGGAAGCACTTGCCTTTCTTCTTGGTCTTACTAGAAGATCCCTCATCTTCCGGAGACTTGGCAAATTGCTGCTTAGACTTCTTCTTCTTGCCCTTGCCCTTGCCTTGTTTCTGGCATGTCGCAGGTGCCTGATCGTCAGTATTTTGACGTCTAGCTTTCACCATTTCTCGCCGTTGCTCTTCCTGCAAGATTCCTATGAGCTCGTCAAAGGTTGGCAATCTTTCTCTTGATGCTATTCTGCTCACAAATATTTGATAGGGTTCTGCAATGCCGCACAATGCATTGTGCACTAGCTCCACATCACGTATGCGCTCACCAATAGAATGCAGTTCATCCCTCATTGTCTTGATTCTGGTCATATACGTCTGAATGTGCTCTCCTTGTTCCATGCGAGCACTATTCAACTTTGACTTCAAAAACATGATTCTTGACAGATTTGATGTCTCGAACTGCTCCTTTAACACATCCTATGCCTGTCTGGGTGTAACAGCATCACAAATGTGGGTAATGATGTGATCCTTCACTGACAAGTTAATGAAGGTCAAAGCTTTCCTCAACTTTTTGTCGAGCACTTTGATAACCGCTTCATTTGGCGGCCTTCTCTCATCACCTGTGACGACTTTCCACACGTCTTTCTCCATCAGTATGTTTTTCATTTTGAATTTCCATACTGCATAGTTGGAAATCCTGTCCAATTTGCTACTTTCACTCAAAATGGACTCTCCCATGTTTGCCATTGCAAAACTGCTTGAAACTTCTGCCGTAGGCTAAAAACAGTATGCCGAGGCCAATAGTGATGTCAAAAGTTGAAAATAATGACCTGCACTTTTTCCCTTGCCAGGCCACTCGCCGCTTTTCTACCAATTTGAAAGCCAAATCGGCGTCGCCTTCCGAAATGCACTCAGTCATCAACTCCCAACTACGTGCCCAGTGGAATGGTGAAATCACTTTTGGCGCACTCCGAACACTTTCTCTGCTGCAATCACTCTGTTTTGCTGTACCGTACTTGCAGGTACAGTCCGGATGCCCTTCGTTTGGAGGTTATAGCCTTTCGTTTGGGTCAAAATGGACAAAGGACCCAAAAATAGGGACTTTTCTCGTTTTTGAACTGTTTCTTCAGAGTGAAAAAACTTCACACTTCATGAACTTGGGACCCAACTCAACTTTCAATGTGAAAATTTTTATTGAAGTTGAATGGCTATAATTACTTCAAAGCCTCTTTGCCTTCTTCAACTGCCCTTCAGACTCCATCTAAAGGTCGATTTTGATCCAACTGTGGATATTCATCTTAAGTAGCGCGATCCCAACCGTCGATCCGTATCTACTCTCAATCCTATAGCTGTGATCTTTCCAAAACGTTGAAACATGGTACTCCAGCCGCTGGACACTTCGGAGTGCTACAGCTCCACTCCCTTCACCGCACACAACAGCCTCCTCGCGGCCTCCTTCTCCTTCACGAGCTTCAAGCCACGGTTGCAGGGTTTTGGCCACCCAACTCTCGTAGCTCCAGCGCGTTGTACTGCTTGCGGCTGTCCACGGCCACTTCAGGTCTGATTCGTACTGCTAGGGCGCCCTTCTCTGAGATTTCACAGCAACCAAAACAGTTCAGAATAGAGAGAAAACCAAGTATTTAGGCTTCCAAACCCTTGACCAGGGTTTTGCTTGCAACTTTTGATCTTGGCTTGCTTTTCACAGCTCTCTGGCTGGCCAAATCAATTGCTCTGAGGTCGCCCTACCACTGGAAAGCTGATGCTTCAATCCATTTGTCAAACGGTGTCCGATTGATTGCACACTGACTGCAAACACCGAATAGCCTGATTCGGAATTTCAAAATTCCGTTTGCCAAGGTTCTGATTCAGTTGACAATCCTTGTCTCTGAATCCTCACACAGTCTCAAGCTTACCAAGCTTCTGTGTGCTAAACTCTCTACACCAGTGTTTCTCCTTCCGTCTTCAATCCGCCGTAAACCCCAAACTCTCAGAAGACAGTTCTCCTGAAGCTCGCTTCAACGGCGATGTTGTACTATGTACACTCCCTGTATTGCTCTGATACCAACTTAGAATTTGCTTTGCACAGGAACACAGATCATGCTATACAGTAATACAGACAGAAAACACTCTCCACAGCAAGCTCACATAGCAACTATATTTCTCAAAACGAAATTACACTGCACATATATTGAATCAAAGTATATCGTAGTCTCTCAAGCTACAAAGGAAGCAATACGGTTGAGAAACTTACTTTCAGATATTAGTCTAAATCAATATGCTCCGACAATTCTATTATGTGATAATCAAACTTCTATTGTTTTATCAGCCAACCCTAGATGTCATTCTAGGAGTAAGCACATTGAGATTAAGTATCACTATGTCAAAAGCAAAGTTCTCAACAAAGAGGTTGACTTGCAGTATTGTCGAACGCAAGGTATGACAATGGATGTTTTTACTAAGGCATTAAGCTTGGATGCACACATGAAATTTTGTGTAGAACTAAGTTTGAATGTCAAAGCATTCATGGATTCAGATTAACAGGGAGTGTTGGATTATTCTCCTGATTATCGACTAATCGATCTTAATCTTCATCCACTTATTATCAAGTTTTGCAGTTTTATGCATGTTTCTACACAATCTGTAGTAATACTCGGGAATCACTCACAGGTGACTCCGACATATCAAACATCATCCGACAATATTTATCGGTCATGGACCGGCAAATCTTATCGGGGGAAAGATAGTCTATTGTTCCACTTGAATTGAGGCTAAAGACTTGCGCTAATCATTGAGCAGGTAAATTTCCAAGAAGCATTAACTGGATGGATGCCAGCTCACTATGGCCCACTAGCCATTATGATTTATGACCTAATTAGCTGTCCAACCACTAGATGTTGCCACATTTGCTTAGTATAAATAGTTGTTCATATGTCTATCAATTCAATTGAAGCAATTCAAGTTATTGAAGTTGAAGCAGCTCTCTCAAGCTTTCTGTTAAAATATCACTTCCAACTTGTACCTTGCAGATCTCAAGTTATTTGAGCTTGATAGGATCTCACATGTGTAAAGTCTGTTCCCACGTGTGAAAGAATGTACATAAGTCATTTTTATAAAGTTAGATTGAATTTAGCTTGATCTACACTAGTGTGAAATTGACCTTTGAGTAGAATCTTGAAAATGGTCAAATTGGTCAAACTTTGTGTAAATAGATTGGACTTCCATGTGAATGAGTTATTACTCACACATGTCAAGATACCATTCACACGTGTGGATAGGCTTCTAGAAGATAAGATAGGACGATTCCATTAGATCCTATTTTATAGAGAATATTCCTATAAATGTGGAAGACTAGCTTTTAGTTTTCTAGCCAAAGAGAATAGTCAACTTTGGGAAATGAGCACATATGGCTCCCATTGATGGATCTGGATGACTAGGCACTCTTCACACATGTGAAGGCCTGTTGGACAGTACATAGCTCATGGATGTACTTGATCTATAAAGGGATCAACCAAATCAATAACAAGTTGATGTGAGATTGGCAAATTCTAGTTTTGTTGAGATTTCCACATTTGTCTTGCGTTTTGATGAATGAAATGCATTTGTAAGTTAATGTACTTTACTCTCTGTAAACAGGCCGTACAGGTACTGTCCTCCACATGTGTGAGGCCGCCCATCCATGTGTTTGATCATTTGATCCATTGCTCTTGCTTAAATCATAGTGTAAAGCATCTAGATCAAGATCTAACATCTAGAACTTGATAGATCTTTGGATTAAGCAATCAATAACTCTTAATGATTGATTACAATCAATATTTGTCCTTTTTCTCTGAAAATTGACATGGTATCAGAGCCAAGTCTAAGAGTGATCTAAATGATAAATAATACTTGAGAAATCATTGACAATTTGTTGTTTTTGAGTTCTAATTGAGAGGGCGAGCTCAAAGAGAGAAATAACATAATTGTTTTTGGTCAAGATCGATTTGTGGGCTGCTGAAGTACTGTCCACACGTGTGAAACTGTACAGCAGTCTTAAAATTAACTTCCATTAGTGTTTTTGATCCAAAAAAGGTGCATACTAGTCCAAAATTCAAGGTTTTTAATGCATTGTCTAGATCTAGGTTCAATCTATTGAATGCTAATGATCAAATTTTAAAGCATTAGATCAGATCTTTAACTACAAAGGTCTAAACATCATATCAATACTACAAAAATGATGTTTTTCTTCCCTAGAAATGACATGTATGTGAAAGTCCTCTTCAAGCTCTAGATTCTAGAGTATTCTCAACAAACAATCCAGCAACACATACTAAATTGGTACCAACACAAAGTTCTGGATCATTCTCGGTTTCTGAGATTCACACACAATGAAAGGAACCTACTTGACCCTAAAACCAACTGAGAATTGATTAGAATCAAAGTAATGAGCTTGAGATCCAATCAAGTCTATGAAATGCTTCAAAAAAGCCACTAAGATTATGAAAACTTGCTAATTTAGGATAGAACTTGGTGAATGATTGGA
This sequence comes from Diphasiastrum complanatum, assembly GCA_029204225.1. Taxonomy (NCBI): domain Eukaryota; kingdom Viridiplantae; phylum Streptophyta; class Lycopodiopsida; order Lycopodiales; family Lycopodiaceae; genus Diphasiastrum; species Diphasiastrum complanatum. The sequence goes on from CM055107.1 coordinate 42,797,049, forward strand.
TCATGGCTTTGATACCATGCTAAAATCAGAGGTTATGAATCTCATCTGGATTCTAATCATGAATCAAACATCAAAGATTGCACTTAGATTGAATCGCTAGAATTCTACACATCAAATCTACCTATTTTGCATCTAGATTGGCAATTGCCTTTGAACACCACAAATAAATTAACATTTACTAATCCTCACAGCCTCTCACACATGTGGAAAGTACAATATTATTATCAGGTTCAGTTCTACTCTCAAAAGTGTATGTACAAATGATCCTCATAATGGATTAGCTTGGATTTGAGCATTAGGGTTGTCCATCATTAGCTATTGACCTAACCTAAGCCCCTAATCTAGGAATCACACCCACTTTGTGGTTGGATTAGGTGTGTCACATGCATTGTCACCAAAATCCCTCTAAATTAGCCTTCAATTTAGGACTTTGATTTTGGGGCTCAATTCGGCCACCTCTAAGCATGTGAATGGATTTAGATCATCTTTAAATTAGTACCTAACTATGTACAAGAGTATGTGACATTTGACCATCCATAATGGTGCCACTTGGCAATAAACTACTTGCTAGTTTTTAACTATTTTCAAATTAAAGACAAACATTCATGCATTATCTTGCATTGCTAGGCCTATTACTGGTCCGTAAGGTGTCATATTAATGGCCCCATTGATGGAGTCTTGGGCCCTAAGTACATTTAATCAATTCTAAGGACTCCTAGAGTCTTCAATAAGTACCCCAATCTTGACAGTAGCTTCTTTAAAATTTTCCGTAAGGGTCTCCAAACTACTTAGTAACATCTCTAAAAGCCATTCTACAACTTATGATTATACTGTTGTGTCGTTGGAGATGCTTGGCTATGTTCCTTTATATAGGGAGATTTGCACACCAATGTCATGTTGATTGTAAGGTATTCTTTGTAGGAGTTACTATTTAATCAGCATTGTACTATATAGAAGTCTTGAGGTGATACCATTTGTGTTAATAAGACCTTATTAGGACCCGACTTGACCATCTCCGAAAATGGTCAATTATCCAATCATATTTTGAAGGAGGAGACCTGGTAATAGGGCCTCCACCCCCAATCAGAGACTGCAAGTACAGTTGAGTTGGTCCTCAAATGGTAGCTTTTACGATGTTCATTTCATGAACTTCGCTATAGCACAACTCAGATGCCTGCAAGATAAATTGTTGTCATTTGTTCTTGAGATCTTTGTTGCGAGATCATAATCATGCTGCTCCACTAGTCTATTGCAAAGATGTTTATAACTCTAAAGCACGAAGTAGCACGGATCAAAAGAAAAGTTTCAGTTACATGCTTAAAGCAAGAAAAAACATGGAAGATGAGCCCAAAGCCACCTAAATCTCAAAAGTAAAAGTTCTGAAGGGCTACATTAATTTGGTATTCTTGTGGCACAATAAAAAAAAGTCCAGATAGCTTTGTGTGGCTTTTACTAAGTTTCTGAGAATTCTTTATTGGTTTGTATTGCAATACTGAATCACACTTACTAGACTGCAGCTAAAACTTTTGCTGATGACTGGATTGAGCAAGTTTCAATATGCTAAACCGAACTCCAATGTAGCAGCACAATTTAAGATTTTTAATGATCCAACATGTCTGGTATGCAGACAATATAATATTTACTTTACATCATCTCTTCATGATCCTTTAAACTTTATTTGCAATCATCACGTCCCTTCATGATCCTTTGAACCTTAATGTGTTGAATGCGATGTCAAAGTCAATCAGGTTAAGCCTGTGTGATGATGGAGAATGAGAAACGCAATAAAAAGAATGGCACATTTAAGATTCAAGGGGACTCGAGTTGAAACCAATTCAATTTCAATAGCCGGGAATGTGATTACCTTGTTGTCTTCATATAATTTTATTCCAAAATTTGAGAGCTCTAGAGGTCACTGACAGACCTGCTCTCCAGTGAGGTGACAAGCAACTTGGCTCCAACAATGCTGTGCCAGAGTGATTGCAAAGCAAAGAATCGTAATAACTGGTTTTTAAGGTTAAATTTCATTACCCAGCGTCTGTGGCTTGCCTCTATTTTTTGCTCTAGAAATGGCAGTTATCCAGTGATATTATTTTGTAATCAACTGAAATGTGTCTTACACTCCAACACCATCCATTTGCTTCTGGAGCCTTTTAACGGAGCAGCAAGTTTCTCTGACTCACAAATAGACCAGACAGTTAATACATTAGAAGGGTACGGCAATTAATCCAATTTTAACTACAGCTGCTTCTTGTGGAGGGAATTCTTGCTCAGTTGATCATTTAAGTGAGGATATACCTTCAATGCTCAAGCAGCGATAAGGCCATCAATCCAGAACAGCTCAAGGAAAAAGGTTTCGTCATGATTGTTTTTTCAAATAGATATCCCAGATGAACTCGAATTCCTGGAGCACTCTTCTAGAACTACATCAAATCAAGTAACAACAAGTTTGGCAAGGCTTGTGCGAAAAGCGGGTATACCACCTCCAGTCTTGGCACTCACCATCATCTGTCCCACCACATTAACAATGCTCCATGTTAATAGAAGCTGATTTTAAGGTCTTCTACAATATAATTTATACTCGCGCTATGAATCTTGAAAACTTCTGCACATAAATTAACACTTACCACAGGCTGAACCAGCGATTTATTGCTTTTCAATGCCTGCCGAATTTACCACAGACAACCCACTTACTTAGATACTAAACAAAACACAACTGAGCTACTCCGAACCAATAAAATATATAGATGTAGTACAGAATTGAGGCAGCAAAACATAATACACACATTATAGGATGAACGAGACAACTGAACTCAATTAGTTATTTTCCCTGGTGGATCAGTGTTCGATAAGGAATTGGCTGTACAAAAAGGGACTACAGTGGAAGAAGTAGATTTTTTTAGCTTTGAGGTGCTGCGAATACAGACATTCAAAGAAAAAGTGATTTCTCAACTGCGGCACTGCCAATGCCCAGTGAAAAGAATATCCAGGTGGAATTCTAGAACCTTCTATGCATTAAGCTTCGTTACTTCAAGAAAATGTCACAGAGACCAGAATGTTAATGGGATGGAACACGTAGCATCGATATCTACCCACACATAATGGGTCCTTCTGCAGCTATCTAGCTATAGGATCAGTAACAGCTACCTCAGAGGTTGTGTGGAATGCTGCAGAAGGATCCCATATACTTGCAGATTAACTTCCTATGGGATCCTTCTGCAGCTATCTAACTATAGAATCAGTAACAGTCGTCTCAGAGGTTGTGTAAAATGCTATCAAGACTTCAACTGTAAGTCAATAAAATGTCTAAAATCGTTTTGATGTTAGTGTTCAGGTAAGTTTATTGGAAACCAGAAAAACACAATATGCTCGCAACAAAGTTGGAAATCACAAGCACTGATGCTATGTTTGCTATCACGATGAAAACTCACACGATCATATACTAACATCATAAGATCATCACAATGTATGGAGAGACATTGAATAGAACTTTATTGAGAGAAACACAAGTACACTATTACCTCGACGTAGTGAACTCCAAAAGAAGGCCCACAATTGATTGTTAATTACCTTGAGTAGTGCGTTAAAGGGTACTTATAGTAGTCAGTACGGAAATAGGTCCACCAACCTATCACACTCACTCTTGTTACACATATGTGGCTAAATAGCCAACTAACATAAGTTAAGGACACTTTTACATTAATGGGCCTGCCATGTCACTCAGGTGTTAGGCCCCCGAGTCCCTCCAAGCGTATCGCGGAGTATTGTGTACTTTACTCCAATTTGAAGTCAATTTTCATGCCAAACTAGCATAGAAATCCAATCTCCAAATCATACTGAACATTTCCAGCTAAAGTTTTGATTCATAACCAAGTAAACTATAACCATTCAATAAAAAGACAAGGAAATGCAATTTCACTCACATCTTGTACTTGTGTAGCCCGACGAGCAAGGTCCAATGGTGAAAGAGCATCAGTCTTTGTCAGCACAATTTGGTATTTTGTCTGAGCTCTGGAAATTCACAAAAAACTTCTTAGTTTTAATGTACAGAATATCCATCTTCTTCTCAAAATTCAACTAGTCCAAAAGTTAAGTCATGATTTATCTTAGAGCACAAAGGAATGAATTGTGGAAGGGCTCATTTTCACCATGTACCACCTGGTATACCTCCAATCATAAAAGGCTTAATCACATTAAGAGCTAATTGCTTATGTCCAATCATGCTTGTTAGATAACACTATTCAAACACAAACACATGGGGAATGGGGAATGAAGACACCATTGACAAACTTGTGTCGACTAAGAGAAAAGTAAAGCCATTATTTTTACAAGTTAAGGCCAATATATTTTATAAGAATGAAAACCAATAACTTATCTTGGCAACATATCGAAAAATGACAGCTCAAATAGCACTTTCAACTGAGTGCATTGATGTGATAATAAGCTCCTATTAGCTGGCCAGAATTTGAAGCAAACTATTGTCTATAAAGGTTTTGTGAAGATCCATTGTAGAGAGAAAACTCATAAGGCAGCCAATTTTTCATTCACTTGATAATCCAATGTGCATGAACATGCTACTTGTGTATATTGTTAAGTCTTTTCAAAGTCCAGAAATAAAGAGTCTTGCTATTTCACCTCTATGCATCAGGAACACAATCCTATGACTATACCATAGTTGCAGCATGATTCTGAATCGCGATCCCGATTCGCGATTCGGGATTTTCCCAAAATCGTGTAGAATCGATTTTTTTTTTTTGAAATTTTTTTGTGCAATATGGGTATCAGATGAAAGCTCTGATCGAGGGGAATATGATTGTGTAGTTTGTCGACCGTTTCAGGTGCAGGATGGTCCCTTTTAGGTGTATTAACTCCTAGGTTTACAACTTTACGCTAAAGCTGCATCCCATGTAAAAAAAAGAGAACACATTGGGGCATTCCCAATGAACATAGCAGGAATCTCCCTTTCTTTGCCCGTGATGTACTAGGCCCTGCACATGTACCATGCTCTGCCCGTGATGTACTAGGCACTGCACCTGTACCATGCCCAACCCGTGATGTACTACGCCCTGCAGCTGTACCATGCCCTGCCCGTGATGTACTGGGCCCAATACCCATGGTAGGCCCTGCCTGCCTGCTTGTGAGCCCTCCTGCATGCCTGCCTGTCTCTGCTCCTGCTGCCTGTCCCTGTCTAGAACCCTGTGATGCAGTATCGGGCCCGTACATGGTAGACAACCTCTGCAGATCCTCATCATAAATCCTGGGGAAATCAGATACGCCCAATGTCCGCCCATCTGGCCCTCTGACCCGCAGCAAGTGAGCCCTAACCCTGGTGAGTGATCCCGTGAAGCCTATGCAATAGATAACTTATGCCTTTGATTCCATCTAATTCTGACAAATCATTTAGGAGAAATAAATGAATGAACAAAACAGAACCAACGCCCTCCTGCAAATGGTTGATTGCTGTCCTGGCTCAGATTTGCTCCAAATTCGAAGTGAGAAAGGTCTGACTAGTAGCGCCCTCCTCCAAGGATCAGATTGCAGCTGTCCTCATCGGAATTGGATGAGAGATGAGGGAGAAACCTGTGAAAACACAGATCAGATCCAGCAGCGACTTCCTACACCAAAAATGGATCAAGGAGACAATGAAAATGATGAAGATGGAAGATGATTCCAATCAACACACTCTCCAACTCATGGAGCCTCTATTAAATAGAATTCGAATATGTACAATACTTGGCATGCGATTGTCAAGTGTCAAGATTCTCATGCATGCATTTTGCATGTTGCATGCCTATTTGCATGTTGCATGCATGTCATGATAGGTGGATCTCCCCCATGCACATATGCATGGGGGTCTACCAAACTCAAATGGGTATGTGGCATCATCATGCAAGAAGGCCTCCCACGAGTTTGTACGAAAAAAATTTGCCTAATTTATCTTGGGCCTTAAAAATTTGGTCCCAAGTATGACCACGTACCATGTACTATTTATTTAACTAGGTTTATAAGTTCAACATGTACCATGTGCTGAGGTTAGTGGATCGAGAGGGTCCTACACTCGACCTCATTTACGAGTTTATGGACAAGATTGGGGAGACCCTTCAGTGACTGCTTTTTGATGAGCGTAGGTATATCTTTTTTGTAATTTGTTTGGTGCATTTTTTTTGTACAAGGTTTTAGCATTGTTGAGTTGTTTTTCCTACAATGCAATGATTGCTTTTTTGGTTTCTGTAGGATGTCAGCTATTCGAGAGAAGTGGCTTGATAGGTGGAATTTCTTCCACAAGCCCGTACATGCAGTTACTCATTTGCCTCAACCTATGGGCACTACTAGAGCCATATGCACAAATGCCGAGCTTGTGGACGGCTGGAGGCATACACGCAGAATGTATATCTAGGTTTGGGTTGTCCCCCAAGCACTTGTCTAATTATCAATACTTTGTTTGTGCTTTTTGACGACTCGTTCATTTCGAGAATCTGACAATCTCCCGTCTTTGTGCAGGTCATGGCCCCTTGTTGCGCAGGATCGAGACTTGACACTCGCATCCTTGCTCAAGATTGTTCTGCTTCGGCTTGTGAGCGGAACTCCTCAATTGAACAAGTTGGTTCATTGTGTTGAAATAAATGCCTATTTTGCCCCTTAAGGCTTGTATACTTGTAACTTGTTGAGGACCCATGTGGGTTCTAGAGCTAGAATTAGCAAGACACCACCTCTATACATTACATGATAAATGTAGCCCATAGTTTGGAAGGGTTTCCACACCCTACTACTCTTTGAATAATCATTCAAGTTGTGTGAGCTTTGAAGTCCTCTCTCACTTGCTTTTGTCTTCTATTCCATAGCTGGTTTTTTCAAGTTTTCATAGTGTGCTTACTATGCTATTATAATACTCCATAGCTAGGCCTTGGAATTTGTCATGGTATCAGAGCAGGTTATGTTGCATGTGGTGTGGTGAAAGCTTGGACCTGTTTTGATCAAATTCTTGCCATTCCTGGAGAGCAGCTTACCTTTGAGGAGGGAGCACTTTTTGTAGGGGCATCTGATCTCTGTGCTATCTACATGGTTTGAGTACTGTTGGCAAGGGGAGTACAGGGAGCCAAAACGTTTCTAATTTGGGACAAAAAAATTTCAGTCTTTTTGGACAGCCAGGACTGTAGGAGGGTGCTTTCTACAGTGGGGACTTTAGTGAAAGTTCTGAGTGGATCTTGGACAAGGGCTAGGACAGCCATACAGGGGGATAGTTTCAAATCCAGAAGCTGAGAGTTATTGAGCAAGTGGCTGCATACCCTAGTTGGGTGAAAACCCCAGTTTGCCTTTTGTGTTTTATTTCTATCGAGTTGTGTCTAGTCTTGCAGAGAGCATGCTGAGTGAAGCCAGTCGGATTGATGGCACTAACTTTAGCATATGAAAATTCAAGATCAAGAACATTCTTGAAGACAAAGAATGTTGGAAGCTTGTGACAGGTGAGGAGCCTATTCCAGCATCTGAACTTGAACTCATGGACTATATCAAGAGAGGGGAAAAGGCACACAGGATCATCAACATGTCAGTGAGGGCTATCACTCAACAAAATATGAAAGTAGAATTTGATGCCACTTCTTGTCTTGTGTTGGACTTGAGTGATAATATGAAGGTTGTGGCCAAAGGATTGCAGGAAGATAACCTATACAGGTTGTATACTTCTATCCCTAGTCAGCATGCTTATACAGCAAAAGGAAGTGATGTGGATAGATTGTGGCATGAGAGGTATGGACATCTTGGCTACCAAAGCATGCAGGTGTTGAACCAACATCATATGGGGGAGGGGCTTCTAGTTGTTAAGCCAAGCTCTTCAGTTTGCGAGGCTTGCGCTATGGGAAAACAACAAAGACATAAGTTTCCCAAGGAGAGCACCACCAGGGCAACAGGCATACTTGACTTGGTACATTCAGATTTGTGGGGGCCAACCCAAACCAAATCTGCAGGGGGGGGCATATTACTTTATGACCATTATTGATGACTTCTCACGCAAGATTTGGATTTATTTCTTGAAGTTAAAATCCGAAGCATTCAAGTACTTCCTGCATTTCACAGCTTTGATAGAAGAACATTCAGGAAAGAAGATAAAGATGCTCAGGTCAGACGGTGGTGGAGAGTTCATTAAGACGGAATTTGTGGAATTCTGCAAGGCCAATGGGATCAAAAGGCAGCTTACAGCTCCTTATACCCCTCAGCAAAACGGCGTAGCAGAGAGAAAGAACTGAACTATTGTGGAGTGTGCAAGGTGCATGCTCAAGGCAAAGGGGTTGCCCAACTCTTTTTGGGGCGAGGCAATGCACACAGCAGTGTTTCTGTTGAATAGAAGTCCAACAAAAGCTGTGTAAGGCAAGACTCCAGAAGAGGCATTTAGCGGCATCAAGCCCAAGGTGGGCGCTTTGCGAGTGTTTGGTTGTATAGCAGCCTATGCCCATATTCCCAAGGATAACAGGAAGAAGCTGGATGCAAAATCAGCAAAGTGTATTCTCTTGGGATATAGTGAAGAAAGAAAAGCTTACCAACTTTACGATCTTACTAGCAAGAAGAGGATCATAAGTTGAGATGTGATCTTTGAAGAAGATCAAATGCCTCCTATAAAGGAACTTGAGATGGAGGATGGTACAAGTGAATTTGTGCCAATACTTGATGATCCACATCCATATATTGGGGAGCCTCAGGATGATCATATGAGTGATCAAGAGGAAGAATCCGGGGAGGCTAGGAAGCGGAAGGAAAGGGGCAAATCTGTTGAGTCCTATTCACCGTCTTCATCACCAACTGCAAAGAAGAAGTTTCCCAAGTAGTATTGCCAAACTGTGCAGGATGGTTTGATATTGGATGAGGGAGAGAGCAGCAATCCAGGGGCTAGGAGGTCTCAAAGGCAAGCTCAGCAGCATGAACACCAGGAGACAAACTATGCACTTATGACTACTATTTTGGATTCACAAGATCCGCATACATTCGTTGAGGCAACAGATGAGAAGGTATGGCAACATGCTATGCAAGAGGAGTACGACTCCATTCTCAAGAATAATACATGGGATTTGGTGAAGTTACCAAAAGGGAAGCGTCCTATTGGCTGTAAGTGGGTCTACAGGACCAAATACAAATTGGATGGGAGCATCAAAAAGCATAAGGCAAGGCTGTTTGCTAAAGGCTATGCATAGAAGGAGGGCTTGGACTATGATGAGACGTTTGCACCGGTAGCTAAGATGACGTCTATCAGTTGGTTTTAGCATTGGCTGCATTTTTTGGTTGGGAGATCCATCAAATGGACGTGAAGAGTGCTTTTCTCAATGGACAGTTGACTGAAGAAGTCTACATGGAACAGCCACAAGGTTTTGAGGCTAAGGGCAAGGAAACTATGGTATGCAGGCTTAAGAAGGCCTTATATGGTTTGAAGCAGGCACCCAGGGCCTAGTATAGTCGTATTGACGACTATTTTGCCAAGGAGCAATTCATAAAGAGTCAGTCGGATTATGGGAACATTGTCTTGATAGTTCTCTAGGTGGAAGACTTGGTCATCACGGGTAACAATGGGCAGTTTATTGAAAAGGTGAAGGCTCATTTTTATCATGAGTTTGAGATGAAGCATTTGGGTCTAATCCACTATTGTCTTGGCTTGGAGGTTTGGAAAAAGGAAAATTGTGTCTTTATTTCCCAAGCTAACTATGCATGTGAAGTCTTGAACAGGTTCAACATGTAGGATTGCAAACCCGTTTCCACGCCCATTGATACTAGCAGTAAGCCATCTAGAGATGATGGCACTCCTTTTATGGACGAGACTCTTTATAGGCAGCTTGTGGGTAGCCTGATTTATCTCACCAGTACGAGACCAGACATTTCCTATGTGGTTGGTGTAGCAAGTCAGTTCATGAGTTCTCCAACTGAAGCACATTGGAAGGCAGCCAAGAGGGTTTTGAGGTATGTCAAAGGGACAACCTGCTATGGGATTGAGTACACAGATGACGGAAAGCCTCAGCTTGGAGGCTTTACCAATTCGGATTGGGCAGGTGATAGGGATGATCGAAAGTCAACCACAGGTTACACTTTCAACCTTGGTTCAAGGGCCATTTCTTGTTGCAACAAGAAACAGTCCACAGTTACCTTATCATCGACAGAGGCTGAGTACAGGGTAGCGGCAAAAGCTACCTGCGAGGCAATATGGCTCAGGGGACTTCTTGGGGAGGTGCAGATTCCACACAGGATGGTCCTACTATTCTTCATTGTGACAGCCAGAGTTGCATCTAGCTTGCCAAAAATCCTGTGTACCATGCTCGTACGAAGCATATTGAGGTGGACCAGCAGTTCTTACGAGAGAAGATACAAAGCGGAGAAATTCAGCTCGAGTACTGTGATACCAACGATCAAGCAGCATATATCTTTACTAAGGCACTTAGTAGAGAAAAATTTGAAAAGTTTCGTAGCATGCTAGGTGTTGGTATGAACAAAATAGCCATTAAGGGGGGGTGTTGAAATAAATGCCTATTTTGCCCCTTAAGGTTTGTGTACTTGTAACTTGTAAAAATCCCGAGGAATGCCTTAGATCCATGAACACTGCAATAGGCCACACGCACATCGAGGCTACGACTAATGATGAGATCTTTCCAGAGTATCATCGAGAGCTTGCAAATCATGATAGGAGGCAGCACAGGGCCACTAGATCCATGGCCAGGGCCAATGAAGAGGATGCAGGAGAGGAGGGTGGGGATGAGGTTGAGGAGGAATTGGATGATGATGATGAGGAGGAGGAGGAAGAGGAGGCCTTGGACGTTGGGATCAAGATGGACATTGGAGAGGATGTGGGATGGGTTGATCTCGATGTCGAGACACATGCCGAACCTACACACCTGTACGCAAAGGAGGGGGTAGGCACAGGGTATGCCTGATAGATTTTCATGTTGAGCCAGAGCAGCAGCATCACAGGCAGAAGGAGCAGCGGCCGGCAAGGCCCTGGTAGACCTAGAGGCGGCGGCGGCGGCGGGGGCATGGGCAGAGGCGGAGTTTTAGGGACACAGCCGCACATCCTCGAGGAGGATTCCTTATCTTCCTACTCGTCAACTAGTGATAGAGATGAGGAATCGCCATCTGATCATGATGCCTCCGATTCATAGAGATTCATCGTTTTATTTTGTGCCGCATTAGTCTATGAGTCCGTGGGCCCACTCATTGTATCGTTTATGACATCAAAGATATTGATCCGATCCGGAATGTTGCCGGCTCCCGAAACTGTTCCGGAACTCTTGTTCCATAACGACTCTATAATTACTTGTGACTTGCCATAGTAAATTCATTTTTGACATCATTGCTTTTGTAATGTTTTCGTGACAGTTCTTACTATGCCTAGCTCATGAGTGTTTGTTAGTCATAGATTGAGGATCAAGGGAATTATTACATTATGTATGGTTAGAAAGATGGGCACGACTACCCCAACACTCTTATCAAAATCAACTCAGCAAGGGTATCAATTTCCTAGCACTCCTTGATTGTTATGAAAGGACAATTGTGTGGTAGAAATGTATTGATTCTATTTGAGACTAGAACCTCACATATTGTTGTGATTTCATCTCTAGTGAGGAGTTAGGTGTGAGCGCACACAACAATCTATGCACTAGTAACCACTTTAAGCTGGCTAATGGAATGGATACAGAGGTTTGGAATATATGAGGTGTGGATATTCCATTAACCATACAAAGTTATATTGAAGAGTCAGATTTTGAAATCACATGTTTGTGCGAGGTTCGAGGTGATATTTGGAATTTGTTGGCACACAATGTAGAATCCGTATATTGCCTTGTGTATAAGTTTTAGTACAATTGTAAGTTTCATTCTATGCTCCATTATTGGTAAATAAGATGTGCCTCTTGGACTACTATTTTTCACTATGCAATTGCACAAGATTCACTATGAGTATTTATATGTCTAGTTTCTGCTGCTAGACATGTCTACTGATACTAGCAAAAGTCGCATGTGGCTTGTGCAAAATAATGCTCAATTTAGTTTTGATTGGAAATTGGGAGAGGGTTTGCACGTGTTTGATAATGATTTGTTGCTTGTTTTGAAATCTAAGAGGAATGTGGAACATAAGATTGAGTTGTTTCCAAGAATAGGAAGAGGACGTCAGAACTATAGTAGAGCATTATCTGCCCAAAGAATAGATAAGGCCTAGTTATTCTCTTTTTACATCACCAATTATTCTTGTAAAGAAGGATGGATCTCAGTGTATGTGCGTGGATTATTGGGGCTTCAACAAGATTATTGCTAAGCATCAAAATACAGTCCAAGAGAGGAAAAGAGACTTGTGTGGCAGATGCATTATCTAGGCTAATATATCAAACGTGGTTTGTGGTCATTAAACCTACTTGTTGAATCAAATAAAAAGAGCTCTAGGATTCCTAGTGCGAGAAAGTGGAGCAAGAGTTAAGCCATGGTTATGTAGATTCTCACTTTTAGGGTCCAATCTTACATCTAGCATGACCTCGAACCTGTCGTTTACCAGAGGTCTAGGTGACTGTAAGCTACACCAATGGCCAATAACATGGCTACACATCTGGCCCAAGGAGGGTCAAGTGTGTCACAACCGGCGGGCTGTCACATGTACTTTGAATCCCTTGCCCAATGGAAATGGTAAATTGTGATTATTAAATTGTAAATGGCTAAGTCACCGGCCTGTGGAGACAATTGTAAATTGCAATGTAAATATCTGTTATAGTGACTAAATCTGAGATAGCCAAGGGGGTACTGGGGGATATAGTGTGAGCCTAGTCAGGCATTCCTCATTATGGTATTCCTATGCAGCTATGATTGGGAGGAGACTTGCAGCAGAGCTCTCATGTTTGCTTGTTGATCTATGTACATTTGCTTGAGATTAATAAAGTGATGGATTTGCTGGGTAATTCTGTGTATTTACTTAGGGTTTGTGAGCTTGTGTGCAACACGGGCCCTATTAGGCTGTCTTGCAAGTAGTCAGAAATGCGGGTTGAGTATGGTCACCGTGGACCTACCCGTTCGTGCCAAAATTAGCTAGCCAACAACCTGCCAAAATTTTGGTCAAATTGACCATTGTGCCATGTCTGCTATGGGGATTATCGTTAATAGACACTGCACCATGCCAAACAGGAAGATCAGCTGCACAGCAAGTAGCTCTCAGTGATCGTACGGACAAGACAATGAATGCCCCCCGTGGGATGGCCTAGGGTGGCATGGGACACTATGGCTACTGCTTGATAGATTGATCTGTGATGTCAATGCTCCTAGCTCCAGGGTGATCATGCACTTGTGGTCTACGATTGGGTAGTGAGTTATAGGTCTAGTACTCTATGGGTTCTAGCTGACTCCAGTATGGTCTAGTAAGTGAACTATTGGCAGGCTTCAGATGATTGGGCTTAAATACCACAAATTTGACAGAAAATAAGCAGCAATCATAGATAACGTATAATGGCAAGAGACCTGCCCCTAATGACTATATGTGATAGATAATAAACAAATAGACTGTAAATTGTGCACCAAAAGGATGTTGTTTGGAAAATTGTGAACAGCCACAAATATGCTGCACAGATTGCAGCTTCGAATTTCAAAATAGAGCAAAGAATTGTCAGGATCATATAGTTCTATTTAGAAACATACTCGACATGAGCAACAAATCTTTGCAACAGCCTACTCCCAAGCCTAACAATTGGAATCTAAATTTGGTTTTACCAAAAATTTCAGCAAGCTGTCAAGTGACAATAGACTATGTGAAGCTTATCTAAGCCCAAACAAACTGTCAATGTGATCTGATAATTTCAGCAGAAACAATCATCAATGGAGGGAGATCATAGTAGCAGAATATAGGATTTTTAGAGAGATAGATATTTGTACTTTTACAGCTATTTAGGATTAATCAGAATGAGTTACTATAAGTTGAAGCACCAGACAAGTTGCTACACAGATCCCAAATCTTTAACAGTGAATGCCACAGTGCACAGAGGCCAAAGGTAGAATCTATTGTTTAGAACCCAAAAAAATCATAGAGAATTTTGGCTGGGAATTTCTAAAGAACAAATGTATACCCGAATACAACAGAATAGCATGTCTCTCGACACCCAACTGTAGGGACCTTGATGGTGTAATCAGAGCCTAATATGTTGATTGATGGAAAAAGCCTGAAAACTAAATTTTGATATCCCCTATTCTTGAAAATATTCCATCTGCAATTTGTAAAGAGGAAGCGCAATGGCCCACTGTAAGAAGCTCAATATGCAAGCAGATACTATAAAATGTTCTTTTCAAAAAATGGGAGAATATCGCTGGCAACTAACTTGAAACTCAAAAACTCAACTTCTGATGAGCTAAAGAATGATCTGTAAAGGTATGTAGATCCAACTGAAGACCGAAATCCGACCACAATAAAAATTCACGAACTGAAAAATGTGAGCTTTCCGGTGCCCTGATTCCCATTCCCATTTTCACAAAAACATCAATTGGATGAAAGGAATCCAAAAATGTGGAAATAAATTTCACCCATTGCTGAAAACTAGAGCTAAATAGAAAAGGGTTTTCTTCCCACAGCCACAAACCAGATTCAAAAGATAGCAGTGCCTTCAGCCCTTGTCGCTAAAGATCTCATGCCTGGAAGTGGTAGCACCCAGTATATTCCAACAAAGAATGCGCTCCAATCCCAAGTTATGAGTAAGAAAATATTCGGAACCAGAGAAAAATGTTTACTGCGCTAAATCAAAAGAACGTAGATCAATTTACAATGATACTAGAATGTTCCATAAGTATGTCACCAGAAACATCGAGCTATAAACCCTTGACGCAGTGCCCATACTAATTGTTGTGCACTCATTAAAAATGAGTTGTGGTACCAAAAACTTCGTACTCTCACAGATAATCTTTCTGTATCATGGGTCCTTTTTGTCGGTTTCCAACATGAAATAATTGGCACTATTTAAGAATGAAGTTGTGCCTAGATTGAGAAAAGATGAGCACCTTTCCATCAAGGAAAGCAACTCCTCGTCCAGAGGTTTCAAGCCCCACTTTGCATCCACCAGTACACAGACCCTTTTCAGTCCTTTCCTCGTCACAACAAATTCTTTCACCTGCCACACAAGTATCCAGTGGTAAGTCCTTATGAGCAGCTTTCAACAATCTATTTTCAGCATGAAAAACCTTTCATGATTAATTGCACGTACCTTACCAGATTCATGTGTCTTTGATTCATCATCTTCGATGCTTCATCATAAATGATGTTCCTCCTATAAATGTTCATTAAGCTGTTGGTTGTTGTTTTGCTGCTAAATCAGCATTAGTGTAAGATCTAGGGCTAGTAGCTCGACAGAATAACCAGATAACTTTTCTGATTATTTAAGACCTGGAGAAGGATTATGGCCCTCACACAAGTTGAAATAAAAGAGCTAGGACAATGAAGGAATGAGAAAATTTTCATCAGTGCACCAATTTGTACTTTACAGAAGTGAAACGTTTGAGAGATTAACAATTTGATCAACTTATTGCTGTAAAACACGACGCACATTCATCATTCATGCAACTAACTAAGCTGGAAAAGGTCTATCCACCAGTTGCTCACAAGAAGAGTTATCTCTGGTTGAGTTTGACTATGTCAGATTATGATTTGAGTAGTGATTCTCACCCGAGAACTTGGACCCCTGGGAAACTTAGAACAATAAGGTCAAAAAGGGATTATGCAAAACCCCGAAATGCCAGGTTATCACAAACATAAACTAGCAGAAGCTAATTAGAACTGTGCATGTGGGAGAGAGGGACAAATTTATGGAAAAACATATTTGAATCACAAGGGAAAGATATAATGTTGCTATGAAGTTATGAATCTTGAAAATCATCAAGAAAAGGTGACAAGTCTTTTGCTATGGGAAACTGTAATTCCTTGCATGGGGAAAAGACTCCAAGTATGGGAACACATGTTTAATGTTTCTCTAAGGCATTTCCTTGGCTTCAGTTCAGCCCAGATTCTTTTGTTGGTACAAACTACAAACCAAAAGAAACGACTCAAATTCGTGAAAAGAGCATATGCTTTAAGTGAAAAAGCCCTGATCATCGGGCTTGAGAGTGTAGACAACCACCAGGTGCTATCGTTGCTATTCATTTGCATGATATTGATGATTTCAAGTTATTCGTACAAATCATGGAGGAATATGCAAAACTACCGGTTGCAGATTCATTGCTTCTTGATACCATGGAGTGCTTGCCTCACATCTCTTATGCAGTTTGGGGAGGCCAAAGGGAACCACAACACATTAGACTCCAAGTACAAAGTTGAGAACTTATTGCTTTGGCAGATACAGCAACACTCACTCCTTCATCAGTAGCCACAGGGTGCCTCGCCTGTGTCCTACTCTTGTTAATGTGCCCCAAGCACTATGTGTCGAGGTTCCCAAGGCACATACAAATTCAAGTGTTGGATGTTGCATACTATTGAATACTAGGCTTGCTTATATATTGTTCCCATTCAAAGATATGATATTATACGCGGACCAGATTTGTTCACTGGTATTGATTCCCCAGTAGATTACCATTTTGTTACAGGCAAACAACTTATAAGGAGCCTACCTAAGGCCTATTTTATTGTGCAGCTTTGATATGCGCTCATGAGGCCCCCAATCCTCCAACCATCCCTGTAGCTAATCTCCTTGACGTGTCAGCAGCACCTCCCATTCCTAAGGAAACTGATGATTTGTTGCACCAATACCAACATGTATTTGAAGAACCACAACTTACATCCATTTCAAGATGTTGATTACCGCATTGATGTTTTCCCAGGTAGAGCACCAATCCTATGCACTTTACCATCTTTTGCACTTCATCAGGTTTGTAAGAGTTCCTTGTTATGTCATTAGAGTTATCACTGGCCCACCTTTTTGGAATGTTCTGAGTAACATTCTAGCACCTCTTCTTGGAAAATGCATCCTTGTATACTTCAAAAATATATTGATATTTAGTACCACCCTTGCATACTTCAATGATATATTGATATTTAATAGCACCCACGCCGGTCATGTTGGCCAACTTAAATCCAATCTTTAAATTGTATCAGACAACCTAGATTGTCACCAAACACTCCAATTGTCCCTTTGTTGTCCATAAAGTCGAGTTTATGAGATTTCTTGTTTCTAATGGCACTATTCACAGTGATCCCTCCAAAATCTCCTCATTTCTATCTTGGCCTCCAATTGCTGCTTATGAAGTATACATTCCTTGGGCTAGCTACACATGTAAGAAAATCTAATCCCATGTTTGCCATAGTTGTTTCGCACCTTGCTACTTTGCTTTAAAAGGCCTTAGTCTTTGTTGGTCATCAACTGCATCCTTTGATACACTCATAACCTTCGCCAATCTTACCTTTGCCAAACTCCAACAAACACTTTATTATTGAGACTAATGCTAGTCATATTGCAGTTGATGCTCTCTTATGACAAGACCGTAGTCACTGGTGTCATAGCATATGGATCCATAAAACTTCATTCTTATAATACATGATACACTACAAATGAAAAAGAGCTACCTGCCATACTCTATGCCTTAGAAACGTAGCAGCACTACTTACATGATTCCAGCGACTACAGTCTTGTCATAAGAGAGCATCAACTGCAATATGAGTCACATCATGTTTCTTTTGACCAAAACACAGACCAACGATCTTTACATTACCTCTACAGCCAACATGATCTTAGCAACCACCAATTCCAATCGGTTTAATTTCAGATTAATATCAGGTTTCAACTAGTACAGTTAGATCATCTTATTCACCTTCTTGTTAGCAGATCATTGTTATTCCACTAATTATGATTGTTCTCCAATGCTCCAATAGTATTACTTGCATTCTCCTCTCTATTTTGTATTGGGTGATGTTTTGCTCATAACATACAAACACTTGCACATGTACATTTTCACAACTCTATCAGCAAAATTGAATTTGAAAAGAAAAAATCCCTGCCTAAGAGAAAACGAACTGCAAGTTTGACCAAGTCTGTGGTCATTGGATTTTCTAGGCTTTCCATATGGTTTGAGCTTATTATTGTTTGCCTCAGTTCCCCTTACAAATACATATCGTGATTCAAGAGCCATCACCTATTCTGCATTGCTTATTTCCTTTTTCATACTAAGAATCTAAATATTAATGATACATCTACATTAACAAAGATGAAGCTCATTTATCATATATTTGAAGATTCAGCACACAAATAGTAAAGAAATAGCTGGAGGTATAGCAGCATTTAAATAGAATTAAACTACTTCTGGCCGTTGGTAAGTTTTCATTGTCAGGCCAACATTACACAAAAACTCTGAGCCTGTGGTTTCTTGAAAGCAAATCACAGAAATTCTTAACGCATTCTGAAGAGTGTGTGAGTTGCCCAGCACATTCATATTGAATTTTAGAAGGGCTCATCAGATTTCGATCTAGAGTACTAAAATTTTCCGCAAAAGAATTGAAGCGATTTTCACTTTTCCGCAAAACTGGAAGCAAAGGTTAAAAACTGGTGTACAACTAATACCTGCTTGCCAAATGAAAAACCTCAGGTTGAGAAGATAAAACTGGCAATGGAGGCTCGTACATAGCAAGCAGGATGAGATTCACTCATTGCTTTTCATTATACAAGAGACAAATTTTGAGGCCTAGCTGAGATGAACTCCTCAAGAACTTAGAATGCCAGTCTTTACACCCTTCACATTGAATAGATCTTATAAATAATTTGTTTGACATAGATTGCGGCTTTCTCAAGGAAAATAACAAGCACACAAATAGAAACTTTGTACTCGTAAATTTTACAGTTTGCAAATGTTCATATTTTAAGTATCAATCTCTATTACATGAAAAACCTAGCAATTTCTCCCTGCAGCACTGAACATTCTATAGTTTCCATCTTCACTTCAGATTCTCAAGTATATCCCCTAGGTCCTAACAAATGGTTCAAAACGCTATCATGAAACAAAGCAAACCACATATGGTCCTGTTGTAAACAGCGCACACATTAAGTCAGAAAGAACATTGAAGCTCCAATGGTAGACAGTTGTAGTTTGTTCAATCGGTGATCATAGACCGGATAAAATGGATAGTCTCACAAAATAATGCTACACCAAGGTACTATCACAGGACAAACTGACAAACGGATCATTCAAAGAATTCAACATGTATGCTTTTAGAATGGCGACTTACAAATTCCTCCCATGCCTCTTTTGTCTCTTCCTTGGCAAATGCGAAGCCATATCCAGGTAAATCCACTAAGCAAAGGCGAGAGCCCAAATTGAAGAAGTTTATAGTCTGCAACATTTGTTCATAACAGCTTAAAAAAATTTTGAACCTTTTGAGACAAAAAGTTTGTGGAGGAACCAATGACGTGCTTTACAAAGAACCTTTCTATTCAGTATGTTTCACAATAATGACAAACATTAATACAAATTTGATTCGTGAGAAATGCATAGAAACTCAAGATGCATCAATGTTCCATTATATTCGAACTTCAACAATGAAAGACCCACAAGGCATATTGCTTTGCAACCGCAAATGTACTTCACTGTACCTATAGCCCCTCATTTACCAACAACTCCAAAGATCTGATCAGACTACTACACTTAGAAAATGGCTCTTTATTTCCTCATCTGGCTCTTTATTTCCTCATCTGAACAACTCTTATGTTTCACTGTTGATGAGCCTTGCCGAGACCAATATCAAGCTTGCAATGAACACAAGAAGCTGCGCTTGCGTCCTGTTCAACAATGAGCACGCAATAGATTATACTTCAACAAGAAATGGAAGATGTACCTGAGTCAACCCTGGCTTTTCTGATGTTCTTGCAACGCCCCATTGTCTTGTTAATGCATTAATTAGCGATGATTTTCCTACGTTAGATCTCCCTGCAAGTTATCTCCAATTTGTTTAATACTTATAGAAGGAAACAGCATTGGTAGCAGACAATAGTCTAATTAGCACAAATATGTTACTAGATTTGTCCAAGCTGAGAGAAGTTTCAACTTTGCAAACTAGCAATTACATATATTACAATGATTTGTACTATTCTATTTCAGAACTAACCTCAACATACCACAGAAAGAGGGATTATAACAGTCCAGCATAGTATACATCAGGCACATTAGCCTTCCACGTTTGAGTATGAATTTTCTTTGGGTCAAACTGCACATGATTATTGTTAAGGAAGTACAGTACTTAAGATAGTAGATACCAGGCACCTAGCAATTGGTGGGCACACTATATCCATCCAAAAGTGTTGCCTACCTTGTTTTGCAAAATAGGATCTCTTAGAAGGTTCCTTTATAGTTCTCTAGAAGACTATGAATAGAGATTGATGACACTCATTTGATACCTTTTGATTATTGAGATGCTTAAGGTCTTAATGAAAGAGCTCATTTGCATTGCTTGTAGGGTTTTGACCAAGATCAATGTTGGTCTTTGAAGGAGGTTGTTCATTGCTCATCGATTATAGTATTTCTATGCTTCATGTGAGGCCATATCTATGAATCTATTCATAACTTGGTATCAAAGCTCTCGGGAACGCATTAAATTTCTTCCACTTCTTTGTTTCCTTTTGCCATTTTTTTCTCTCCAAAGAGTCTCTCTGGCCATTTTCTCTCTCTAGCCATTAACTCTCTCGATATTTGTATGGACTTTTCATTCACACTTTTAGTTGTAACTCTTTTTTTGGGTGACCAAAATTGATTGCATTGGTTTCCTAACAACTACTGCCCCTAGGGAAGTGATTTTCTTTGTCCAACTTGGCAAGGTTATCAAACATTTTCGTCCAAAAACCAATGAGGGTTCAAGAAATGGAAGTGTTTATATCGGTAAAGTCCATTAGGATAGATAGTAATAATCATATACATAAAGGAGCTTGACTGAAGTAAGACTATTAAACCAAGTTTCATGTCAAATGAAGTTTAAGATAGGAAGTTATAGCCAAGTCAAGTTTTTTTTATCAAACGAGGTCTTTTCACTTATCTTGTCTAGAAGTTTTCTATTGAATATGTGATTGGAATCTGGATCTAGGTGTTTTCTAATATTCTGTAATTCTTAAAATCCATTACTATTCGTTTTGACCCTCTAAAAGTAAAGTGATTGCAAAGTCGATTTTGGTCAAATTGAGATTATTCCATTCTTGGTTTTGCAAGATTCAAAGACACTTTAAAGCTTGTCAATTGGAGTTTCGTTCACATGGAAGTTCATCAGTGAACACATTTGTAAATTCCGCCCTGAGGTCTAGGTTCCTAGTCAGTTTAGTTTGTTCTTGCCGCATATCAATTTCACATGTAGAAATTGATATATCAAACAAGAAACACACATACAAATACTTATTGTGAACCTTACACAACTGTGTCACCGTGCTCAAAGTTCCTGGGAGCACATCAGGCTCACCTCGCAGGGTATGGTTCCTACCATTGTACTGGAACTCATACACATGAGTAGCCCAAGTGATGTAGGGCTTTCGTGCCACGTGCCAACATATCCCACGTACCACGTCAAAACGCGCCAAACGCGTTATCTCAAAATCCAACTTCTCAATGTAACTCTGAATGGTCAATGGCATACCCACAACCCTAGAATATTGTTCGGTTTGTTGTGATCTGAGAGAGAGAGAGAGAGAGAGAGAGAGAGAGAGAGAGAGAGAGAGTCCTGTTGTGAACACGACGAGCCATTCTAATTTTTTATATTAAAGGAGCTATACCGTAAATCTAGTAGGAGTTACTGCACCTGAACTGGACCATCCTGTACCCGAAACATTCGGCAACCTATATAAATGTATTGTCCTTAATTAGAGCTTTAATCTGATACCCATACTGCCCACCCAAAAAAAAAACGTTTCTGAGAAACGTTGGTAAAATCCAGAAACGCGTTAGAAACGCAATGCAACTATGTTCCAAACATTTGTTCTTATATCTTGTAACAACATTTCTGCCTTGAAATCATTTTCGAGCTTTAACTCTATATTTATTGCTTAGGGTTTCTCATTACTTGATATACAGTCATGACCAGTACATTCAATTTCACAAAAAATTAGGAACTTCTTTGCCATTTCTAGACATTTAATATTTGTCTATTTCATTGCATATCTATCTAATATCCTCCTGGAATTCAGGATTTTTAATATGCATGTTTCTAAGTGTCTGAGAGCTAGATTGCAGCAAAGAGCCTATCTATGAGCAGGAGACAATCATGGATCCTCATGGTGCATCTGACACACAGAGGTTGAGATAGATATATTGTGGGTTAAACTGGATCAGCTAGCAGAATCCTTGTTCTTCTGGAATTGGAATTCAAGGCCTTAACCATGTGCAACTGTGTTAACCAGCTAAGGTGCTTCAGAAGGAACAAACCAATAGGGGTGCAGAATATGAGAATAGCTACTACTAGTATGGACATGGAGACAATCTAGAAATACAGAGGGAGCATCAGAGCATGGGAGGTGTGCCTATTGGACAAGGCTCTGTTTTTTGTCCTTCCAGGCTCACCGGAAGATGGCTCCGAGATTACATGCAAATGATGGCGTATTTTTTCAACAATGCCTATTCTTAAAATCTTGCTTTCATCCTTCAAAGGCTCTAGTGGACCCTTTACCATAGCTGCGGCTTCAACTTCTTTCTTGACCTTATGATATACTTCATAATGTGCTCAAGTTCAGCTTCATCTTCATAGCACGTCCACAAAGTCAAGCCTTCTGATCCAAGCATACAAACTTGATTCAAGGTCTTTAAAAAGTCTCTTTGCAAGAGGCCATCTGAAATTTGAAACCACCTTATTTTTGGAGATGGTGATACAAATGATGTGTTAAGTAGTTTATAAACTTCAAACAATTTCTTTACCAAATATAGCTGTAATGAACTCGTCCTACCTGCAAATGCAACTTCCGGTAATACAACTGCTGGAAGTGACACAGCCTGCTTCGCAGCAGCAACAAATTTGAGCTTGTTCCTGAAGATCTACAGGGAGCACAAATGAGAATTAGACTGTACACAAAACATAAGATAATCACAATTTCAACACAAGGTACAGTTAGGGAGGATGCAATGCCTTACTGAGGAGAGATGTAGGTGGACAATCAAGTCCCACATAAATGAACCAAGTGAATGTAGCTGAGTTAGGTGGCATACAGAGGAGCGCCTTTTACAGACATCGATTGTGTTTGCTGGTCTCTAATGTACTAGATACATAGGCAACGGACTTTAGTGCAAGGATCAAGCCATAAACAAGCCTCTTGTTGTTAATATACATGAGATCAGTGTCCTTTTTAAACAGCCTCCAGGGTGGAACATGCATGTTGCTCAGTACGCATGCTTAAAGTAAAATAGCAGACAGATGACTAAACTACTAACTTCACACTGATTAAAGTGGCCTATTGCAAGCAATCCAGATTGATAGATGAGAACTGAAGAACAATCATCAATGCTGGAATGTTTCATATGGATATGGACATAAATAAGGGACAGGTCCATGTAAGAAAGTAAGCTTTATGTCCAAGGCTTCATGACCAGGAAAGATCTTTATAGACCATTATAAAAATCACAAACTTAAATTTGCAATAAGTGGTATGAGAAGAGCAGCATATCATGAGTTGCAATAAAAAAGTACAGTGCCCTAAATGACCAGTTTTAGTATTTATAAGGCTGGCTTGCTTTTCCAGGGCCAATAAGACCACGATCCAGAAATTAGGGCTAGGATTACCCAGAACGGAAAAAAAAAGATGATTTTTTTTTAAACTTTTCCTCACAATTTTATTGCTTTCCCTTGAAATTTTTTTAGAGGAACTGTTAAAAAAATTGGCTAAGTAACTAAACTATCATTCCAAACCTTTTCCCTAAAAAGTAATAAGTGATGAAGTCATAAAAGATTAATGATGAATTTATAAAATCTAGTTGCATTACTCTTCTTTTTTTATGGTGAGGAGCATTGGGGGAGAGAGAGAGAGAGAGAGAGAGAGAGAGAAGAAGAAGAAGAAGCTTTATTAACGTCTTTTCCATGCCAAAAGGCGTATAAGACGAACAAGTACATTAGATAAAGTGGAACACCAAGACGGAGCAATGCCATCAAACAACATAACTAAAAACCAAACTAAACTAAGAAGAGGATAATGTCCAGGATTATATAGTACGAAGACCATTTACAGATTCAACTGGCATCTCTTCAGTGCTCTAACTCTCTCACTAACTCTGAACAATCTCAAATACCTCATTAATAGCAACAGGTTTAATATCTACAAAACAAATGATACCATCCCTATAGATCAACCGCTTTCCATTCGTTAGAGCCTCCTGTTTTGCCTTTTTCCGTTCTTGAACCTGAATGAAAGTAAGGTCTTCATCTAGGTATATTGTGGTGCCCCGCAGTGTAGATCTCTTCCCTAGCACTTCATGACGACCAGTTGCAGATGCAAAGCGTATGACAAGAGTACCTGGGTCTTTCTTAGGCCGCCATGCAATATCCATATCCTTGTGGTGGTGTTGAAGACTCTCTTCAAGAAACTTTTTAGCTTCACCAACAACATCATGGGAGTTTGTAATACCTCTGACTCGGACATTAAGAGCCTTTTGCTTCTCGCAAATGGCTCTCGGTGAATGTAGCTGAGATAAATGAAGGTGGAGGTGGTAGAAAATCAGTATTAGGACCTTTAAGCACATCTGCCCAGGATCGAGAGAGATCAAGAGAGAGAGAGAGAGAGAGAGAGAGAGAGAGAGAGAGAGAGAGAGAGAGAGAAGAAAGAAAGAAAGCTTTATTAATGTCTTGTAGGTACCCGAGTGTACAAAAGACAAAATAAATGTACATCTCAAATGTGTATGATACTCAAGGGGCGTATGAAAACGTCTCCATAAAAGAAAAATACTGATAACATAACCAATCTGAACTAAATATGTTGTAATCTGCCTACTGAACTGGAAAGAAAACACATATCAATCATGATGTAAAACAAGCCTCAAGTCTCGGCACAAGCCCTAAAGTAGGACGTAATCAAAATCGTGGAGTGCACTGAATGTGAGGAGTGAAACTGCCTCTGTCTGGGCCTATGGACAGTATGTCGTCTGCTCTGCCATGTCCTGCTGGAGGGATGAACTCATTTTTCAAATTATTGATTGGTATTGCTTGGGCTCTTCGTGGGAGAACCTATTGTCTTGTCTATTGCTTGTAGGGCTTTAATCTATTGCTGTCTTTTATGCTTCATTGATTCAACACCTGAGATTTTGATCATAACTTAGTATCAGAGCACTTTCCTGATTGCTGAATTTCAGATCTGATTTTCTGATTGGGTGCCCATTTTCCTTGCTGATTTTTCTCTCTTTGCTTCAACAACATTCAGCACAGTTTGGAGGAGGACCAACTCCCATCAGAGCATTTTCCTTGGCGGAGCTTTAGCAGATAGTTAGCGGAAGTACTTCCGCTAGATTTGGCGGCCGGATTTTTTTTTTTTTTTTTTTTTTTGGGCAGATTATTTCCAGCGCCCAAGTTCCAAATCCTTTTCCCTCGTTTTTTTGAATCCTCCATTTGATTCAGGGAGAGGATTCCCAGCCATCTTTTCAGCATTGATTGGAGGCTGTCCAGCGCCCGACTTCATCACATTTTTCAGCCATTGTTCCAGTAGAGTTTCATTTGGAGGCTGTCCATCGCCCTATTTCATCACGTTTTCCACAAATCTCTAGCCATATTTTCAGCATTGATTGGAGGCTGTCCAGCGCCCACTTTCATTCTCCTTGTGGTCACATTTTCCAGCCAGCTCTTCGCACACGCTTGGAGCTCTATCGAGAGGTATCTTTGCTGGTTTTTCCTTGCTTTCCACACCTTTTCTTGACATTTGTCATTTCCTTTCTTGCTCTTAGTGTCGTTTGTGTACCTAAAGCGTATTTGGGGTGACAACAAAAGTCCGCTCCCTCCGATATTAAGCTTTTCTTACACTCTCTTCACTTCCTGCATTCCTTGACCATGGATACCTCCCCTACATCTTTTGAGCCTCGCATACCGTCTTCCACTTACCTTGACGAAGTACGGCATGAATTCCGAGATCATCGTAGGGAAGCCATGAGTGATGTACGCACTGACTTACGCCAGGAGTTACGAGAGACGTTCACTGCTCTTTCTGCCCAGATTGCTACACTATCATTACAGTCCAGTGTTTCTCCACTATTTCCACCTGTTCACCCACAGCGTACATTTCCACCACCCGAGACTCCTTCATCTTCTGGTCCTTTGCCACGAGGCTTTAAGGATAAGGTTCAGCTTACTGTGTATTCTAGGTCATCCGATGGGAATGAACTCGAGAATTGGTATTCTAAGCTTGAGACCTACTTCCTTATGTTTCCTAAGACTGACATTCAGCGGATACATTTGGTTGCTTTACATTTGGAGGGCCGTGCTGCTACTTGGTGGCGCATGTTTCGCCAGACGGCTTCACACCCTGGCCTTGCTAGTTGGACAGAGTTTATGACAGCACTCTGCCTAGCGATAATTGATCCTCAGTGGCTTATTCGACAGCGCGACATCTTTCACAGTTTATCTCACACTGGTGACTTGGTTGCTTATACGACATGGTTTACAGAACTTTCCTAGCTATTCCCAGATATTTCTACATTGGAGCTCATCTCTCGCTACGTTGTTGGTCTACGAGGCGCACTCAGGTATGATGTTTCTTCTTTTTTTCCACTCACTCTTTCTCACGCCATCTCCCTTGCTACCGCACTGCAGCACAAGTACTCTCCCATCTCTTCCTCTGTTTTCATATTCTTGATGGAGTTTGCCACACTCACTGAACCTGTTCCTGATCCCCCTGATCTAGCTGTATGCCATGCTCAGCTTGCTTATGCTACTTGGGCCGGTAAGCTAGGTCCACGCCATATCCGTCTTCGCGTACGTATCACTGGTCGTGAGTTTATTGCCCTTGTTGACACGGGTAGCACTCACTCGTTTCTCAGCAGTCATATTACTACAGATATTCGTGCTATGCCAGTCACTACGCCTCATCCCCTGCATGTTGAGGTTGCCAGCGCACACTCTTTTCCTAGCACGCAGATGTATCAACAGCTTTCATATCGGATTGGAGACTTCCTTGGTCAGGCAGATTTTCATATTATTCCACTTACACGGTACGATCTTATCCTCGGTGCTGATTGGTTTGCATCCCTTGGTGTGGTTACAGTAGACCTCCAGTAGCAGACATTGACATTCTCTCATGATGGTACTTAGCATATATTTTCCGATATTGATTCTCGGCAGGACTATCAGCTTATTTCCGAGAAGCAGTTCATACGAAGCCTCCCGAAGGCCCATTGTGCGGCTATTCTTTCTGTTCAGTCAGTTCAGCCTATTGCGGATGCACCACCTTTGCCACAAGTATTTTCTGAACTGTTGCATGAATTTGAGCATGTTTTTAGAGAGCCGACTCAGTTACCACCTTTACGAGATGTCAACCACCATATAGACCTTGTTTCCTCTACATCACCTCCTTCTCGTCCTCCTTTTCGTATGTCTATTGTTGAGCGGAGGAAGTCCAGCGTCAGGTGTCTGATTTATTACGTCAAGGCCTCATTGTTCCTAGCCACAGTCCTTTTGGTGCTCCTGTTTTACTTGTTGATAAGAAGGATGGTATTAAACGTCTATGTATTGATTATCGTGCTTTAAATAAACTTACTATCCGTAATCAGTACCCTATCCCTCATATGGATGACCTGTTTGACCAGTAAGGCCAAGCCAAGATTCTAAACTTGACCTCCGTTCCGGTTATCACCAGATTCGTATGCATCCTCCTGATGAGCACAAGACAGCTTTCCGTACCCACTTTGGTCTGTATGAGTTTCGTGTCCTTCCTTTTGGTGTTACCAATGGCCCGCCCACTTTTCAGAATGTCATGAATAACATCTTTCGTCCTCTGCTTGGAGAGTGTGTCATTGTTTATTTTGACGATATCCTCATTTATAGCACCACTCTCTCTCTTCATGTTCAGCACGTTCGTTTTGTTTTTGTTTTGTTAGTTACTCATCATCTGTATGCTAAACATTCTAAATGTTCTTTTGCTGTTGTACAAATCAAATTTTTGGGCTTCTTTGTTACTAATGGTACTGTTCGTCTCGACCCTCGTAAGGTCCGTTCTATTCTTTCATGGCCTGTGCCTGCTGATGTTCATGATGTTCGTATGTTTCTTGGTCTTGCTATCCATCTTCGTAAACCAGTTGCTCATTTTGCCACTCTTGCATCTCCTTTGCATGCTCTGTTGTAAAAGGAAACTTCATTTGCTTGGACTCCCGCATGTCAGTCAGCTTTTGATACTTTGAAGGTTAAGCTTACCACTGCCCCTGTTTTATGTCTTCCAGATTTTTCCCAGCATTTTGCTGTTGAGACTGATGCTAGTTCCACAAGATTAGGTGCTTTGTTACGTCAGCGTCAGTGTGTTATTGCATATGAATCCCGTCATCTTCATTCGTATGAGCAGCGCTATTCCACTCACGAAAAAGAGTTGCTTGCTATCATTGTTGCTTTAAAGAAGTGGTGTCATTATCTGTATCGTGTTCCGTTTGATGTTTTTACTGATCACCAGTCACTTCGTTATTTGTATACACAAAAGGATCTTAGTGATCGTCAGTACCGTTGGCTTCAGTTTTTACAATCCTTTCATTTTGATATTCATTATAAGCCTGGTAAAAGTAACGCTGCTGCTGATGCTTTGTCTCGTTTACCTGCTCTTACTTACAGTCTTGTTACGTCTCCCCACTCTTGGTATGATGATCTTCCTCAAGCTTATGCCACATGTCCAGACTTTCGTGATCTTATGTCATCTGCCTCTCGTCCTTTCTCTCACCCTCACTAGGTTTATTCCATTGTTAATCATCGTTTGTTTCACTATGGTTCGTTATGTATTCCCCGCACTCTCGACATACGTCCACAGCTCCTCCTTGATGCCCATTCCTCTCCTGTCGGTGGCCATTTTGGTTTTCAGAAGTCCTTGTTCCATTTGAAAGAACATTTTTATTGGCCTTCCATGAAGCGTGAGCTTTCCCACCTTATTCATACTTGTGATTTTTGCCTTCGTAACAAGTATTCCCGTGAAAAACTTGGCGGTCTCCTTCAAAGTTGGCCTATTCCTTCCCGCCAGTGGACTGATATATCTATGGACTTCAATTTAGGTCTTCCCCGTACTCAGCGTGGTCATAACTCTTGTTTGTTGGTAGTTGATAGGTTTTCTAAACAAGCTCATTTCATACCAGTCAGACGTACAATAATAGCAGAGCAGTGTGGTCGTATATTTATTTCTGAGATTTTCCGCTTACATGGTCTCCCACGATCTATACTTATTGATCGGGATACCAAGTTCACATCAGGTTTTTGGACAGAGCTTATGCGTATCTTGGATGTTAGGATACTTATGGGCACTGCTTATCATTCTTTTGCGGATGGTCAATCTGAGGTTATTAACCGGGTATTGGAGGATTATTTACGACATTATGTTTCTCCTTCTGGTCGTAATTGGGATCAGCATTTATGTTTGGCTGAGTATAGTTATAACAGTTTTGTTAGTTCCAGCACAGGTGTTTCTCCTTTCCTGCTTGCTCATGGATACTCACCAGTTCTACCCAGTATACCTGCTCCTCCAGATGATGCAACTGTTACTATTTCATCTTATCTTTCGAGTGCTCGGGAGATTATTACTAGAGCTGCTACTCATTTACAGCATATTCAGCAGTGGTACAGGACCATTGTTGATCGTCATCGGTGCCATGTTGAGTTTGCAGAGGGAGATCCTGTTTTTCTCCGGTTACGCTTTGCTCGCCATCGTTTTGTACAGGGTCTTGCTTCTACTGAGAAGCTTGCGCCGCGCTATTATGGGCCTTTTCAGATTCTTGAGCGCCTCAGTCCAGTTACATATTGCCTTGAGTTACCTGCTGCTACTCGGGCTTGTGATATCTTTCATGTCAGTTTATTACGTGCTGCTATTGAGGATGATGCTCCTCGAGATTCCTCATTTCCTACAGATCCAGAGCTTTTTCCATTCCTGCCAGCTGCCATTTTACAGGTGCGCTTATTGCATAGTCGTCGCCATCGGCAGGTTCAGTTTTTGGTCCAATGGGATGGTTGTCCTATTGAGGAGGCTACTTGGGAGCCCATTGATGTTTTTTATCATACCCCTATCCTCGCTGATCAGGCTCGATCACGTGCAGCTACCATTGCTTCTCGGGATGCTCCGGCTTCTCTTGAAGTTCCTTTCTCAGATGGGATATCTTGATGCAGTATTTTTCTCTGGCACTGGTTCTTATCTTATTTTGCCTACATTGGGGGCAATGTTCTTTATAGCCAGGGAGAGTTACGGACTTCAGGATACAGGCCTACTGGGCTACTCTGCATATATTCCGCAGGCCTCTTTACATTTACTGTTGGTTATGTATATTTCTGGTTACGCATTTTATATTAGTCATGTATAGGCCCCAGAGCCTTTTTATATGCTTATGACCCGCACTGGGTCCTTTTTTATGACATTGACTGGCCTTGGGCCCTTATTATATGGTTATATGTGGAGTGGGGGCCCGTAGGAGGCGCACTATTTTCCCTCCACATTTTGCCTCCCTTTGCTTTTGAATTCCTATTTTAGGGTTCATTGGTAGGGTATTTATAGGGGCATTTGTACACTCATTTTTCAGATTATTGATTGGTATTGCTTGGGCTCTTCGTGGGAGAACCTATTGTCTTGTCTATTGCTTGTAGGGCTTTAGTCTATTGCTGTCTTTTATGCTTCATTGATTCAACACCTGAGATTTTGATCATAACTGAGAGGGAGTGTGTGTGTAGGAGAGAGAGTGTGAGTGTGAGGCAGAGGGAGAGAGCTTAGAATTTAGGAGTGTGAGCCTTGAGGCTTGAGAGCGGGGAGTCTATTATAAGTTAGAAGTAGAAAGTCTTAGTACTAAGTAGGTAGTAACTAGTAAGTAGGTTCAAGGTTCAAGGTTGGGGAGTGAATTCTGAAAGATAATAGATTATATTAAATCAGAAACTCATGGGATCGTGTGACAATTGAAGCAAACTACGGCACATCAGGCACAAAGCAGTGGACCTACATGTAAAGTTTAAACAGTACATGGTAATAGTTAGTCTCAAGTTTCTATCTAGTATCACATGTAAGTTGTAGTTGTGAACACTGAAGTTTGAACTTTGAACACTGAACATTGAACATTCAACTATCAAGTGTCGACAGACTACATAGATGATGACACATAGTACAGACTACATAGAACAGTTGTCAGTGACTCATGAGACTCGAGAGATCCTCTTTGAGGCTTCAGTCTTGACTCTTGATTCTTGAGTCTCGACTCTCCATGGTCCATCTTGAATCTTGAGTCTTGACCTATTTTGTGCAATGTGTTTGATGAACCATGATAGGTACTGCGGTGTTAGATACATAGGTGGCCTTGCTCGGATAAAGGCACATGCACTACGCTTACGGGGACATGAGATAACGGGCTGCAAACAAGCACCAGAGTTGTTACAAGAGCTCGTACATGCACCTGCCCTACCTCCTAAGGACTCAAAGGAGGCCCGTCCTTCGATACCTAGAGGTGGCTCTCCTGACTCTTGAGTCCTCTGATCTATTTGAATATATTATTTTGAAATATGTATTGTGGAATTTGAATTTTGTTGTAACTTGTAACTTGTTTGAAGTCAGGACTCAAAAGTTCAAGGTTTGAAAATTGAAGCTTAAACTATTTTATTCATCATTCTAAATTCTAATTTCTTTCAATTGTCCGTTATGAATGTAAATCATGATTCATAGTTTCATTCAACATTCAACATTCCAATTACCAAATTCATGAGTCTTTTATGTAAATTGGAAACTGCTACCTGCAACATGTGCTATAATTTTTTTGTGTTGTAGCTTTTCGTTCAGCAGAGCGACCAGAGCCTTCCACATTGCGGCGTACATCTGCAGCTCCTGAGCCTGGTTCCTCTTAGACTCAGTCTCTTGGTGATGTTGGGACCCAGGGTGACACAGGAGCAGGACCTAGCAGTACTTATGGCATTGGGTTCCTCTAGAGCACCATCTACAAATCGTGCACCATCAAGGTAGAGCCCTTGGTCGAGGACAGGCTAGAGGCAAGGACTATTATATGGCCTCTTGGACGCAATCAAACAAGGAATTGGAAGAGATTGTTGTTAGGAGGTGCTTTTACACATGTGACCTCCCATGATCGGTTTGGAATGGGAGGGTCCCAACATGGATCATTTGTGGAGGAGAGGACTTCTTGGTGAGCTCTCTCCATTGATCGGGAGCTACAACCGATCAAGAAGTCGTGGGAAAAGTAATCCCTTTCAAGTTTTAAGTTTCAGCTTTATTACTTAATTTTTGAAGTTTGATTATTTTAATTGCAATTTGGCACAATCATCGACTGCCAATGTTGAACTTTAATCACCATTGGTTGCTTGGAAACCAGGTATGGGTGTACTATCATATCTGATGGCTAGACTGATGCAAGGAAGCGACACATCTAAATATATTCGTGTCTTCCTGCATACGCACGATGTTTTTGAGAGCCATCGACACCTCCGAGGCAGGCACATCAGTCACTAGCGAGTATATGTTTCACCATATCCAAGAGGCCATTGTGGAGGTGGGACCAGAGAATGTTGTGTAGCTATACAATTACAATTCAAACTTGATTCTTGATTCTTGAAAGTTGTAAAATTTTGTTAAGACTTACAAAATATAGCCTACATGCTGCAACTTAAGACTTCAGAATCACAACTCACAAGTATCTATTGCAACTTTCGAATTTGTAATTTGTTCAATTTGCAGCTTGCTTAATACAAGACTCAAGTTTCAAGTTAGTAGCTGTAAGTTGTGCTATAATTTGTAAATTGTGCAGTTGTGACGAACAATGCTACAAATTGTCGTGTGATGGGGAGGCTTGTAAATGAGGCCTTTTTTTTGGACGCTGCACACTATCTCAACCTCCTGTTTGAGGACATCGCACGGATACCATGGTTTTCAAGGAGGTCGTTGACACAACACGATTCTTGGCGAGATTTGTTACCAAGAAGTTGAGGGTCCTCAATATGTTCAAGGCCCATTCTACCCTTGACGTTTTGAGACAAGGCCCCCACCAGGTTTGAACTTTCAACTTTGCAACTTGTTTGATGTTTGAACTTTGTTTTAGAATTCGAATCTTGATGTCAAATATTGACATCAATGATCAAACAACTAGTTTGAGACTTGCCTCTTGACTCTTGACATTTGAATCTCGCACTAGTGAGTAGTAACTAGTTACTTAGAAGTTCTAAGAAAGTGTAACTACTCACAAATGTCAACAATCAGTGAGAACTTAGAAGCTAGAATCTAATAACTACTTAGAAGTTAGAATCTAGTAACTATTTAGAAGTTACTACTAACTTGAAAATTGAAATCATTGTGAAGTTGTCCAGATTTGCATTCATGTTCCTTGTTATGGGACGCCTCTTGAAAGTTCATGCAAGCTTGAGGCAAATGGTTGTTTCAAACCATTGGACGGAGTGGGGGTCAGCAACATTGACTTGTGACAAAATCGCTACAATGCAAATGAAGGTAAGTCTCCTAAATTAATAAACTATTATTTGCATTTTTTAGTTCCTTATGGGAGGATATGCCCAATGAGCCAAATGTTCAACAACTACTAAAGGTTCTCATACGAAGACAAATTAAGTATGTGTTACTATTTGAAAAAAACTCTATAAAAAGCATCAACAACCCTCTATATAAAGCATTGACATAGCTTGACAATAATGCATCCAACAAGCATTGGAATCAAATAATTGTCTCCACAAGATCTCTTCAACTTGGTGATAAAAGCCAATAGATGAGCACCATTCTCATCATTATTGGATAGAAATTAAAATATTGAGTGTTGCAACAAATTTATTTAAGCTAAAAACTCTCGCAATCTATCCAATACATTGAATTCATAAAATAAGACCCTATTAACAATATAGTTGAGGCAAAACTTTGTATTTCATACACATAATTGACTTAATACCATTTCAAAGATAATCACAGACAATGTCAAAAAAGAAACCCTTACTACGAAAAGGCCATTAGCCAATATTCAAAAGTGCTCAATTAGCATACAAGAGAGAAAAGGGTAGCTCAATAAAGTAATAGTCTCGAAATACATGACTTAAACCCTACATTGTCTGTGATGGGTTGTCGTTCATCCTTTTTTCCAAGAGGAATATCATCAAGGGGAGCCTTTAGTTTGACGTCATACCCAGCCTTCCTCCATTCAATCAAGCGCCTACGTCCCAACATCTGTTTGAACCATATAACCATCCAAAGATGTACCATTCAATTAGACCAAAATTGGCGTCCATAGATGCTATACTGAGTGCTCACTAAAATACTGATAAAGAAATTAGTTGTAATATCCACATGGACATCACTACATAAGTTTGTGAAAGGCAAACTAAATAAGATAAAAATAGAGAAAACGAGTGAAGTAAAAAGCAAGAATCTTGACCAGCCTTACAAGTTTTTCAATATGATCAAGTAGTTGTTCAGAAGGTTGAATAGCCCGAAATAATGCACTATTGGAAACATTTTTCTCTCCACTTTGCATCTCCAACAACCCTACATGCCCAACATGCACTTAGCACCAACCATCTAGGTATTCTACGAAACAAAACCCCAACAAACCAAAACTTGACAATAGCAATAAAAGTAGGCTCTTAAGCATAGCAGTTAGCTATGATCCAAATAACAAGTCTGACTTTATTCTTATAAACCAACGACTCTAAATGCATCAAAAAAATAGTTTGCCCTAGGAGAAAAGACCCAGAAAGAATAATCCACAATGAGACTAATTCCTATTGAAGACTAAAAAGGGCATTTGTAGCTTAGAACAAGAGAAACATACCCTTACATGTAATTTTTTTGGTAGGCTTGTGCTTTTTCTATTTACAAACATGATTGCCTCAGTGATTACTAGATCACCCAAACGACTTACGAACATGAGCTAGTTGCTTGACAGTAATACTACCCCGCATTGCTAACTTGTAACGTGAGGTACATCAAGTCACAATTGGCGACAATATTGATGTAAGGTGTCTAGTTCAAGTGGCATTCATGACTACCTCCTCCAGCCCTATGGCCCTCTAAGCAACACGTCCTTACAGTGTGATTTGGGGTCATAGGACGTGTTACATGTGATTACTAGGCCCTAACATTCCTTCCCCCTTTTGGAAAGTCATCGTTCCTCAAAGACAAACTTTGAAGTTTGGGTACAATTGTTGTAATCATTATGGACTCTCCCATGTGGCTTCTAACATATGTAGTCCTTTCCATGTCAGTAGAAACCTTGGGAAGATGCAATTTGCAATTGTCTTGGCCTCCATGCTAGTATACGCTCAAGTCCATGATCTGACGTATCTCCTTCCTTAATACAACCATGCCTCCAACCAAGTTGTCAATCTCATGTGAGCATTTCTTTGAAAAACTTATATGAAAAACCAGATGCACTCTACATCCCTTTGGTCACTCTAGCTTGTAAGCAGCTATAATAGCCCCTACATAATCCAACCTACGGTAAATTCAAACATCAGTAGAACTAGACAAGACAAACCCAACACCTAGATGATTGAAGATTCTAGGTCATGACCCATCCAAGTAGCATGACACTAATCGAATGATCCATCAATCAATGATGCCTATAGAGTCACACCCCCCCAATTTTTATGGCCTCAACCCATGGGCTCTCTCTTTGGTATATTTAACCAGTGTCTCACCTCTTCCAAATCCTACTTATCCATACTGCTCTCTCTAACTATAGCTAATGTGCCCATGTATAATTAGCGTTCCTAAGTCATGGTCAACATAGACTAGTTATAGTTATTAACCATTAGTTCTCTAATCCTTACCCTTAACCTAAGGTTAGTGGCTAATTAACCTAAGATAATTAGGGACATAACATACTTCTCCCCTCTAGAACATTTTAGTCATCAAAAACGGAAGTCACCGTAATTCTTCTTTGAACTTCCAACTTTCTCCCAAGAGTCGTCATCATCCGATCATCCCTTCTGATGAACCAAGAACTCCAAGACTAAAAACTTTCTCAATTATTTCTCTCTCTTGTCAAGCACTCTTTCTAGCTCCAAAGGGAAACTAGATGATATGTCCTCCACCTGACAAGTGAATTCCCTTCTTGTAAGCTCAACTTAAATCAACTTACATGAAACCTTGGATGCCCTTTGACTCCATCTAAGAGATCTAACTGGTAAAGCCAAAGAATTGACTCACTTCATTATCTTTGAAGGTCCAGAGTACCTCGCAAATAACTTGTAATGTCAGGACCGCTGACAACCATTACTTCGTTATCCAGTTCTCATTGATTTCGAGTCGGTAGGAATTCTAAGATACACTTGGTCACCTTCTTGAAACTCTCTAGGAGATCTCGTCATGTCCACGTAATGTCAAGTTCCATCTTGAGCACTTTGAACATTTACTAACTATTTGAATTTCAACTGGGAATGTCGTCCTAAGTTCTTGAGTAATGCTACCGATGGTGAGGTAACTGCAGCTTACATAAAGCATCTTTTTGGGTCTGATGTTGACTTGGTGCTTGATCGTGATTCTTTCTCTCGTGCCTTCCATCGTAGTCCTCATCTTGTTGTTGGTGGTCCTCGTCTATGAACACCTTCGTGATTGCTTTCCACCTGAGGACGCTGCTAGTGGCTTTTTTCAACTCTTTCAGGCCTGCTCTTTTATCACCTCTGGTCACATTCCTTCTTCTGTCGCACGTCCTTTGTCTACGTCTCGTTTGATCACCATGTCTAAAGCCTAGGGTGACGTCCGTCCCATCGCTATTTGCGAAGTACTCCTCCGTCTTGTTAGTCGCTCTATCTGTTTTCAGTTTCAACAGATTTTCGCCTTCTTTTCTCTCCCCTCATCAGTTTGGCCTCTCTACTCCTGGCGGCTATGAAGCTGTCATTCATGGTTTGCGTGCCACCCTTGATCTCCATCCTGACTGGGTTGTTCTCCAAGTGGATGTTTCCAATGCTTTTAACTCTGTTTCTAGAGCTGCGATCTTTCAGGAACTGTGCGCGGCTGGTGGTGAGTTGGCTCAGCTTATCCCATTTGTGCGGTTGTTCTATGCTACTGAGACTCCTCTCTTTTACAGTGACCATGTGCGCTCTGGGGATCTTTCTACTATCCAGTCTGCAGCAGGTACTCGTCAAGGTGATCCTTTGGCTGGTCCTCTTTTCGCTCTGGCTCATTTCCGTGCACTTCGAGCTTCTGCAGAGGCCTTTCCCTCCTGCTTATTTCCTTCATTTGCTGATGACACTCTTATTCTTGGTCCTGCTCCTATGGTGCTCCTCGCATTTCATCATTTCTCTGAGCAGCTGGCTTCTCTTGGTTTGTCTATTCAACCTCGCAAGTGTTCAGTGTGGTCTCCAGCAGGTCTTCCCACGAACTTTGTTCCTCAAGGTTTCCTTGCTCCTTCGGATGGCATTCGCATTCTGCGTGTTCCTTTTGGGTCTGCTTCCTTCAGCTCTGCTTTTCTTGGTGAGGCTCTCTAGGAGGATGTTGCTCATTCAGATCTGCTTCCCCGGTTGGGCGACACTCAGGTCGTGTTTGGCATCTTGACGTCTTGCTTTATCCAGCGTCCTTCTAATCTGCTGCGGACTTTTCCCCCTACTCCGAGCTGACAGCCAAGCCCCGGCACCAGGACCCGCACAAGAAAGAAGTCGAGCTCGATGCAACGCCAAAGGAGCCTCAGAGAGCATGCTGGAAAGGGTATGCTTGTGCACGCGCTCCATAGGGTCTCTTGCATGTGATCTGAGCTGAAAGTGAGGAGTTGCTCAAAAGGAGGAAGACAAGCTTGGGCAGAGAGGGGGAGGAGCTCTCGCGCAGCGATGAGGAGGTGCTGGAAAGGCAGAGAACCGCTATCCACATGAGCAATGCAATCCGCCAAGAGAGGGCGAAAGCCAGAAAGGAACCGAGAAGACAAAGCAGGGGCGACAAGAACCCAGCTCCCAAGAAAAGCTGCAGGAGCAGAAGAAACTGTAGAGAGAAGACCCACACCTCCACAAGAAAAGGGTAACCGAGCCTGGTTCCGTGCTGAAAGGGACACCTGAGGACTTAACATGGAGAAAAGATTCTCAAGCAATTGCCACATGATGGTGAATGCATGGAAATTTATTTTCTTCTCTAGAAAGAAGAAAGTCCAACAACAAGACCTTAAAGATTGTACTTCAGTCCTACATGAATATAATCATTTGCAAAGATAGGTTGGTTGTCAAGGTCACTATCTTACAAAGTTAAGCTCAACATGTCAAAATAGACAATCTTGTGCACTACCTTCCTTCCGGTTGTCTTCGGCCATCTTCACCACTGCTCTTCATCTTCGCTTGGGGGTTCCTCATCCTTCGGTCTTGGGTCTCTCCAGGTGTGTTTGTGATCACCCTATTGATGCTCTTGCTATCCACCTCCTCCGCTGTCCTTCTGGGTGTGAGCGCACAGCTACGCATGATGTTGTCAGAGATGCAGTAGCCGCTATAGCCAGAGATGGAGGATTCCATGTCCTCAGAGAGCAGTCTCATGTCCTTCCCTTTTCCGCGTCCCACTCTTCCCGCAGGCGTGTTGACATTGTCCTCTCTCGGGATGGGCTTCGTACCTTGGCAGATGTTGTTGCTGATCCCACGGGTGACCTATTGCCTCTGCCTTCACACCAGGAGAAGCGGCAGGCGTGGCAACACAAGAGCAGGAAAAAAACTACTCCGACAGGCACCCCACTGATGCTTTCCTTCCCTTGGCTATTGAGACTTATGGCACCTTGCATCAACGCTTTGAGGATTTTCTTCGCATGTGTTCTCATCAAGCGGCAGAGCGTCAAGGTATTCCTGGTTCTATTCTCATGGCTTCTTTCAAACAACGTGTTTCCATTGCCCTGCAACGTGCTCAGGCCCTATCTATTCTGCATCGGACGATGGTGGCTGGTCTGCTACATCTCATCTCCCTTCATTAGCCGACTCACCACCTCTTCACTTTTTTGATCTGCTGCAATTAGTTGGCAGACTCCCACGGACATCATCATAGTTTATGCACTTTTATTTTTAATGCCAGAATTTGGATTAATCTTAACTGTACTGCAAGCTTCAGTCTTGTTTGAGCCTACTTTTGTTTAAACTTCCCCTTCGGGGTGTATATTTCTTTTTCATCAATGTACCTACTACTTTTTCCTATAAATAAATGCACCAGGGTTTTCTCTCTTCCATATCTTTCTTTTGTGTTTCCATCCAGCTAGGATTCCATATTTATTAGCTTCAGATTATGCTCGCAAACAACCTTAAAAATTTAATCGTCTAGCTTTTATGAATTAAACTGCTCGTTGACATCAAGCACTTACAAGTATTACTACAACATTGGCTCCCTCTAGGTATACAAGTATGTCAATAGCATTAGAAACATAAGACAGTCTAGATCTCATGTTTCAGATTATAATAGGTGATCAGTCTCTTATGTTCATCTACTTACTAGTCACTAGTGGGGATTGACTGACTCCGAGCCACTCTCTAGTGTCTGCTTCTAGATTCAAGCATCAGTGTGTCCAAATATGAGAGCCTGTGTCTCATTCCATTCAAATTCGGATTCAGCCCTTAATGTGAACTTTAATCATCCTTGAAAGTCTGGATTGTTATAAGCCAGCATATGAAAAACCACACCCTGATTTCCCTTAGATGCATCCAGTAAGCTGGCGTAAGAAACTGCTGGTTCCAATCGCTCTCTCTCCACCAAGGATGAGAAAAAACAAAACTCTGTTTTGAGGTGAATTGCTGCTCCAGTAAGAGCTCTGACACATGGGCGATGCACCCGTTACCTTGGCAAATTTCAGAGGTTATGAAATCATCGAGAAGCAATCAGACACTAAAGGAAGAACATACCTGATTTTGCCTGAAGTTGATGACCTTCAACTATGCGTTTTCTAGTGTTATCTCGTGGATCAAGTCTCATAACGCGTTTAATTTTCGTCTTCTCATCAATCTCTTTGACAGGTACAGGATCTCGTTTGCTCCCTACAAGCTTTGCAATGATTTCCGGTCTATCCGCTTCCCCCAATTGTGCTTTGCTATCCCGTCTACCTGTAAAATCAAACTCTGTATGGTTACATAACCTGAGAGTTTCATTGCTCTTCCAGCATATATTTCGACCTTTTCAATGCAACTGCTTTCCGCAAGTCTTCATGCATTCAAAAGGAAACAGGCAACAGAACATAGATTCATGCAAAACTATCTGCTTGACATACTAGTCTGACAAAGAAACAACTGGCGAGTAGAACGAAAAGAAAGAGTATGCTCTCACTTTTAGATACAGCTAAAGCAAAGAATAATTTGCTCAGCTAGCCCTTATGTTAAATTTGCTAGCCCTATCGTTAGCAATAAGTTCTTTATGCTCAGTGGTATTTCTTCCCGGTATCAAATATTACGTTGCTGGTTAAGAACTTACCTTTACGAATTTTATAAGTGGATAGTTTTTTGTGTCCAGTGACAAAGACTTTTCGCTTTTCTCCTTTGAACTCAGGCCTGCCAGCAGTGGCATCTAGATCAGAAGGTTTCTTCTGCCGGAACCCAGCCACAGATGGCTTATATATTGCAGTCGCAGATGGATTGATTCTCGCCTTACTGTTGAACTTATTCACTGTCGTTTTCCTCCCAATTGACCTCTCCATTTCGTCCTCTCTCGACTTTGAGTCGCTCAAATTCTCTTTACTGCGACTTCCCTGCTGCCTTTGCCTATCGATCCCTTTGCTTCTTATGGAACTCTCCCTTTCTGAACTTGTTCCTATGACTCGGGACATGGGACGCCTTGCAACTGCAGCTGCGGGATAATTGCCCGCCTTTTTCTTGAGTACGCTTCTATGAGTAACAGCCTTCGCTCCCCTTATGCCCTTTCTTCTTAGCTTTGCCTTTCTGGGAACAGATGATGATCGCTTGGACTTTATCCTAGGCGGTGCATCTTTCAAACCATACTTTGACAAAGATCCAGTAGATAAATGTTTAGCTCCTGATAAGCATTTATGCTGATAGGATGCAGGAGACTGTGCGTGGATTGTTGATGGACGAAATACATTCCACCCTCCTTGGGATGCGTAGCGCCAATACGATAACTTGCTCTCGTTGTTACCATTCATCTCAAGGTCAAAGATTGAAATGGCATCCTGCTGCGGGTAAGTAGGTGCGGAGGGAAGACATGAAAGCTGTCGCAATTGGCATCTTAGTGGCAACCTAGAAGATGCAAAAGAAGAACAAGGCTGCATGTGAAGGTGTACACAATGAAAGATTTGCCTCAGGTGTCCAGCAGACCTCCCCCTCACCATATCTATCGTCTGCTCTTGCTCCTCACAAGCCACATTTGCTGAGAAAGAGATCCTAAACTACTAACAGCAACACTAAGACCCTGCGAGACAGCATATATCCGAGCACTAAATCCAACACCAGATGCAAACATACTACTTCTCAGCTAAAATTCTGGAAGATTGCAGTTATACTTGGCTCTTCCCAGGTAACATACTGCTCTCGTGAACCAGCAAAATCCACCAGCAAATTCTGGGATTTGCTCATTGCCTGCTTAAAGATGTAAACTTCAATTTGATTATCAAAGGCAGCTAAATGAACCTACAGATCGCAAGCAAGGAATGAAACTGCAGTGGAGACACTGACAACACTGATGATCTTGCCACGATCTGCATAACCCACAAACCAAATGTGAAAACTAAATAGGATTGCTAGCAGCAAATAGAGACACCATATTAGATTGCTTGCTGATGAACAAATGCAAGCTGCATTGTATGTGTGAAAGCAGGCAGCAGGCTAAAAGATGGACTGCCTAAGAAGAATATTGAGAAATGGCTACTACTTCCTTTGTGGGTTGGTTGAGCAGCATTGTTGTTGTATGTGGAAGGGTTTTAGTGTTAGGGCACCTGATTGCCTAAAACCCACATAATATTTTAAACTTCCAAGACACCACCAAGTATACCAAGAAGGAGAGAGGTTCTCCATGGGACTAGGGTAGCCCCGCATTTCCTTTCTTCACTTTTGTTTTCTCTTTGATGTCCTCATTTGTACAGTTTAAGTTTTTTTTAATGAGAGAAAAGAAAGTCCTCACCAACTTTCTTTGACTTTAATCTCTTAAGTCAAGGTAATATTTTACTCAGTGTTTCATGTAAGTGTTTTACATGAAGGTGACGTTATTAACTTGTGATGTGTATAACCTAGATGAAAAATTTATCGCTTAGTGTACTTTCCAAACTTGAGTTGGTACTCCAGAACAAAGGTTAGGGTTGAAACCCAATTTTAACTGAGTACTTGGTTGATAAGAAAGTTAAACTAAGGATAATGATTTTCAAGGTTATTGAAAAAAGTTAAAGGAACTATTCCTGTAATTCTTCTTTGTTTTGAGGACAAAACCAGATTAAGAGAGAAAGAATGTTATGTCCATGACCAGCACATAGAATTTAGTATACTCCTAGTCTTGGATACACGGTACTCCAGTGAAACGAGCTGTTAGTTATGCCACATCATATTGGACGTGACCCGAAAATAAGTAATATCCTTGTGAGGCCCAGAACACACTAAATGGAGTTAGTACAAGGTTTGGGACAGTCAAGGCATGTGTAGAGTATCAATAGCAATTCTATGAATAGAAGATTCATGCATAAAGACTCTATTCTAGATGAATCTATGTATAGGAGAGATAGGACCTTGCATGTCTATGTGCACATGTGGTTCTAGGCTCTATAGAAGGAGGCCAAACTCCCCCTACTACTCACATTTGTGATTGATTCATTGCCAGAGTTTCACTCTACTTTCATGTTTTCTATTCCTTGGCTTGGGGGTGAAGCTTCTAGAGTTGATTGGTTGCTTCTACTTGGTTTGATGGTTTTTCCATAGTGTGTTTTTCATTGTGTTTGTCTTGTAAGCAGGATCTTGATGAGCTTTTATCATTAGACGCTACAATATGCAGAGCCTAAAGCAGGATCTTGATGAGCTTTCCCTTATATTTATCATTAGAAGCTACAATATGTAGAGCTTGTGTAGAAGTAGAATAATAGTCTCTAAGCTTGTAAAGATAACCTTGTCTTTTTTTTAAGTGGGGTGCTAGATAGGTCTTGCTTGGAGCTTGGATCTAGCTATGGTTGGGTGGTGAATACTTGAGGCCAGCTTGTTATCTTCCTTTGTGTTTAAGAGTAGGGACACAGGTGGAGGAGAGATCCTTGGAGGCTTGCAGATCCCTACTTGCAAGTGGAGACATCCTAGCTTGAAGTCTTGGAGCTTGCATGTTGCTTGGAGGACATTTGAAGACTCTACCTTGGATTTGGAGGACTTTTTTCTTTTTAATTGTTAAAGTGATATCAGAGCTAGACAAAGGATGGTAACCTTTCTAAATCTTCTTCAAGTTTTATTAAGATCACTAATTAATTTTTTTTTGGAGAAGATTATTGTTTTTCCTAGTTGTAGGAAGCTTGAGTTGGAGTACCCAATGAATCTATTCTTCTTAAGAAGTAGTGATTTTTATAGAATTGTTTAGAAGTTAATTTTTTAT
The DNA here is from genome assembly GCA_029204225.1 of Diphasiastrum complanatum. NCBI lineage: Eukaryota > Viridiplantae > Streptophyta > Lycopodiopsida > Lycopodiales > Lycopodiaceae > Diphasiastrum > Diphasiastrum complanatum. Next base: position 42,840,617 of record CM055107.1, read on the forward strand.
TATGTTAGAGAAATTTTAAAGTGGGCTTTGGGTTTTTGAAAGTTCTAAAAAAAAATTGTGGGATGGTTAGAAAAAGTCTTTTTCTACATACACAAACTTTTTTTTGCAAAAAGATTGATTCTAGCTATGTATTTTGATCAAAACTAGTTTTTTGTACATAAATGAAGTGTTTGAAGTTCTGATTTTCATTTTAAAAGTTCTATTTTTCAAACCTGTAAATTTGAAAATCAGATCTGAAAAGTGAAGTTTTTTATCCATACTCATTAGCTACACCTTTCTATCTCCTAGTTTCATGAAGATGGCAATGTAGGAAGGGAATGGTAGTGTAACTTTGTGTATAAAACAGGTTTGGAAGTTCTATTTTTTATCATTATGAAGTTCTGATTTTCAGGTCTGTAAATTTGAAAATCAGATCTGAAACTTGAAGTTTTTATAAAGCTTCATTAATTTTTCTTTTCTAGACACTAGTTTCATTGGATTTGGAAATCTAGAATAGTGAGAAATGTGAAAATTTTGGTTTATTTGTAATGACAAATAGAAATAGAATTGGATTGGGATCTTTATGTAAACCTTAGCTTGGAATTAGTTATTTTAAGTTTACATAAAGATTTGGTTTTCATTTTTGCTTTGGATTAAGGCAAAAATTTTGTTCTTTTAAGCTTGGATTGAGTTTGCAAATTGTAGGTTTGAATTGAATTTACAAACAGTAAGATTGAATAAGTAGAAGTAAAATACTTTCTATTTGCATTGGATGTAAAAATTAAAGCATTTCTATCATTCTAATTTGAGCCCTTGTTGTTATATTTGCATAATAGGAAAACACACAAACAACACTAATGGATTAAACCAATGATAACCCAACTTTTGATTTATCAAACATATCCAATGTGGCACAAGCTCTTGAACTTTTATATCAACAAGTTCAAGCCACTAATTAACAACTTCTTGAAACTAATCAAAAGAACCAAGACTTGGAGTCTAGGTTAGCCAACCAGAAGAAGCATATAGTTCCACCTCCCGTAAAATTGTTTAAGGGAGAGAAGAAAGATAGGGTGGTAAGTTCATGACTTAATGTTATGAACAAATACTTTGGCATGAGCCAATTCCTAGAATGTGAAAAGTTATCCACTGTTACTATGTTCCTTGAGGGAAGAGCTTTAGTATGGTGGGATGACCTAGTTGCAAAAGGCAATCAACCTTGTACATGGGAAGATTTTTTTATAGTATTTAGCGAATACTTTCTACCATTATTAAATGACTATGAACACTTTCAAAAGTTGAGTTATATAACAATGAATAAAGGTTTGGAACAGTTTATTCAGGATTTTCATGAGTACTTGAATCCGCTTTATAGTGAAATTCCACCCAAAGTACAAATGTTAATGTTTATTGGTGGGTTACCAAAAGATTATCAAGTGGATGTTTGTAGGAACCATCCAAAAACTCTTGAGGATGCTATTAGGGCTGCAAAGTTTTTTGATGACACACCTAAGCCACCTAGAAATCAACAACCTAATGAGCAGAAAAAGGTTTTTCAATCGAAGAGTAAGGATAGGAAAAATGTTAGTGAAACACATCCCAATTCCAATAATCCTGAGAAAACAAAGAAAAACTTTAAAAACAATCAAGGTGGCATTGATAAGGTTGAAGTTCGTAAGAAGAACTTGTGCTTCAAGTGCAATGGCGAGGGTCACCTTGCACGAGATTGCGTCAAAAAACCAACTTCTACCTCAGGTAATCTATCTCGAAGAAATGAGATGGATGTTTATTTCCTTAGTTTTTTGTCCTAATGATCTTATTTGCATTAAAGGTAAAGTTAAAGATCAAGTTGTTAATGTCTTTTTTGACACATCATCTTATTGTGTTCTCCTATCCTCATCTTAGGGGCAATCCTTTAGGGTCTTTACATTGGTATCAGATCCCAGCTAAGATGCGGTCTTGGATGGGATGGAGACAAGATTTACGTTGGATTAAGTGTTGTTTTCTCAAGGGAAGTTGGAATGAAATTTTCACGCATAACTTTATTAATGTAAATTTGGTGCAGACGCTAAACCTTTCCACCAAAAAAAGTGAGAAAAAATATTGTGTGACAATGGCATCATGAATGAATTCTGCGTTTATGGATTATGTTGTTGATTTAGAATTGCACATACAGGACTACTCTGAAAAAATAGAATTCCATGCTTTTGCATTAGGAAATGTGGATATTGTTCTCGGGCAACAATGACATTTTGATAAAAATAAGTCGTTGAAAATCGATTTTGTTGAAAAATCTTTATCTTTTATGCATGAGAATTCTTTAATTAAGATCATGGCTAGTTTAAGTGTTGACATTGAAAATGTTAACCCTTATTCTAAACAAAAACTTAATTCTATTATGAAGAATTCAGATTTTAAAATTTATTTATGTTTTCATAATGATAAGATTTGTCTCAATGATGAGGAACTTAACATAAATGCCATGAGTACACCCAGGGAGAACACTACAAAATTTAAAGACTATAATGAACTTAGGCAGGAATTCAATGATGTTTTTTTAGACCTTCTTGTAGGTTTACCACCAGAAAGGACAATTGATCATAAAATTGAACTAATACCTGGAGCAATTCCAATCTCCTTATAGGCTGAGGTAAGTAAACAATTATATGATTGCCTGAAAAAGAGGTGGGTACAACCTAGTAAGTCTCCTTTGGCATCACCAGTGATTCTGGTTGGCAAGAAGGATGGGACTATAAGATTTTGCGTCGACTGTAAGAAATTGAACAAGGTAATCGTTAAGAATAAATATCCACTGCCGCGGATGGATGATCTAATAGACTATCTTGGTGGTGCTGGGTACTTTTCCAAGATAGATCTAAGATCGGGTTACTATCAGATACGCATTAAGGCAGAAGATATACCAAAAACCGACTTTCGAACTCGCTTTGATCACTACGAATTTATGGTGTTGCCTTTTGGTTTGACCAATGACTTTTCAACAGATGACGAACGATTTGTTCAAACCATATTTGGGAAGATTCGTAGTGGTATTCTTAAATGATATCCTAGTGTTCAATAAGACTTTGACGGAATATAAAGTGCATCTTAGGATTGTCTTGGACATCCTAAGAAGAGAAAAGCTCTTTGCCAAGGAGTCTAAATGTGATTTTTTTGCTAAGAGATTGTCCTACTTGGGACATAAGATCTCCGAACGAGGAGTGGAGATTGAGCCAGATCGTATCCAGAGGGTTATTGATTGGCCAATTCTCACCACAGTTCGAGAAATCGTCCTTCTTGGAGTTTGTTGGATTTTTCCGTCGGCGTATTCCCCAATTTGCTCGATTGGCATTTCTCCTTACCCAGGCCTTGAAAGGCTATAAGAAGCTAAGCCGGAGGGCTAAGAGTCCACTAGTGGTGTGGACGAAGGATATGAATAATTGTTTTGAGTTGCTTAAGAAAAGTGTCACTTTGGCACCAATTCTAATCATTGGCGATCCTAATAAGGCTTTTGTAGTTAAGACCGATGCTAGTGATTATGCTATTGGAGCTATTCTGATGCAGGATGGACATCATGTGGCTTATGAAAGCAAGAAACTCAATCCTACTCAGTCTAGGTATTGTACCTATGAGAAGGAACTGTTAGCAATTGTTCATTCATTATTTATATGGAGCCAGATTTGAAGTTTTGACGGATCATCAGACTCTTCAATATTTCTGTAATGTTACAGATTTAAAGGGGAGACAAGCTAGATGGGCTAAGCTGATGCAAATCTTTGGCTTTTCTATACGTTACTGTAAAGGAAGTCAAAATACTCTAGCAAATGTTTTGAGTAGGTTACCGGTTATTAATCAGTTGAGCTTTACTGTTATAGAACCGGGGTTGTTTCAGTCTCTTCAAGGACTTTATGAGTCTGATCCTTATTTTGGAAAGTATTGGCAACGAGTACTTTCAGGGGGTCAACTCAAGTTTGCAAGATTCCTTGAATCAGGGAAAGATTGAAACGGATTTCCTAATTCGAAACAAGATTTTGTTTCGTAAGGGAAAAGTGTGCGTACCGGAGAATGACACAGTAAGGGCTCAAATCTTGCATGAGTGTCATGATAGTCCATGCACAGGACATCCGGGTATACAAAGAACACTTGACTTACTTCGAAATTTTGGTGGCCTAAAATGAAAAGTCAGGTAGAGGCCTATGTACTTATATGTACTAAGTGCCAGTTAAATAAAGCAGAGAGGCTAAAAGCTAGTGGCCTATTACATCTTTTAGATATTTCTACCGGAAAGTGAAAAAGTATATCTCTGGATTTTGTGGTCAGGCTTCCACGTATAGGAAAGGGCCACGATTCGGTTTCGGTCATTGTTGACAAACTTACGAAGCTCAATTTATCCCAACGAAAACTACTGTTAAAGCTTCAGAACTAGCTCAACTGTTTGTTGAGAAGCTTTTTTGACTTTACGAGGTGCCTTGCAAAATTGTCAATGACCGTGACCCAAAATTCACTGGAAATTTTTGGCAAGCAATATTTGAAAAGTTGGAAATAACTTTAAGTATGAGTTTTACAGATCATCCAGAATTAGATGGTCAAACGGAAAGGACCAATCAGATGATGGAGGATATGCTTTGAGCATATGTGGGCCATCGGTAGTCTGATTGGGAACAGTACCCTCCACTGGTGGCATTGCATATAACAGTGCAAGACATTCAGCGACCGGATTCGGCCCTTTCATGCTTATGTATGGTTTTCAACCTCGATCACCAATTAGTGTTGACATGAAAAACCTATGAGTGCAAGCCGCAGCTGATTTCCTTGCGGATATGCAAGAAATGTTACAGCTGATCAAAGATAGCATAAGAAGTGCCCAATACAGGGCAAGGCACTATGATGATCTATCTCGGAAGCACAAGGTATTCATGGTCAACGATTGAGTGTTTTTAAGAGTCCCTAGTCACTCTAGGAGCTTGAAAACTAGTAAGTGTGCAAAGTTGGTGCCTAGGTATTGCGGTCCTTTTAAGGTTATCCAAGTGATAAACAAGGTCGCATAACCTTGGAATTCATCTTGTTTTCCACGTTAGTAAATTAAAACCCTCGTTAGGGGTTGGGGAGACCCTGCTCCCTATGGAAGATCTAGTGGAACTTCTTTGTGATGAGTCTGTGAGTGGACCACCTGAACCTGAGGCGATTGTTAATAGCCGACAGAAGACTCTATGGAGTAGAGTGCTTCAAGAATTTTCAGTTAGGTGGAGGGGCCAATCAGAAGAGAAAGATACCTGGGAAAAGGAGGCTGATCTCCAGAAGAATTTTCCAAATTTTTTCCTACAAGGAAAAATTTAAGTTGAGGGGAAAGGAATGTTACATACCTACGTAACTAGCAGTACTTCAGACCTCTATTAGTCCATTTAGTGTTGAGGGCTACATGGCAAGGTACCCTTAGGATTAAGGGTTTACCCTTGGATAAGGACAGACAAGTGACTATACCTTAGTTAGAGGTATGGAGTCGTGTGACCCTTGGATTAAGAGTAGGTGCCTTAGATAAAGGTACTAGTGTCCTTGGTTAAGGGCAGGTAGGTGTCTATGCCTTGGATGGAGGTATGGAATCTAGAAAGGTCTTAGAAAGTCATTGGATGACTATATTTCTAAACCTTGGGCCTCAACCTTGAACCATATCACTTTATTGGTCTTGGACCAAAGTATACAAACACAACTTGGGCAATGGGTCCTAATAGAAGGGCGCCCTCCTAAAGGGTCCATTCAGTTTCAAGTTCCACAAGAATAGTAATCAAAGAGTCATAGGTTATGGAAGCTGTCTGATGACCTTCCATAAGCCTATAAAGGCTCTTAAACTCTTCTAGGCCACTCTCTTCCTCATTGGATGTGCATGGAACTCCATAGTGTATTGGAGAGAACTAAATGTCATCTATACAAGAGGAGTAGGGTGCCCATTGGAAAGGAGAGAGATCTCTTTTGCTTACCTTGCTTATGCTCTAGTGTGGCTACTATTGTGTAGAGTAATTCTTGTGTGTAGTATGCTAAGGGTTTAGATCTTGCTTATGGTATGGGACATAAGTAGGGTTTGGATCTTGAGTAAACTATGGTTTGTTGTGATATGCTTGTGATCTGTTTATGGTTAGCAAGGGAGTGCTAGATAGGTCTTGCTTGGAGCTTGGATCTAGCTATGGTTGGGTGGTGAATACTTGAGGCCAGCTTGTTATCTTCCTTCGTGTTTAAGAGTAGGGACACAGGTGAAAGAGAGATCCTTGGAGGCTTGCAAATCCTTACTTGCAGGTGGAGGCATCCTAGCTTGGAGTCTTGAAGAAGCATCTTGGAGCTTTCAGGTTGCTTGGAGAACATTTGGAGGCTCTACCTTGGATTTGGAGGACTTTCTCCTTTTTACTTGTTATAATCATCACCCAGTTTTCATATGTGGCAAGCTAGACAAGAAGGTCATTGAGTCTTCGATCACTGAATCTATTGCTACCATCTGCTCTAACAAAGTCCTGAATTGATTAATGTGACTCTGAACAAATCACCTTCTGGCATTCTGAGTGAGAAGAACTTTTCCCTCAGATGCAGCTTTGAAGTGATATGTCTCACTTCGTATAGTACACTCAATATGTCCCAAACCTCTTTCAAAGATTGGTCTTGTCTAATATGACCGATTTGCATGTCAGAGATGTTAAGGGTGATCAAGACGAAAGCCTTGTCATCCCTGAGCTTCCACTTGGAAATGGCTTGCTCATCAACACTAGGAAGTAGTTCGGTTCCTACGACTATTTCCCAAAATTCCTTTGCCATCAGTACTAGTACTTTCACCTTGAATTTCCACAAGTGGTAATTCAAATTATCGAGTTTGTATACCATTAAAGCAGATTGTAATTGTGAATCCATTTGGAAGTTTAGGATGAGTGTATGCAGATAGTAGATTATATGACTGGAAACAATTATAGTTAGTGTCTACTCTTTATCAGAACAATTGTTATGATAATGTAAGCTCTATATCCGCCTTAAAGAAATCAGAGAGTAGAAATTACAGCTTTGATACCATGTCGGGAGATGGGAGATGATGGTTCGCGATAGTGACGAGTACTCCTCGGTGCATGAAACCACATCTATCGGATTGAGGCCGAGTTCGACAGATCAAAGTTTGCTCTACTTGATCTTCGCCTAATGTTGTAGTAGTGCACACACCAAGGGAATTAGTTGACCATTGCTTTTTTGCAATAGTAGGATCGTTCCGATCCAATTGTTCGACCTGTTGGATTCATGAACTCTATTTTTCCAACAGATGGAACGATTGTTTGTCAGCCCTCTACTTTGATCCAGATTTTTTGATGGCATCCGACATAGTTCTAGATCAATTGCCGATATCCAGACTATACTACCATGCAGCGATGCTGGGTGGGTCATGGGAGGCAAAATTTCTATCTTGGATGACAACTCATTGGTTGGCAGGAGTTAATAAGTGCTTCTTATCGCACATTAGAGATTTCAATGAGCCGTGGCTAGAATTTATGGGGAAAGTCCAATACCACTTAATAAAGATCCGGCGCGAGGCAAATCAAAGTACGAAACATAAGGTGTTGTGGGACTGCCACAAGTTTTGGTGGAGGATATTAATGGAGGGTTTGCGTATCTCGAGGCAACCCTAACCCTAGGTATTCTCCTCAGTGGGGATTTTAATGCCCGAACCTCTTCACGGCAGTCAGAGTTTTATGACATCACCGACTAGCTCCGTGTTCATGCCCTTGACAGCGATGACATGGGAGTTACCAGGATTTCAGAGGACAGCTTGGGACCTACTACCCCTTACGGTGAGCATTTATTGCAGTTTGGAGAGGCCCATGAGTTAGCCATTTACAATGGCCTAACTTGTTGGGCAAAATCTGGCAGTTATACTTGTCACCCTCACAGTGGTGGACATAGTGTTGTGGATTATCTCATGGGATCACCATCTTCCATACCTCTCATCTCTGATTTTCATGTATCTCCCACCACTCTCTCTGATCATTCCTTTCTCTCCTTCACTATCGGCCGTCTCCCACCTCCCCAGCCATCCCCACACCCCCTGCTTACACGGGCACCCAGGTATACATTTGGTTCTCTCTATACACCAGTCTACCAGGAGTTCCTAACCACCTTGCTCCATTCCTTCCCTCACGATAGTACAGTCGAGACTCAAGCTGCCTTTCTTAGCACTTCTCTTCATACCGCTGCTTCCCTTGCTTTTCCATCTAAACCCCATAAAAGCAGAGGCACCCGCTCCTCATCGATACGACCCCCACACCCCCCGTGGTATGATGCTGAATGTCGCTCTCTTCATCAGCTTGTCACCCATACCCTTTTGGCGTGAGTTTATCCCTCGTGCTCCACCACCCCTCCTCGATGACCTTCGCATATGGACCGAATACGCTACCAAACTATATACCATACCCACTGACGCACCCATCTCGATCTCCCCACGCCCTTCTGAGTTCACCTTCTTCACATCTGACATGGTACTTACGGCCATCAAGAGAATGAAGTCCCATAAAGCAAGAGATATCGAAGACCTTGAATCTGAACTCCTAACCCATGCTTCCGACCTCCTTGCTCCCATACTAGCCACTCTCCTCAATTCCACCGTTGTCTCTGGTTTCCCCTCATCCTAGTGCACCAACATCATCCACCCTATTCATAAAAATGGTGATCCCATGATTCCTAGTAATTACCGCACCATCATGATCGGACATGTTCTCACGAAGCTCTATGGTACCATACTCCAGTCTGCAGTGAGTTCAGAGGCAGAAGCTCGGAGATTACATGCATTGGGATTTGCAGGTTTCCGATCTTATTATTCTACCACTAACCATATTTTTACACTTTGAACCTTGATTGAGGAAGCTAAGTACATGAAAGAGAGGGTTTAGTGCTATTTTGTAGATTTCAGGAAAGCCTTCGATTCTGTACCACGCTCCCTGCTCATTTAGAGACTTCGTGACCTTGGTTTCTCCACAGATATTGTTTTAGCAGTGATGGCTCTTTATGAGAAGGTCTTGGGATGTTTCCGACATAGCAGTGGCCTATCTGATCACATTTGGAGTGTCAACGTAATTACAACAACGAAAAAATGGTAACTGCTTGATAGAAACTAGTTTCTAGGACCCTTGAATGGCTGAAACATACAACTTTCTGTATTAGACTTCATAAGAATCAAATAGACAAAGTCAATACTCGGTAAATATGCATCAAAGAAAATGACAATCAAGTTTCTTGCAAAAGAGCAGGTTCTCCCCCGTCCCCATACATGAAGAAAAGAAGGACAAACCCCTCATCTAGAAGTCCTAGCATACAAACAAACAAACCTGCATGCAAATAGATGTGCACCCAGAAATTTGTCTCGATGACCCAACTAGGCACTGGCCCTAACTCTTGAAGAGGGGCACAAACCCGCAGGTATGGGTGAATTCGGAAGTGCATTGAATGCAAGAGAATCTGACCGAATGATGTCAGATCCAAAGCCTGTTGGCAAGAGGAAGAATGCAACAATTCCTAATCAATTTGGACAAGAAAAACTTACGAAGAAATCAGGAATCCTGCATGGAAAAGGAAAATTGAAGATCCAATGAGCCGAATGGATGAGACACAATCATGATGAATAAACTTCATGAGTCGTGGGTCTCCACCCTCTACTATTATCTAGGAAATAGCATACAGAAGGCGTGAGCTCTCTCTCTCTCTCTCTCTCTCTCTCTCTCTCTCTCTCTCTCTCTCTCTCTCTCTCTCTCTCTCTCTCTCTCTCAAACAACTTAATCAATGTAACTGAAACGACCTTTTAGTTTTCTCCCTCGTACTCAAGTGTACGGGGGTCTAGGACCTAAGTCTCCTAACACCTAGATCCACCTCACCCACTCAACTAATGGTGAGTCATCAAGACTATTAGAGCCTAAGAGACCCTCGAGGTACCTACACACCCCTCACCAACTCTAAACAGTAACTATAGATGATCGTGAAACTGAATGCACTAACCAAAAAAATCCTAGTCAAAACAAAAAAGGACAAAGGGGTGTGTGGAGGGGCGATTTTTTTTTTTCGGGGTTTGGGGGTGGGGGGGGGGGGGGGGGGGGGGGCAATGATATGATGATGACGAGTGATAAAAGGAGGATGGAGGGGTTGAAGGCAATGTTTGAGAGCAAAGGCAAAATGGAACCAACAACTTTTCCATGTTAAATATTTGACAGTTACTTTTATTGCATAAACTTAAGATTTTTTCTAGTGAAGCAAGATGTATGAAGATACCACTGATATGGATAAACTTCTCATAATACAGATTTTGCGAGGAACACGTGCGCTTCCTATTGGAGTTGATTGATGGTAATCTAGGAGCTTATTCTTGCTTTCATCGTAGTTATTTCATTCTTGTTTGAATGTTTAATGTTCTCTCATGTGTTCTTGCTTCAATCAGCCATATCTAGGGTTTCCTACATCCGTTTTGGGTGTGCTATGATTCGAATCAAAGTGCTAAGTGTCTACTATCATTCTAAATCACTTTCAAGTGATTTCTAACCTATTTGCAAGTGTTTCAAGTGGTTTGTAGTTTGCTGTTACAGATCTGTGAAAACAGCACTGTTTTACAACAGTGGTACCGGAGCCTAGGCTATCTAGGTCATAGGTTCTCTATTATTGTTTGTATGCTTGTTTGCTTTGTCCATATGTTTTCGTGGGTTATGAATTTGATATTCGATTGTCTCCTCAAGCCTCCAAAGAAGAGTTTTCCAATGAAAAACTCAACTAATTGATCTTTTGCAAGATAAGGATCTATGGGATCTTGTCCCTAGACCACTTGATACGTCAACATTTGATTTCCAACTATGAAGATTAAAGAATGCAATGCTATTGGAAGTATCAAATTATCTCTTGATAGGTATTTGAGAGACACTATGGATCAAGAAGAAGATTCACACAAATATTGGACAAAGCTGCAAGATCCATTTCGAAAGAATGAAGCAAAGACAATTCTATAGCAGATTTGGAAGAAGACAAATGAAAGCAAGCGAAGCCATTCAACTCATGACCAATTTCAAGAGAAGCAGAGAAAAAGAGAGACAAATATTTTAACAGCAGCAACAACAGTTGCAAGTCTGTCTAACTTCGAAAGACAACCTGAAATCAGAAAAGAAGAAGAGCCCGATAACTCCAAAGCACAAGATTGTGCTAACATCACCAAGTGCATGCAGGGAGATGCTGGAAAGACAGTGTCTATGCATGTACAACAATCATCTGACTTTTGTTTTATGAAGGGAGATTTTGGAGAGAGAAAGAGAATGCATAAATCTTTTCTCTTGCAGGGAGATGCTGGAAAGACAGTGTCTATGCAGGATGAATCTTCTCCAATTATGGAGAAACATGTTTTGCAGGTTGAAGACTTGCAGGTTCTTGATGAAGAACCAAATCTATCTAGATGTTCAAGCAATCTTATGCAGCATGAAGCATAGGTCACCATGTCAGAGAGAAGGTCAATAGACGAAGAAGAAAGCATGTCAGTGCCAGTGCAAGTGCCAGAGCCAGTTCCAGTTCCAGAGGTAATCCCAATGACAGAGCCAGTTCCAGAGGTAATCCCAGTGACAGAACTAGTTCCAGAGGTCATCCCAGTGACAAAGCCAGAGCCAGAAGTTGCTGATGCATCTTCACATAGAACTGATCTCCTTTGGTCAGATCCCACTTAAATACGTTGCTGAAACTTATATCAGTCCAATGCTATCCACTATAACATTCTAACTAACTCATGAAGATGCTTTGCTTCTTGAGCAATACCTCTAGGTGCACGGCTACACTACACTTAACACGTGTCATTTGACTACTAGAGCGAATCACAAGTGTGATGCTAAAACATTGTTAGATCTATCGTCCTTTTTTTATGGATATCAGAGGAGTTCTTCAACTCCAGGAAGCTGTCTCTTCGGAGAGCACACAACGTCGGTAAAGGTTACAGTGTTATAGCGGGCAAGCTCGGTATAATTCATGATATCTTGAATAATACTCTTCCAGGGCATTTCCTTCCATTCAGAGGCTGCGAAAGTAATAGTCTCTCGGGATAAAAAAAAATCAAAGTTCTCTTGGCATTTCTCTCTCCCTCTTTCTTACGATTCATCTGTGATTACAAGCTTGTAGTCACCAATAACCATTATCCACACAGCATACAACTGTTGTTGCCAGAAGAATCATATTCCAGAAAGACCAATCGACTCATTTTTGCATGCTACCCGACGAAACAAAGTCCCTTGGACTGCCAGTACAGCTACAGCCGCTTGCTCATGAATTCTTTTTAATCGTCCGTTCACGCTGCACTCAACAATCAACCTTAATGGATCTTCTTGTCAATCATTGCAACTGCAGCCTTTCAAACCTATCTTCCCACAAGGTTTTTTCCGGCTCCATATCAATAGCTATTCGACCATCTCCTACTCCATTCAATGTTCTCTCAGTCCCAACAGCAGCTCCACTTTTTTCATTCTTTTGTTTTCTCGTTGGCTCGTGATAGTTTTTTGTATGTCCACATCACACACCAACAAAAAAACAAACAAAAACAACAACTATATCTCTTTTCTGATCCATCACTCCACTGCCTCTCCAACAAACGTCATCGTAATCTGTTTGCATATGGTCTTCCAAAAGTGATACCTCCTAAGTTGATCAACATCTTTCAAATCGATCCATCTTTGCTTTTCTACGCCTCACTAATTCTGAGAAAAAGATAGGTCCATTTCCAAGAAAAGAAACTTCCACACCCTGCAGTTTGTTTCACTCCTTGGTGAAAAAAAATAAACTACTGATCTGCAGGCTCAGCAAAACAAGGAGACTTTCTCTTTTCTGATCCGCCTTTCATCTTCATATGGGAATCCAGTTGTCCAGTTGTTAACGCCATCCTGCAATTTTTTTGATGGAAGAAAACCTGTTTGAGTTATGTCTCTAGCCTAGGGAAAAAAACCTCTGATCCCTATGAGAAACTACACAATCTATAGATGCCATCACGTCTTCACGTTGATCTGCACTTGATCGTCACTTGGAGATCTTGCAGGGAGTCGACCACCAACCGACACGGGGTTTCAATGCACTTATGATTTTCACCTAACGTTTGTATTCTAGCAAAGGGTCCTTTACCAACCAATAGTCCTGCTCTTTTGTTTTTTGTATAACCTGCTAAAATCTCCAATGGATAGCCCACGTCAGGGGAGCATGTAAATTTATACACCAACTTTTTGCATCAACAATTAACTCCTTCAGTAATAGGTCGACTCTATTTCTGACGACGCTTCAGGTCTGGGACGTACTCTCCTCCAGTAGGTCCACTAGATGCCCACCAACTGCCAAAGTTGCTATCCTCTGAGTTTGTTTTGCCTAAGCTCCATTCATAATTGTAATATTGACTCTCTCCATTTTTTGCCCCTTGATAACTTCAGATTCATCTAGCTTAAGAACCACAATGATCTTTGTCGTATCTTTATTGGTTGAGTTATAAAATTTCACAATGTAGTCAGCAAATTGTTTAAATCAACGAATACATTATTAATGGTGTTGTATAGTGTCATCTTTTGAGGTACACAATTCACCAATATGATAAAAACTCCAATCATCCTTTTTGTTCTTGTATTCATCAAATTTCTCTCTTGTTTAATATGAAAAGGTCTAAGAATCTAAAATCTCTTAATATTAAGCTTTTCAAAAGCCTCTTTTAAGATTTTACATATCGTGGCTATGCTTCTTGAATCTTTACTAATACCTGAAAAACTCACAAGCTACTAGAATCAATGTTTGATCCATAATCTTACTTACCTCAATAAATAATGCCTCAACAACCTCAGCATTAATATGGGAATATCGAGCATTCAAGATCAGAATTCTTGCTGATTTTACAGTTAGTACTGAGCTCAATGATTCTCCAATGATGCTCTTATCATTTAGATGTTTATCTGTAACCAAAGTTGATCTGCAAAAGAGACACAAAACATAATTCCAAATAAAAAATTGCAAGAGTCACTAAATTTTATAAATAAAAGAATTTTCCAACGACGCTCTTATCATTTAGATGTTTATATGTAACCAATGTGGATCTGCGAAAGAGACACAAAACATAATTCCAAATCAAAAATTACAAACATAGTCACTAAAATTTGTATATAAAAGAATTTTGACACTACAACTTACTTGAGATCCCGAATTGTTTTTCTGTGATAGCCCCCTGTTATTGAAAGCTCATCAATGTCTTTTGTTGCCTTTTTTTCTTTTATTCCTTACGATTTTTTCCAAAAACACAAGTAACTGCTTGTAACACACACCTAATGTTTGTACCATATTATATAATCGCTCATAATTGTCATAAACTTCTAGAAGACTCTTATTCAAACATGCATTTTTTCATTCAAACGTCTATTTTTTTTCACTCAACTGCGAGAAGTTTATTTCTAATTTCTTGTAATTCTAAAGCAAATCCATAAACATTTTCTCAATGCTTTGAACTTTCTGCATCCAAGATGATGAATCCAACGAAAGATGATGAAAAAAATTTAACCTCTCACAGTAACCCAATCAACCATTTTTTCCCTCACACAGAATGTATTAGTTAAATGACCGTTTTGAATGTCGGAGGCTGCATTGAAGCTGGATCACTAGGATATATGCTTCCATCCATCCAAATATCCAGATTTTTCTTTCGGTTCTTTCTGTGACATGCAATGTCATCCAAAGAAAGAGTTTGTCCTTTTACATACTGGAACATACTCGTTAAAAAGATCAATATGCAAATGAAACTTTGACATATCAGACAAAAAAGATAGATCATGGCATACGACATACACGGACACAAAAGAGAGAAATCATAAAGTTTAATAAAAAATGAGATATGGCACTGATAGAATATTGGAATCCGTTTTTTAAGCCTTGCAACGAGAGAAGCCCAAGGTGGAAAATGATTCAAATTTCAAATGGTAGTTGACAAGACCTCTCAAATCTTGGAAGTAACAGGAGCATGTCTGCATTAACTACCAGAATAACCATGCATGGTTTGGCTGGTTTAGTCCACATTGGGTCAAATTTTCCAAAATTAGGCACGGCATTTTTTCCTACGTGGCATTCCTTATGAGGCCCTTTTTTAGGCTAGATTTTTTCTAATGCTAGATGACGATTGTTCTACAACTGATGAATCCCAGAGCTCATAATTAGAAGAGGAAGATGTGCAAGCTCCTCAAGACCTTGATCTGGGTGCCATAAACACCACTTGTACTTAATTGTCCATTGACTATCTATTTTATGTTTTATTTATTTTGTTTGATTGACTGGATGTGTTGTCTAACGTATCTACCCCCTAGCATGGCTATGGCTCCAAGTAACAGAGATTAAGACAACCCTACTAACAACAGCTATGGATATCCTAACTAACCATGGTAGGGGATGGATCTTGAAGATATGGGTTAGAGTGGTGTCGCTAATTTTATGGCCACCAAAGGTCTAATAGTGAGCTCTCGATACGCGATGGTCCAACTATATCTAGCCTCCTAGCGAAAGGGGTGAAAAAGCTACAACAAGGCTAGCAAAATCCATCTCTATAGCTAAACTGTAAGAGATCCTAACACCACAGTAGGGCAAACACTAACTGATCCACCCAACCTTGCCTACTCCCTGATATAGAGTAAGCCCCTCCTAGCCTAGTGTGAGGACTGGTAGCATGCTACTACCAAGTGTCGGCTACGTGGCACTGACGTGGCCGACTGCACGTCGGGACCCAACTGGGAGCCCTATCCTGCTGACAGGGTCCCTAGGCTGTGTTAGGCCCGCCATGGCTATGGACCGTGCTGGGGCACACTACTCACACTGTCTTTGTAATAGATCCTAACATCACAGTAGGGCAAACACTAACTGATCCACCCAACCTTGCCTACTCCCTGATATAGAGTAAGCCCCTCCTAGCCCAGTGTGAGGACTGGTAGCATGCAACTGCCAAGTGTCGGCCACGTGGCACTGACGTGGCCGACTGCACGTCGGGACCCAACTGGGGGCCCTATCCTGCTGACAGGGTCCCTAGGCTGTGTTAGGCCCGCCATAGCTATGGACCGTGCTGGGGCACACTACTCACACTGTCCTGCCCTGTTGGTCATGTACGCTGGACACGACCCTGACTGTGGTATCTGACCTATCTGTGTTCTCTAGGGTTCGGCACTGGTTACGAGCTCGTAGCACTCCCTCCCCCTTAAGAACCGTCTTGGTCCTCTAAGACAAAGTCTGGAAAAATCTTGCGAAGGACGCTGCCTCTTTCCCAAGTGGCATTCTCAACAGGCTGATCATTCCACTTAACCAGATATTCTCGGTATAGAGTATGACGAGTCTGCGTCTCTCTACTATTAAGAGTCTCCTCTGGTTCATGTGGAGGTTGTTGAGGATCCAATGGGAGAACTAGAACACTGTCCCCTACCAGATTGTCTGATCTGGTTGAGGCTTTTCGTAACTGACTTACATGAAAGACTGGAAAAACCTTACTGCTGTGTGGGAGTTCTAGTTCATAGGTGACCTCGCCTAGTCTCCTACTGATGGTAAAGGGACCACAATACCTTGGAGACAACTTAGCACACACTCCTGATTTGAGGGTTTTAGAGTCAACTGGGACTCTCAAGTAGACTTTCTCACCAGTGGAGAACTGCACATCCCGTCTGTGTGGATCTGCATAATGCCTGGCTCGATCCTGGGACTGCCTAATGCTACGCTTAGCATGTTCTATCATTTGGTTTAGGTCCTCTAAAAAGTTTCTGGCTGCTTCAACTTTTTCTTGTTTAAACCCTACAGCTGTGGGTGAGCGTGGCTGAAATCCGTACATCAGCATAAATGGGCTGTATCCCGTAGCTGAATGTTTGGTACTGTTGTAAGCAAACTCTAATATCGAGAGATACTCCTCCCAATTAGTCTGCCTCTTGTTGACGTATGCACGAAGCATAACCTCCAGCACTTGATTTACCCTTTCTGTTTGACCGTCCGTCTGTGGATGGTCGGTGGTACTCATATTAAGTTTAGTATGGAGATGATGGAATACTGCCCTCCAAAAATTTCCAGTAAACTTACTGTCCCGGTCGCTGACTATGCCGGAAGGTAGACCGTACAATTTAAATAGCCCGTCTACAAACAACCTCGCTAACTCTGGAGCTCTAACGGTTGTTTTGGTCGGAATAAAATGAGCCATTTTGGTCAGACGGTCAACTGTGACCCATATAGCGTCATTACCCTTTTGGGTTTTAGGCAGGCCTACTATAAAATCCATGGAGATACTCTCCCATTTACCAGCTGGTATTTCTAAGGGATGCAACAACCCTCCTGCCTTTAAACGCTCTGCTTTATTTACTTGACATTTCTGGCAACTGGTTACATACCGGTGGACGTCCTTTTTCATACTGGGCCAGAAAAATTGCCTACGAAGAAGCTCATAGGTCTTCTGTATGCCTGGGTGTCCCGCACTAGGATTGTCATGACATTCATATAGGACCTGCTGCCTATAATCCTCTGAATTGGGGACACATACTCTATCTCTATAGAGCAAGTACTCATCCTGAATGGAATACTGTTTCCATTTGAATCCTTGAGTCAACTGACCCTCAACCACTGGGGTTTGCTTGGGTAATACAGGCTCAGAATCCTCAATGTCATCTGACGACGTATACTCGGACTCATAATCATCCTCAACGGAAGCTGCCGTATTCTTGGATGGACTGGCACCAGCCCCGGGAACTGGTTTTGGAGTCTGTAACTGTCTGTTCTGGACTGAGTTCCAGATAATAGAGAAGAATGCATCATGCTGGCATTTCCCTCTCAAGGACTCGAGTAACTCATTACGAATCTGAGTAAAACTCAGCTCGTTTATCATAGGCATTCTGCTAAGGGCATCTGCTACTGTATTGAATTTTCCACGCCTATATCTGATAGACATGTCAAACTCTTGCATCAACTCTGCCCAACGAGCTTTCCGACCTCTAAGCTCAGGTTGATTGCAAAGGTATCTGAGACTCTCATGGTCTGTCAGGACCTCAAAGTTGGCACCATACAAATAATGCCTCCAAGTCTTAAGGGCATGGACTATAGAAAAGAGTTCCTTTTCATAGGCACTCTACCTAGTCTGTGCTGGCTCGAGTTTTTTACTCTCAAACGCAACTGGTCGTCCACCCTGAGTTAGCACAGCACCTACTGCAAAGTCGCTAGCATCTGTTTCGACCACAAATGGCTGATCGGGGTCGACGACCTTTAAAACTGGTGCTGTAGCTAAGGCTGTTTTGAGAGCATCAAAGCTCTCCTGTTGTGCGGACTCCCAAATGAACTCCTTTCCCTTCCCCTTAAGAAGATTTGTCATAGGGACTGCTGTCTGAGCATATTCCTTGACAAATCCTCTGTAATATCCCGCCAGACCAAGAAAGATTTGAAGTTCCAAAATATTCTGAGGTCTTAGCCAACTGAGTATGGCTTTAACCTTATTTGGGTCCATCTTAATCCCATCTGAAGAGATAATGTGACCCAAATATGCTACTTCTTCAACGAAGAATTCACACTTGGATTGTTTAGCATAAAGCTTATGCTTTCTGAGTAGTCGAAACACCTTTCTGAGGTGTTTTAGATGCTCCTTCCTCGTTTTGCTGTAGACGAGGATGTCATCTAAAAATACGACTACAAACTTACCCAAGTATGGTCTGAGGACACTGTTCATCAAGGTCATAAAGGTAGCTGGAGCATTTGTGAGCCCAAATGGCATCACCTTAAACTCATAATGACCGTGACGAGTCCTAAAAGCTGTTTTCGAGACATCTTCCGATCTTATACGGACTTGATGATATCCCGATCTAAGGTCTATTTTGCTGAAAAACTTAGCCCCGTCGAGTTGATCAAACAACTCGTCTGCCCGAGGCATAGGGTATTTATTCTTAATTGTGACTTTATTGAGGGCTCTGTAATCTACGCAAAGACGCATAGACCCCTCTTTCTTTTTCACCAATAGGACTGGTGAGGCCCATGGTGAACTACTGGTCTGAATTTGGCCTTTCCCAAGATAGTCTGTTAACTGCCTAGTTATTTCTTCATCCTCTGTTCGGCTGACCCGATACGGAGGTTTAGAAACAGGTGCTGTACCTGGTACTAGGTTTATTACATGATCTACCTCTCTGCTAGGTGGTAAACCATGTGGCAAATCTTCAGGAAAAACATCTTTAAATTTATACAATAAAGTTTCTAATTTACTGATTTTCTACTGAATAGAACTGGAAATAGAAACTTCAGGAACAAACTGAAAGTCACATAAGAATACCTGATGGTCTTCGTCTCCGATTAGCTGACAGAGTTCTGAACTGCAGACCATAGGGCTGTTGGGAACATCATGCTCCCCATGCAACTGGATCTCTCGGCCTTTATGCTGAAAGCTGAGGGTGTTCTCCTGATAGTTTCTGAGGGAAGGTCCTAAATTGTAGAGCCAATCTCTCCCGAGAACAATGTCTGTTCGAATACCAAGATTTAACTTACTTACCATAGTTTCCCATATTTTTTTATCTTCACCCTTAGCTAATGAAACTATGTACCTATGCTGACTAGGTACTTCTGGTAGTTTAAGCTTTTTAACCAGGGTGTGGTTGATGAATTATGGGTTGCCCCATCATCAACCATGACTCTTACTGACTGGTTACCAACTTTCCCATGCATACGTACTAGGTCATGCGGCCCAAAACTGAAGGGTCTCGCTAGCATTGCAGAGGTTAGCTGGCAACAGTGTTCATGATCTTCATGATACACTTTGATCTCGGAAGCTGCCGAGTCACTGGGGAAACATACAGTCTGAACAAGATGAACTTGTTTTTTATCTTTTTTAGTGAAAGGCCCCTTGGCACACTGTCTGACTGTGTGTCCCTTGCCCATACACACAAAGCACAAACGTTCTTGTTTGGCTTTCTCAAAATCATCTGGTTTTAAGGGCTGTATGAGTGAAGGGCGTTTCTGAGGAGCTTCACCTTTAAATTTATCTTCTTTCTTTCTTTTTAAAAATTTCTTTTTAAATTGAAAGTCTTTCTGAGGAAGCTGCTCAGAAAGTGGTTGTTGTCTCGCTCTCTTCCTACCCACTGAATCATCATAGATTTGTGCATATCTGAGAGCTTGCTCAAGGGTAGTAGGCGAGTTTCTCTGGACCTCTACTTTATATTCATCTTTGAGGCCACGGACAAATCCCCTGATTTTTTGATAGTCATCCATATTTTTAATCTTTAAAATTGCTTCTCGATACTGCGAGATATATTGGATGAGGGACTTGTCCATTACTGTTCTTTCCCAGGCTTCCCAGGCTCTATCAAGTTCATTCTCTGGTAGAAATTCTCTTAGGAAAGCTTCTTCAAAAGCTTTCCATGACCGGGGAGTCTGCCCAGTCTCCTGGAGATTTAACCACCACTTATAGGCCATAGGCCCTAAAGAAAGACTGGCCTCAATTGCTTGCAAATGGTCAGGGGTCTGTTTAAGAGCATGAATGTTCTTCCATTTGCTGAGGAAGGTTTGTAGAATATCTGCATTTCTATCCGGAATCTGACTCCTTGCTACTGTGATTTCTCAGTGGAAATCAGAAGTTTGAAGGCTGCTCCTACAACGATCCTCCTCCTCTATTCCTCTCTGAGAATCTGAGAAACACTTCCTATCTTCTGATAGCTTTCTCTACTACTGTCCTGAACTCCCTAGGATGGAGATGGCTCTGATACCAGTGTAATAGATCCTAACACCACAGTAGGGCAAACACTAACTGATCCACCCAACCTTGCCTACTCCCTGATATAGAGTAAGCCCCTCCTAGCCCAGTGTGAGGACTGGTAGCATGCCCCTCCTGCCTTTAAACGCTCTGCTTTATTTACTTGACATTTCTGGCAACTGGTTACATACTGGTGGACGTCCTTTTTCATACTGGGCCAGAAAAATTGCCTACGAAGAAGCTCATAGGTATTCTGTATGCCTGGGTGTCCCGCGCTAGGATTGTCATGACATTCATATAGGACCTGCTGCCTATAATCCTCTGAATTGGGGACACATACTCTATCTCTATAGAGCAAGTACTCATCCTGAATGGAATACTGTTTCCATTTGAATCCTTGAGTCAACTGACCCTCAACCACTGGGGTTTGCTTGGGTAATACAGGCTCAGAATCCTCAACGTCATCTGACGACGTACACTCCGACTCATAATCATCCTCAACGGAAGCTGCCGTATTCTTGGATGGACTGGCACCAGCCCCGGGAACTGGTTCTGGAGTCTGTAACTGTCTGTTCTGGACTGAGTTCCAGATAATAGAGAAGAATGCATCATGCTGGCATTTCCCTCTCAAGGACTCGAGTAACTCATTACGAATCTGAGTAAAACTCAGCTCGTTTATCATAGGCATTCTGCTAAGGGCATCTGCTACTGTATTGAATTTTCCACGCCTATATCTGATAGACATGTCAAACTCTTGCATCAACTCTGCCCAACGAGCTTTCCGACCTCTAAGCTCAGGTTGATTGCAAAGGTATCTGAGACTCTCATGGTCTGTCAGGACCTCAAAGTTGGCACCATACAAATAATGCCTCCAAGTCTTAAGGGCATGGACTATAGAAAAGAGTTCCTTTTCATAGGCACTGTACCTATCTGAGCTGGCTCGAGTTTTTTACTCTCGAACGCAACTGGTCGTCCACTCTGAGTTAGCACAACACCTACTGCAAAGTCGCTAGCATCTGTTTCGACCACAAATGGCTGATTGGGGTGTCGACGACTTTTAAAGCTGGTGCTGTAGCTAAGGCTGTTTTGAGAGCATCAAAGCTCTCCTGCTGTGCGGACTCCCAAATGAACTCCTTTCCCTTCCCCTTAAGGAGATTTGTCATAGGAACTGCTATCTGAGCATATTCCTTGACAAATCGTCTGTAATATCCCGCCAGACCAAGAAAGATCTGAAGTTCCAAAATATTTTGAGGTCTCAGCCAACTGAGTATGGCTTTAACCTTATTTGGGTCCATCTTAATCCCATCTGAAGAGATAATGTGACCCAAATATGCTACTTCTTCAACGAAGAATTCACACTTGGATTGTTTAGCATAGAGCTTATGCTTTCTGAGGTGTTTTAGATGCTCCTTCCTCGTTTTGCTGTAAACGCGGATGTCATCTAAAAATACGACTACAAACTTACCCAAGTATGGTCTGAGGACACTGTTCATCAAGGTCATAAAGGTAGCTGGAGCATTTGTGAGCCCAAATGGCATTACCTTAAACTCATAATGACCGTGACGAGTCCAAAAAGTTGTTTTCGAGACATCTTCCGATTTTATACGGACTTGATGATATCCCGATCTGAGGTCTATTTTACTGAAAAACTTAGCCCCGTCGAGTTGATCAAACAACTCGTCTGCCCGAGGCATAGGGTATTTATTCTTAACTGTGACTTTATTGAGGGCTCTGTAATCTACGCAAAGACGCATAGACCCCTCTTTCTTTTTCACCAATAGGACTGGTGAGGCCCATGGTGAACTACTGGTCTGAATTTGGCCTTTCCCAAGATAGTCTGTTAACTGCCTAGTTATTTCTTCATCCTCTGTTCGGCTGACCCGATACGGAGGTTTAGAAATAGGTGTTGTACCTGGTACTAAGTTTATTACATGATCTACCTCTCTGCTAGGTGGTAAACAATGTGGCAAATCTTCAGGAAAAACATCTTTAAATTTAGACAATAAAGTTTCTAATTTACTGATTTTCTGCTGAATAGAACTGGAAATAGAAACTTCAGGAACAAACTGAAAGTCACATAAGAATACCTGATGGTCTTCGTCTCCGATTAGCTGACAGAGCTCTGAACTGCAGACCATAGGGCTGTTGGGAACATCATGCTCCCCATGCAACTGGATCTCTTGGCCTTTATGCTGAAAGCTGAGGGTGTTCTCCTGATAGTTTCTGAGGGAAGGTCCTAAATTGTAGAGCCAATCTCTCCCGAGAACAATGTCTGTTCGAATACCAAGATTTAACTTACTTACCATAGTTTCCCATATTTTTTTATCTTCACCCTTAGCTAATGAAACTATGTACCTATGCTGACTAGGTACTTCTGGTAGTTTAAGCTTTTTAACCAGGGTGTGGTTGATGAATTATGGGTTGCCCCATCATCAACCATGACTCTTACTGACTGGTTACCAACTTTCCCATGCATACGTACTAGGTCATGCGGCCCAAAACTGAAGGGTCTCGCTAGCATTGCAGAGGTTAGCTGGCAACAGTGTTCATGATCTTCATGATACACTTTGATCTCGGAAGCTGCCGAGTCACTGGGGAAACATACAGTCTGAACAAGATGAACTTGTTTTTTATCTTTTTTAGTGAAAGGCCCCTTGGCACACTGTCTGACTGTGTGTCCCTTGCCCATACACACAAAGCACAAACGTTCTTGTTTGGCTTTCTCAAAATCATCTGGTTTTAAGGGCTGTATGAGTGAAGGGCGTTTCTGAGGAGCTTCACCTTTAAATTTATCTTCTTTCTTTCTTTTTAAAAATTTCTTTTTAAATTGAAAGTCTTTCTGAGGAAGCTGCTCAGAAAGTGGTTGTTGTCTCGCTCTCTTCCTACCCACTGAATCATCATAGATTTGTGCATATCTGAGAGCTTGCTCAAGGGTAGTAGGCGAGTTTCTCTGGACCTCTACTTTATATTCATCTTTGAGGCCACGGACAAATCCCCTGATTTTTTGATAGTCATCCATATTTTTAATCTTTAAAATTGCTTCTCGATACTACGAGATATATTGGATGAGGGACTTGTCCATTACTGTTCTTTCCCAGGCTTCCCAGGCTCTATCAAGTTCATTCTCTGGTAGAAATTCTCTTAGGAAAGCTTCTTCAAAAGCTTTCCATGACCGGGGAGTCTGCCCAGTCTCCTGGAGATTTAACCACCACTTATAGGCCATAGGCCCTAAAGAAAGACTGGCCTCAATTGCTTGCAAATGGTCAGGGGTCTGTTTAAGAGCATGAATGTTCTTCCATTTGCTGAGGAAGGTTTGTAGAATATCTGCATTTCTATCCTTCTCTTCCCCATTAAAAGTAGGAGGCTTTAAGTCTTTAAAAACACTGGGGTGAGACCGTAAAGTCTCACCCGAAACTGATGGAAGTGGAGAAGGGGATAACTGAGAAGTGGAGGGAAGGCTTCCTTTCGCGGAGCTCAAAAATCAAGTTTTTGAGTTCAGCGAACGAGTCGTCCACACTGGACTTGAAATTGGCTAATGCCAGCTTCAGTTCATCCACTTCTGTTACCAATTGGAGGAACTGCTCCTTGGTAACCAGTTCGTCGAGTTCTTCGGCGAACTGTTCCTGTTCTTCTACTTCCATGGGTTCCTTCCCTTTTCTGTAAGCCAAGGCTTCTGTTTCAAGTTCGTCGAAGCCTCTCTCCTGGGGTTGATCAGGTCCCTGAGGAGTGGTCATCTTCGAAACTGAAAGAGAGCTACCTTAACTTCTGAAGGAAAAAAGTCTAAAAGACTAATTTACAACTGTACAAGGGAAAGGAAAGATGACTTAGCTGTTTCTGAGGACTGTACTTCCAAAGAAAGAATGAAGAGGAACCCTTTCAGCTCTTTTCCCCAAAATTTCAGACCTGCTGTTCCGAAAAATGCCACTTTGAGGCTTCAAAACGGTGCTAAATTTCCCGGTTTTTTGAGGATAGTAGCTCGCTGGTCTGATTGCAATCCAACTTGTCCACAAAAAGGCAAATCTGAAGTCCAAAAACCCTTCTGAATTCTGAAATTTCAGAAGTCTCCTACTCGCTGATCTGGTAGGAATCCTCTTGCTCCAAATCTCTGACGTTGGGGCCCAAAAACTTGTTGAAAAACCAGATTTTCAGAAGTACTGGCAGCGCTGGCCCTGCTCCTTTTTTTTTGGCTTCAAACTCGCTGAGAACCAGTAACTTTTTCCTTGGAAATCGGATGTAGGTCTCTGACTGTACAGCGATGGAGGTGCTGGCTTCTTCCTACTCTAATTTCGCTGGGAAAACTATAAAGAATCCTCTGAACTCAGTGAGAAACAGCTGTTTTTTCAGCGAGTTACCTACACTTGGAATCTGACTCCTTGCTACTGTGATTTCTCAGTGGAAATCAGAAGTTTGAAGGCTGCTCCTACAACGATCCTCCTCCTCTATTCCTCTCTGAGAATCTGAGAAACACTTCCTATCTTCTGATAGCTTTCTCTACTACTGTCCTGAACTCCCTAGGATGGAGATGGCTCTGATACCAGTGTAATAGATCCTAACACCACAGTAGGGCAAACACTAACTGATCCACCCAACCTTGCCTACTCCCTGATATAGAGTAAGCCCCTCCTAGCCCAGTGTGAGGACTGGTAGCATGCCCCTCCTGCCTTTAAACGCTCTGCTTTATTTACTTGACATTTCTGGCAACTGGTTACATACTGGTGGACGTCCTTTTTCATACTGGGCCAGAAAAATTGCCTACGAAGAAGCTCATAGGTATTCTGTATGCCTGGGTGTCCCGCGCTAGGATTGTCATGACATTCATATAGGACCTGCTGCCTATAATCCTCTGAATTGGGGACACATACTCTATCTCTATAGAGCAAGTACTCATCCTGAATGGAATACTGTTTCCATTTGAATCCTTGAGTCAACTGACCCTCAACCACTGGGGTTTGCTTGGGTAATACAGGCTCAGAATCCTCAACGTCATCTGACGACGTACACTCCGACTCATAATCATCCTCAACGGAAGCTGCCGTATTCTTGGATGGACTGGCACCAGCCCCGGGAACTGGTTCTGGAGTCTGTAACTGTCTGTTCTGGACTGAGTTCCAGATAATAGAGAAGAATGCATCATGCTGGCATTTCCCTCTCAAGGACTCGAGTAACTCATTACGAATCTGAGTAAAACTCAGCTCGTTTATCATAGGCATTCTGCTAAGGGCATCTGCTACTGTATTGAATTTTCCACGCCTATATCTGATAGACATGTCAAACTCTTGCATCAACTCTGCCCAACGAGCTTTCCGACCTCTAAGCTCAGGTTGATTGCAAAGGTATCTGAGACTCTCATGGTCTGTCAGGACCTCAAAGTTGGCACCATACAAATAATGCCTCCAAGTCTTAAGGGCATGGACTATAGAAAAGAGTTCCTTTTCATAGGCACTGTACCTATCTGAGCTGGCTCGAGTTTTTTACTCTCGAACGCAACTGGTCGTCCACTCTGAGTTAGCACAACACCTACTGCAAAGTCGCTAGCATCTGTTTCGACCACAAATGGCTGATTGGGGTGTCGACGACTTTTAAAGCTGGTGCTGTAGCTAAGGCTGTTTTGAGAGCATCAAAGCTCTCCTGCTGTGCGGACTCCCAAATGAACTCCTTTCCCTTCCCCTTAAGGAGATTTGTCATAGGAACTGCTATCTGAGCATATTCCTTGACAAATCGTCTGTAATATCCCGCCAGACCAAGAAAGATCTGAAGTTCCAAAATATTTTGAGGTCTCAGCCAACTGAGTATGGCTTTAACCTTATTTGGGTCCATCTTAATCCCATCTGAAGAGATAATGTGACCCAAATATGCTACTTCTTCAACGAAGAATTCACACTTGGATTGTTTAGCATAGAGCTTATGCTTTCTGAGGTGTTTTAGATGCTCCTTCCTCGTTTTGCTGTAAACGCGGATGTCATCTAAAAATACGACTACAAACTTACCCAAGTATGGTCTGAGGACACTGTTCATCAAGGTCATAAAGGTAGCTGGAGCATTTGTGAGCCCAAATGGCATTACCTTAAACTCATAATGACCGTGACGAGTCCAAAAAGTTGTTTTCGAGACATCTTCCGATTTTATACGGACTTGATGATATCCCGATCTGAGGTCTATTTTACTGAAAAACTTAGCCCCGTCGAGTTGATCAAACAACTCGTCTGCCCGAGGCATAGGGTATTTATTCTTAACTGTGACTTTATTGAGGGCTCTGTAATCTACGCAAAGACGCATAGACCCCTCTTTCTTTTTCACCAATAGGACTGGTGAGGCCCATGGTGAACTACTGGTCTGAATTTGGCCTTTCCCAAGGTAGTCTGTTAACTGCCTAGTTATTTCTTCATCCTCTGTTCGGCTGACCCGATACGGAGGTTTAGAAATAGGTGTTGTACCTGGTACTAAGTTTATTACATGATCTACCTCTCTGCTAGGTGGTAAACAATGTGGCAAATCTTCAGGAAAAACATCTTTAAATTTAGACAATAAAGTTTCTAATTTACTGATTTTCTGCTGAATAGAACTGGAAATAGAAACTTCAGGAACAAACTGAAAGTCACATAAGAATACCTGATGGTCTTCGTCTCCGATTAGCTGACAGAGCTCTGAACTGCAGACCATAGGGCTGTTGGGAACATCATGCTCCCCATGCAACTGGATCTCTTGGCCTTTATGCTGAAAGCTGAGGGTGTTCTCCTGATAGTTTCTGAGGGAAGGTCCTAAATTGTAGAGCCAATCTCTCCCGAGAACAATGTCTGTTCGAATACCAAGATTTAACTTACTTACCATAGTTTCCCATATTTTTTTATCTTCACCCTTAGCTAATGAAACTATGTACCTATGCTGACTAGGTACTTCTGGTAGTTTAAGCTTTTTAACCAGGGTGTGGTTGATGAATTATGGGTTGCCCCATCATCAACCATGACTCTTACTGACTGGTTACCAACTTTCCCATGCATACGTACTAGGTCATGCGGCCCAAAGCTGAAGGGTCTCGCTAGCATTGCAGAGGTCAGCTGGCAACAGTGTTCATGATCTTCATGATACACTTTGATCTCGGAAGCTGCCGAGTCACTGGGGAAACATACAGTCTGAACAAGATGAACTTGTTTTTTATCTTTCTTATCTTTTTTAGTGAAAGGCCCCTTGGGACACTGTCTGACTGTGTGTCCCTTGCCCATACGCACAAAGCACAAACGTTCTTGTTTGGCTTTCTCAAAATCATCTTGTTTTAAGGGCTGTATGAGTGAAGGGCGTTTCTGAGGAGCTTCACCTTTAAATTTATCTTCTTTCTTTCTTTTTGAAAATTTCTTTTTAAATTGAAAGTCTTTCTGAGGAGGCTGCTCAGAAAGTGGCTGTTGTCTCGCCCTCTTCCTACCCACTGAATCATCATAGATTTGTGCATATCTGAGAGCTTGCTCAAGGGTAGTAGGCGAGTTTCTCTGGACATCTACTTTATATTCATCTTTGAGGCCACGGACAAATCCCCTGATTTTCTGATAGTCATCCATATTTTTAATCTTTAAAATTGCTTCTCGATACTGAGAGATATATTGGATGAGGGACTTGTCCATTACTGTTCTTTCACAGGCTTCCCAGGCTTTATCAAGTTCATTCTCTAGTAGAAATTCTCTTAGGAAAGCTTCTTCAAAAGCTTTCCATGACCGGGGAGTCTGCCCAGTCTCCTGGAGATTTAACCACCACTTATAGACCATAGGCCCTAAGGAAAGACTGGCCTCAATTGCTTGCAAATGGTCAGGGGTCTGTTTAAGAGCATGAATGTTCTTCCATTTGCTGAGGAAGGTTTGTAGAATATCTGCATTTCTATCCTTCTCTTCCCCATTAAAAGTAGGAGGCTTCAAATCTTTAAAAACACTGGGGTGAGACCGTAAAGTCTCACCCGAAACTGATGGAAGTGGAGAAGGAGATAACTGAGAAGTGGAGGGAAGGCTTCCTTTCGCGGAACTCAAAATCAAGTTTTTGAGTTCAGCGAACGAGTCGTCCACACTGGACTTGAAATTGGCTAATGCCAACTTCAGATCATCCACTTTTGTTACCAATTGGAGGAACTGCTCCTTGGTAACTAGTTCGTCGAGTTCTTCGGCGAACTGTTCCTGTTCTTCTACTTCCATGGGTTCCTTCCCTTTCCTGTAAGCCAAGGCTTCTGTTTCAAGTTCGTCGAAGCCTCTCTCCGGGGGTTGATCAGGTCCCTGAGGAGTGGTCATCTTCAGATCTAAAAGAGAGGTACCTTAACTTCTGACTAAAAATAAGAAAAGAGATTGACTAAACTGGAAAAACGAAAGTAGAATACTTAGCTCTTTCTTAGGACTGTACTTCCAGAGAGAAAAAGCAAGAAACCCCCTCAGTTCTTCCGCAGCTGTCCAATCCGTCTTCTTAAACAATTTCCAATTTGCTAGCTCTTCACCCTCGCTGTCTGAGTAGCAACCAATCTGCTTGCAAAAATCAGATTTGAAGACCCTACACAGTGGACAGGGGGAAACCCTCGCTGTCTGCTGCTCCAGAAATCTCAAGTTTAAGACCACAAACCGGTCTAAAATTCCGGAGTTTGAAGGAGACTGCTCGCTGCTTTGAGTAAAGATCTGATCCTTCAAATCCGCCCTCATCTGCTCAGGAATCCACTGCAAAACAGTGATGAATCTGCCCAGAGATTGCTCTCTATCCAGCGCTGGATCTACTTCCAGATTTCTACCTCAAACCCGCTCTGATTTCTAAAGTTTACACTCACAAATCAGAGATAGATATCTAGTTTTTACAGCGACTGATCTGTACTTGCAATCTGGCTCAGGTTCTACTCAAAAAATGAGTAATTCCTCTGCAAAAGCAGCGATGGATGGCTGTCACTACAGCAATTTCTCTCCTCTCCTCTTTTCTGAAAGTTTGAGAATTCTTTCTTACCTTCTGATAGATTTCTCTACTGCTGCTACTAAGCTCCCAAAGAAGGAGATGGCTCTGATACCAGTGTAAGAGATCCTAACACCACAGTAGGGCAAACACTAACTGATCCACCCCACCTTGCCTACTCCCTGATATAGAGTAAGCCCCTCCTAGCCCAGTGTGAGGACTGGTAGCATGCTACTGCCAAGTGTCGGCCACGTGGCACTGACGTGGCCGACTGCACATCGGGACCGAACTGGGAGCCCTATCCTACTGACAGGGTCCCTAGGCTGTGTTAGGCCCGCCATGGCTATGGACCGTGCTGGGGCACACTACTCACACTGTCTTGCCCTGTTGGTCATGTACACTGGACACGACCCTGACTGTGGTATCTGACCTATCTGTGTTCTCTAGGGTTCGGCACTGGTTACGAGCTCGTAACATAAACCAACTAGATACGATCATTCTAAGTCACTCTCAACTAGGGGCGCCTAAAGGCTTACCTACTTAGGAAACCCTAGGTTCACCCTACTAGCTAAGACCTCTACCTAAAGACAACTCTAAGGCTCACCCTACTAGAATTGCCCTAGCTCTAACTATGGCTCACCCAACTAGTTAGTCCACTAAACTAGGCTACTCTAACTCCACTTGGGTAAGAAAGAAAGTTAGAGGAAAACACACATTCAACAAGAACGTGACAAGTGACAAGCAAGGAAGAAGGCAGAATTATCCCATAACAAGAATACCTAGTTTGAAATCCAAGAGGAAGCACGACCACTTGCCCTCGCGGTATTCGAGTTTACGATTTAACAAAATTTGACATATACTAATCCATTTCTAATAGACCCTAGGAAGTACACTATATTGAAATCCATTGAAAGAGAAAGAGAGAAACAAAAGGTCCACTTTGTGCAGCACTATGTTTTTTATAGATGGGTGATGGAAGCAAATGTGAGAAGAAAATAAAAGGGAGAGGGTAAAGTTACAAATGGCATCCCATGCAATCAAAATTCCACGTGAAAACCATACACTCGAAAATGAAAATGAAAATTTAACATAGACATCTAATCTCTAAAACAATATGGTACACTCTGATATATTTCCATCAAATATTTCAAAACTTTAAAAGAGATGCCCTTTGTCGTAACTGGTCCAAAAATGTAAAAGCGACGCCGACTAGCTACATAATTGCTCACTAAAAAACGCATTTCTCTCCCTACATAGTATCTAAAATAAATCAGACACGCCTAGTATGGGTTGGTGCATATTGTTATCCACATCCATCCCCTAAATAACAATGTAAAGAAAGTATACGTGTTTACATGGAGGAAACTTTCCATTAATTTGGTTTCTCATGAAGTCTTCACAAGAACATTCAGAAGACTCACTTATCCTTACTTTATAAATACACCCTGAGGGATTAAATGCAAAATTATGGACAAAAAAAGATACATCACGATACTTTGGTGTGACTTCCTCCTTCTAAATGGAGGCTTTCAAATCGATTGGCCTTATGCTTCTTTCTTTGGCAGCTGTTGAGATGGAATTTTGTCTTCTTGTCTTCTCCTTTTCTACTGTTGTGGTGTGCTCCTCGAATGCCGCAATTGATGTTTCATTCTGGAAAAATGTGGACGTGTTGGGGTGTACATTTCCCATGGTTTCTAGCATAGTTGCACTGTGTTTCTGGAAACGCGGTTCAGAAACACGTTTCTGGATTCTAGGAGCATTTCTCATAAACGTGTTTTTTTTTTTTTGGGATTTTTTTGTGGGCAATATTGGTATCAGATGAAAGCTCTAATCAGCCATTAATTTATGTATCTTGTCGAGCATTTCTGATACAATTCGGTCAAGTTTAGGTGCATTAATCCATGTTGGGTTCTGTCAAGGATAAATTCAAAACTAACCTCTAGCCTGTTCGTTACAATCACAGATGGTTCCAGTGGGACAGAGACAGAGAACTGTAGAGCAATTGTACCTCGCCGGCCCCCCCAGCAACCCCCCATAGATAAAAGTGGGGGTCCAGAGAAGGGCCCAATATTTATGCCCCCAATTGTATGCACATTGCACTCACATCTCCAGAGAAATGATCGCAAAAGTGATCATCATCCATAGAGTTGATAGCCCAAACTGTAGCAGTAACAATTACTGAAAACCAGAGCAATTAACAACCAAATAGCTACTGAAAATAAGATCTGTTTGTGCCCTATCTACTGCACTTTTGAGAGGCAAAACATTGGTTTGACCATTGCTCCCCTAAAACAATTTCAGCCATAAGCCATTTTTCCAAAAAAAAAAGATTAGCACGTTTTGGCTTCAAAAACACGATTTCAGAAACATGTTTGCCCAAAAACGCGTTTCGGTGCAACTATGGTTTCTAATATGTATCCGCCGTCGTTCAATTTGTCAACCTAGTCTTGAGTAAGAGACGTTCCAAAAATGATGCTCAGTGTTTTCCTCCTTTAATATATGAAGAATATCAAGCAGACTGCAAAATAGCATTCACCATGTCCCCAATGCATGCTTTGTAAATAGTGATTTGGGAGCGTTATCCCTATGAAGTTTGCATAATCATTCAACACAACTATCAAATTACAGACAACTCACAAGTTGGCTTACCTCGGGTCATACACGTATAGCAAATTAGCAATTGTGGTCCATCCAGAAATTTGTTTTACATGGTCGAAACAAATCCAGGAGTGTTCCATTTCTCCACCCTTTTGCATTTTTTGTACAATGCTAACTGTCAGACTCCCTCTCTGATCTTCTCTTCAAACCTTGCTAATTTCCTGCACATACAAGCATCAAATCACTTCTAACACAAGATGGAGCTGGCTGCCTTGTCTCCTCCTAGCCTTTGCTGCATAGATTATGATGAGGAATGCCTCTCTCTAGGCTCACTTATCCAAAATCCTCAAGCACCCCTTAACCCTGACCCTTCCTAAATCTCGACACATGGCCAACTCCATGCACAGTCGACACTTGCCACTTGGCAATACCCTGACACATAGGCAAGTGAGTTTACTCATCCATTATTGGACCAAATGTCCCAGTGGGCATGTGACACGTGTCATGTTTGACCGGTCAACCCTGACATGTGTCACTCATTCACTGGACCAAGTGTCCCAGTGAGCATATGACATGTGTCACGTTGACAAGTCAACTCTCCTACTTTTTAAGAGGTCAGTCCAGCCACTCCGAATTAATGACCCACCAGTACCCTATACCCAAGCAACATGCGACTCTGAGGCTCAAAAACATCATTAACAACTTTATTTACATTTCTGTTACAAAGGTCACCACAGGCCGGTGACTTAGCCGTTTCTGTATTTACAAGAAGTACATCTATAAGTAAAAACAGTAAACAACTGGGACAGGGAGTAAAAGCTGTAACATCCCTTCCACCCTCAGGTAACATCGTCCGCGATGGCAAAGCTAGGGTACTGTGCACACAGACTGTGCGTGGTCTCCCAGGTAGCATCAGAAAGAGGCCTGCCATGCCAAGCGACCAAGTACTCACGGATCAGACAGTTGCGTGAACGCCTCTCCCACCTATCCAATACCCTCACTGGCCCATGGGTTACTTCTCCCTACTCCTGGAATGCAAACAAACCATCAGACAACAAGTTTCAATCTAGAAACATGAAATACAGAGGATGCACTTTACAAGTTTTAGGAAAATCTAACTTATAAGAAACATCACTAATTCTTTTAGCAATTTTCCAGGGTCCACAATAACGAGGGGACAACTTGTAACATTTGCCCGTCTTAAGGGTCTTAGAGTCCTTGGGTACTTGGAGAAACACCATGTCTCCTACCACAAACTCTTACTAGCATTCATTTTTAGGCAATGTAATGCTAGTCTAGCTCTCCTTTTGTACCTCACTAGATCTTGCGCGATGCTGATCAGCATATGACTTTGCTCTATCCATCACTTGCCTAATATTAACCTTCGCTAACTCAAGCATTTCATTCATTTGAGTTAGAAAATTAGCCGCACTAGGCACTCTCTGAGGAATTCCTACCGTAACACGGCTAGCTGGCCTAAATCCATAGTTAAGCTCAAAAGGACTCATCTTAGTACTCACATTTTTCTTGTCATTGTAAGCAAACTCCAACAGTGGCAAGTACTTCTCCCACTGAGTTTGCTTATCCCCAACAAATACCCTAAGCATATCCTCTAAGGTCTGGTTGACTCTCTCAGTTTGGCCATCCGTTTCAGGATGCTCCGTACTGCTCATTCTCAATTGGACTTCAAGTTTGGCCATAACTGCAGTCCAAAAGTTTCTAGTGAATCGAGTATCCATGTCAGACACTATGGATAACGGTAATCCATGAAGTCTGAACACATGCTCGATAAACAACTTAGCTACTCCAGCCGCATCAATCTTTTTACGCGTTGGAATAAAATGAGCCATTTTTGTGAGTCTGTCAACTACGACCAAGATAGAATCATGCCGCAACTGCGTGCGAGACAAGTTGGTGACAAAATCCATGGAGATACTCTCCCATCTTCCTTCTGGCACAGGTAGTGGGTGTAAAACTCCACGGGGTTTAATCCTTTCAGCTTTAGTGACTTGGCACTTCAAACAGTGCATCACGTAATGGTAAACATCTTTTTTAACCTTAGGCCACCAGAAGTTACGTAAGATCAACTCATAGGTCTTATCCACACCAGGATGACCTGCACTAGGGCTGTCATGACATAAATGGACAATCTTCCTACGCAGCTCCTCACAAGCTGGAATGAGAAGTTTGCCATTTCTCCTGATCATACCATCTTCTATGGTATATTTAAGTTAAGTGTGAGTCAAGAGACCAGAACTCTCATCCTGAGATTCTACTTGCGCAAGATTTGCCTCCCTCACAATTCCTTGACAATGAGGATCCTCTTGCTGAGCTTGTCTAATCTCAGCAATCAAGTCATTTTCTATGACCACAAAAGACATCTGATACAATATCCGAGATAATGCATCAGCCACATGATTTTCGGCACCTTCCTTGTACCGAATTTCCATGTGAAAATCCTGCATCAACTCAGCCCACCTGGCTTGCCGCCCTCTTAGGTCCGGCTGGTTGCAAAAATATATCAAAGTGTTATGGTCGGGTACACATAGAATTCCGCACCATACAAATAATGCCTCCATGCCTTCAAAGCGTGGATAATGGCAAAGATAATTCTTCTGTGCAGGGTTGAGCTTCTTGCTTTCAAAGGCCACAGGCCTACCCTCTTGCATTTGAATAACCCCAACGGCGATGTCACTTGCATCCGTTTCTACGACAAAAGGTTTTTGAGAGTCAACAATTTTTAAAGTGACAAAGTCAGCCACGGCTTGTTTCAAAGCATCGAAACTTCGCTGCTGAACTTCTGTCCCCTCTTTCCATTTATTTTTCTGTAACATATCGGTCAATGGTGCAGCTACGTGTGAATAATTCTTCACACCTTAACGATAAAACACAGCCAACCCTAGACAGCTTCTTAGTGCCGTCAAGTCTGTAGGAACAGGCCAGGCAAGAAGAACAACAACTTTTTGCGGATCCGGCTTTATTCCATCTACTGACACTATAAAACCCAAATATGTTATTTCTTTTTTAAACAATTCACTTTGTTTACCATTAGCGAACAATGTATTTTCCCTCAAAGTTGATAACACAGTTCTTAGGTGATTAACATGCATAGCATCACCACAACTGTAAACAAGTATGTCATCAACAAAATTAACCACAAACTTGCCCATAAACGGTCTAAGCACACCGTTCATTAACATCATAAATGTTGCAGGGGCGTTAGTCAATCCAAAGGGCTGTGCAAAACGAGTCCGGAAGACAGTTTTATGCACATCCTCTTCTCGAACTCTCACCTGGTGGTAACCACTCTTTAGGTCAATTTTGCTAAACAATGTAGCACCATGGAGGGCATCCAAAAGATCATCTATACGTGGCATAGGATATCGATGCTTAACAGTAATCTTGTTCAAGCCTCGATAGTCCACACACATTCTCCAAGACCCATCCTTCTTTTTTACCAGAATGATCGGAGAGGCAAAGGGGGAGAAGCTAGGTCTTACTTGCCCCTTGGCAAGATAGTCCTCAATCATGCTTTTGACCTCTTCCTCCTCTTTCAGACTCATTCTATAAGGTGGTCTATTAACAGGAGATGATCCAGGAATTAACTCGATTCTATGCTCCACATTTCTCTTAGGGGGTAAAATAGATGGAAGTTCATTCGTGAACACATCTAGAAACTCCTCCCTGATTTGGCGATTTAGGTTCTTAGTAAGGTTAGTTTGTTCTTGACATACATCAGACTCATTAGCAAAAACAGACATATCATACAAGAAACAAACATACATGCACTTACACTAAACCTTACGCAACTGCGTTGCCGTGATCAAAGGTCCTGGAGGCATATCAGGCTCTCCACGCAGGGAGGGAATCCTAGCATCGTGCTGGAACTCATACACATGAGTATCCCAAGCGATGTAGGGTTTCTTAGCCACATGCCAACAAATTCCAAGCACCACATCAAAGCAAGCCAAATGGGTAATCTCAAAATCTAACTCCTCAGTATAGCTCTAAATGGTTAGAGGCGTACCCACAACCCTAGCATCCCACACTTCCGCACCCTTTCCATCAGCCATTTCGACTGTTTATTGGTACAAGGATGGTTGTGTGCTCACTCTCAACCGTTTAATCAAAGCAAAATTAATGACGTTATGTGAGGACCCAGTGTCAAATAGAATCAAAACATCTCTACCACACAGTTGTCCACGCATAACATTCAAAGAAGTGCAAGGAAACTGATACCCATGTTGTGCTGTTCTTGACAACTGTGGAAAATGAACCGAGTCCACCTTCCGAATCACAGACACGTTCATTAACCGTGGAACATCAGGAGGTTCTTCTTGTCTCAATTCCTCAATTTTCATAGGATTTGCCTCCTCAACTTGCAAACTGTAGGTGGTCCGTGAGGGATTGCGAGAACACTCCTTCCACCTATGCCGCCCTAGACAGCCAAAGCAAAGGTTCTCTTTCTTTGCCCGCTCCAAGTCCTGCGGCGATAGCGTAGAAAAGCGCTGGCCCCCTTGGGCATTGGACGTCCCATACCGCCCTTTGCCTTTTGAGGCACCCGCATCTTTACTCCTTTTCTCACTCTGAATTTGCTCTTGTGAGGATTGACCCTTCCATTTTTTAAACTTTCTTTTCCCCC
The DNA here is from genome assembly GCA_029204225.1 of Diphasiastrum complanatum. NCBI lineage: Eukaryota > Viridiplantae > Streptophyta > Lycopodiopsida > Lycopodiales > Lycopodiaceae > Diphasiastrum > Diphasiastrum complanatum. The sequence continues at coordinate 42,877,453 of CM055107.1, forward strand.
AAGGCTGAAACCCTCCTGAAGTAGGTGTCTCAAACTCCTTGGCCTTTTTTCCATCCTCATAGTATAGGGCCATCTGTACCACCCTATGGAGGCTTGGAGCCTGCTCCTTTCTCACGAAAGGCCTAAGGCTCTCACGCAAGCCCTCCACAAACTGGAATACTTGCAAAAACATTGGCACTTCGTCTGGTATCCGCATCAGTGCTTCTCTGCACTTGTCCGCATATTCCTGAATTCACCAGAAGGCCAGCGCCCATGGAGAGAGGGCCGATTTCTCCCAAATGAAAGAGGAGGCAATCAAAGCCAAAGAGGGCAAGGAGAGTTAAGAGATTGCCTAGCCCTTTACCTAGTCCTCCTTCCATGAAGGATTTTGCTTCCACATCGTCCCTTGTCCATCTCAAAGCCCTAGGGCCACACCGGATTATGTCAGCTTGAGTCCTCCATCCTCACAAGTGGAGAATCTCAATGCTTTTGTAGATATAATTGTTGATGAGGAGAAGATGAGTCCAGTGCGACAAAATCTTATAGAAAATTACTTGTTCGATTTCCTATCGATCCCAAGGACTCATTTTTTGATTTGGAGAGATATATTTTGTTCGACGAATACATATCAAGAAAGATAGATGATCTAGTAGGACAATTTTGTTTTTGTATAGATGAGATTGATTATGAGAACTCTAAAAATACAAGACATTGTAATGAGCTGAAAACCCTACATATTGGCATATAATTGTTGAAAATCGCTCAATAGCTCCAATGGCATTTCATACAAAAACCAATGCAATTGGTTAAAGCAATGTAACATAATGGAATTGGTAAAGACAACAACAAAAAGACAAATTAATCATTTTATTTGGGTAACCATTTACGATTCCCAATATTGAAAAAATAGTACTATTAAAGAAACAATTGTAAAACATAGAAATTAAAAGGTGTAAGTAAACATGTGGACACACATACCCCAAAGTTGTTTACCCAGAATGCCTTACCCTGAATTCAAGGCAAATTTGTTCCAAAAGGGATGGTTGAATCCACACAAATTAGCATAAACAAGAAATCCGAGTACGTACGACACTTTGAACCTCTCCAAGGGTTGTGTCAACCTTCATAGATGCTGAATGTTGAACTTCCATGCTTATTTGTTTGTTTGAAACAAAAAATTATCAAACAGGCTTGAAAGACTTCAAACAGAAGCTCGAAAGAATTTCAATACTTATAGCTTCTTTCTAGCATTATATCCATTTGAGTGTTAAAAGTGATGACAGGTCAGTAGGTGCAAAAAGTGGATGCATAGCAGGTAACTACAATGATACCAAATAATCAATATGTGAATAGAAAAAGCAAGTCCCTTGTGGCTTTGCAAGAAAAACGCACAGATTAAAGGCTCGCTAGTAGGAAACGATAGAGAGGAAATGTTGAGGCTTGTTAATAGTATGATTTGGGTTTGCTTTCTAAGTCAAGCCTTTTTGTGACCTAGTACCATTTTTCTGGCACCTTGGACCCTTTTTTGGGCCTACAAAGCCAAATAGAAAAGAAGTGTCGAAATGTGCATGTTTCAGGATCAAATAAGTTTGGATGCCACAAGGGTGTACTTTATGTACTATGGAAGGGGCCACAGACCATTTTGCCCGATAAGGATTTCCAAAAAAATTTGGGCGAGGCCCGGAAGGGCCGAGTCTAAATTTTTTTGGAAAGCCGAACCGGGCAGAACGGCCTGTGCCCAGCTCCTTCCATTACGTAATGGATACCCACATGTCCTTTATGAAGCATAATGAGCACTTTGAATTTTTTTGACCAGTCGGAAACTGTCGCGTGGCAAACGCCTGATGCCTGACAAACAGGCTGGAAAGCGCACCAAACTTTTTTTTTTTAGAACAGATGACTATTCTGCTTTTTTATCTGTTCAAAAAATGGGCAAAGAATCCATTACGTATTTGTTTGAAACCCTTGTGATTTTGCTCATCTTTAACTCTACAAATTCAAAGAATACTTTAAATGGAGATTGGAGACTACCGTGAGCAAACTAGTGAAATGGTTTGAAATGGTTTCAGATAGAAGACTGGCATACGCCAACTACAAATTTCTGTATGGTTCATAACGCTGCAAAGGCTTCTTTTAAAAATGTGAGAGACAAGAGATGGTCAAATATTGCACTACTAGAGTGTACAGAGAGTGGAAAATAGTGCGATACAATCAGGCAGAATCCTCCAGTAAAAAACAAGGTCGGTACATTGACCAGTTGAACCTTCTATTCTCATTTTAAGAGTAGTGAGGACCAAGCAAGATGGTATCTGTACTGAGGTATTCAAAAAAATTTAGCCAGCATACAAGGATGTTCATGCTGTTCTGAATTATGCCCACCCTAGCTAAAAACATCTATAAATGACTTCATAATTAACAAATCACTGTACATTGCTAAGAAGAAAACATAATAAGCAAGTGCAGCAAAAATTGTGTTCCATGTCTTGCTGGAAATAATCCAAGCAGCACCAACTGCAGCTGCTGCTCCAGTGCCTGGCTTGCCAGGAAAACAACTAGTACCTTTCACAGTTTCACTAAAGTGTGTGCACTTTTTTCTTCAACTTCCATAGCCAGAGATTCTCTCGCAAGTTCCTATCGCCCAGAAATATTAAGAGTTTTATAAGAATGGTGTTGAATGGAACTTGAATCATAATTCTTACTACAAGCAAGAAACTCACATAACGTATCCAATCTCGAATTTAAATGAAACCTACACAGAGCTGGAGCATCTCATAAGTCTTTTTTAAATAAGGACATACACATGGTCTACAAAAGAAACCGTCTCACCGAGGACCTTGTGGATAAGATTATGGAGTTCTGTCACTCCTTCAACTGGCAGTACAACATCTCTTTTTCGAAATGGCATTTGAACAAGGTTCCCTGGACCGGACATTATTTTCTGTGCCGTCCCTTGCAGAGTAAAATTTGAGCTTCCCTGCCTGTTTCTTGCTCCAATAGACCCCTGTGACGTATCTATAGCTCCATAACCGTGTACTGACCCAACGGGGTTGGCTCAACTGGTTAGCTTGGCATCCAAAGTTTCTTTGGTCCCAGGTTCGAGCCTCCCCTTGGAAACCAAGAAGCATAACCGTGTACTGAATAAGGACATGAATTTACTATCACTGCCAAGTCGGGAGGTATTCTATATGTCTCCATCACTGCCGTAGCTGCAGTCTGACGGCGATCTGCACCTACTGAAAACTAGTTGGCGATCGCTAGAATCAAAGGAACACCTGCTGCAACCACCTCATCCAAGAGAACCGCAAGAGCAGGCCTAGTATGACTTGCACCAGTTGATTGGCATAACCGAGGGACCTTATGGGCAAGATTGTGTAAAAAAACCACAAGATCGAGTTTTTGACGTAACTTTCCAGCTTTTACATGTAATTCTTGCCTGAGTAGATGGGCTTCAGAAGTCAAATCCTGCACGCCATGGCATTTACACAAATGATTAGACACTGAGCAAGTTAAAAGTAAGTGCCAGAGAGCATTTATTAGGGTCAATGTACTTACTATATGTTGATGATGTGGTTCTGGTCTCCTTGACTAGGTAGGCTCTACAACGGCATCCAGATACTCTGCATTCCATTTGTACTACCTAGGCATTGGAGGTCAATGTGAAGAAGACCAAGATAATGGTCTTCGATACTTTTAGATCTTGACTTCATTTTTAATGGTCAATCATTAGAGATAGTCTCTTGAATCTTCCTATACATACTTGGGAATTCTATTTTCGAGGCCTATCTTCAGTATGAGAAATGCAGCCATTAGCTGACTTGGGAAGAATCAGTCTACCCTTGTCAACTTGGAGCGGTTCTGCTTCAGACGTCATGTATGGCATGCTCAGAGTCAGTGCCATCTTTTTAACACCCTGGTCACTCCCACAACTACTTATATTGCAAAGACATGGTACAGGATTTATCTTAGCGAAGTTGACTAGCTTTACACCACTCCAAGTTTCTATGTTGTCACATATTATATAAGCGAAGCCCTTTATTTCAGATCCAATTATCCTAATTGAGTCTACCATGTTCCCCATAAAGGTAGAGGCTATTTTCCAGTTGATCATCTATATGCCATAGGGGCTGGAGTTTGGAGATAGTGGTATGAGGAGATTGAGATATCCTTGGCTAGCATTCATTACTTCTTCTAGAATTTGTAATAGGAGCACCACTTATCATAGTATTATTAGGCCTCTTGCTTGTTGGAGCCATTTGGCATTTTCTCACCTTCCCGAGGGGACTCACTCATATATCCAAGAAGAATATGTTTAAGATCATATATATAGTGTGTCTGTATTATCACCAAATTCGCAAATGTATACAATGGTGATTGTCAAATTGGATCATTTCGAACACTGGGATAGTTAAAAATACTTTCGACGCCAATGTGCCATTAAACACAAGTGCTCCAATGAGATGAATTTGAATAAAATCAGCCTCATTCAAATCTGTCATGCCTTAGGATCTGGACTTGGGACTATCACGGTCTCAAATTGACTTTAGGATAGCTTAGAGTATCTTCATACCAATTACACATGGATACTAGTCATTTCCAGGAAGACGGGATCTGTCAATTGTGCACTATGGGGCAGGTGGAGACTGAGGAGCAGTTTATCTTTCAATGTTCGATATATAATGAGATCAGAGGAAGATACTATTGTCTCTTTTGAGATTAGATAGCCACACTCCGCTCATTGATATCATCTGTGGACCCACATTGTGTAGCTCTAATGATACTTTCATGTGCCAACCTTAGCATTCAAACATCTAATCCATTCATTAAACATCAAATTACAATGGAAATGCAAGAAATCAAGAAACTAGTCAAAAATCAAGAAGATAGCTAAAAGTAGCAAAACTTCACCAAATTAGGCAAAGTAAGGTATCTTTATTCATGATTATTGATCATTCACAAGATAGGGGCTCATTCTAGAGCATGATCATAGCTCTCATGTGATTTTAGGCACATGAACCACTTTCTTCATCAAGAAAGCTCTCCAAGAGAAGCTCCAAGATCTCTTAAAACTCAAAATTACAAAATGAACAATAGCCTCCAAATTTAGCACGACCTCAACTATTTATAGTGGTCATTTGTGCCTCTACTATAAGTTTGGGGCCTTAATTAGCTAATTTGTGCCTTACAACCATTACTACAATTCCGCTATTCTCAATTATAGCGAGGTTGTTCGAATCACTTTATTAACTGTCCTATTGACTAGTTCTAATCTAATTTAGGTCCATGGCTATATTTGGCTATTCATGAGTAGGCTCATGGGCTAATTACATGCAACACATGACACTCCCCCTACTTTAAACATTTTTGCCCTCAAAAATGAAGACCATGTAGTCCTTTGTTGAGTGCCATGTCTCATGAATCCTTTGGCGGTAATCGAGAAGTAATTGGCCACCTTGAATAAGAAACATCTTTTCTTGTATTATTCTTGTCAGTAGCCAAATTCCATTTAAATTTTGTTGTCTTTGGTTCAACTTCCAGCTTATTGTTGTAGAACAAGATTGCATAGAGAACCTTGGATCTACAACTGATCCCATAAAATTAATAAGATCATTGAAGAAGAGATTGATGAAACACAGGAAAGCCTCAAGTTGCATTAGTTCTGTATGGGTTGACAGGATCCAAGGAACAGGACATTCAATAGTCTTCTTCCTCAGTATCTTCCTTGATTGGATAGGCTATCCAATTCCAAATGCGTCTTTTCTTGTGCTTGCATCCGGTTTTGTTGCCTTGTGCATTGCTCCTTGATGTAGGATCACAATATCCTTTTGTGATTCCAAAGCGTTGATTAAAGCAATGATCTCATCCAAGCTATTTGATTGAGCATTGAAGTTCCGTCTTGTCGAATCATTCTGAGCAAGATTGGTAGCGTTATCTCGCTGAAGATGGATGGCCATGGATCCATTGATATCCTCTGTGAGTGAAGCGATGGGTATAGCTCCTGATATATCAAAATAGTAATGCTCCAAATCAAATGATTCATTGTCCAAATTTGGCCAAATTCTAGTTGTTTCCAATTCATCATTCTGTTCCAAGAGAGCGTCGTTATGTTGGAATATGAACTCCTCATATTCGTTCAGTTGTAAGCAATGATGATCCTCAGTTTGATCTCCAAAGATAAATTTGTCATATATACAATGTTGTAAGCAGTGATTATCTTCAGTTCGATCTCCAAAGATAAATTTGTCATATATACAATGATAGGCAATAGTAATATTAATCTCAAAAGCTCTCGAGTCAACCATATTGGAAGATAAGTCAAAATTCATCTGTTGTTGATGTTGAGACATGATTGGATGTTCAAGAGACGTATTCTGCAATTCCTTGATTCCTTTCAATCCTTCATCCATTGAAGAATTTCTCTCTGAAATACTTTCGTTCAAATCAGCACCTTGATGAGCTTGGAATTGACATATTGATAATTCTGGAGAGTTTTGCTGATGGAGAGTTGAACACACTGGTGTAGGAATTTCTTCTTGTTGAGACTCCAATTTCCAATTTGATCCGTAGTTGCATCTTTCATTGTCTTATCCTTAGATCTTGAATTAATGCCTTTTGCATTACTTGCTCGAAGTACTTTATCCAAATGTTGACGAATGTGATCTTGAAGACCACGTAGATAGTGTTGGATAGATAATTCTTCATCAAAACACCTCTGTTTAGATGCTACCAAACGGAATCTAGTATTATATGCCTTTACAGAACCAATTTGTTCTAGCATATACCAAGAGTCCATATAATAATCTATAAATATATCTGCACAAAACTCTTTGAAATCGTCCCATGACTTCGGTTCATACTCTGGATGATGTAGTACTCTTTGCCACCAATCATACGCTTTTCCTCGAAAGTAGGATACTGCTATGGTAATTCTGCCCTGATCAGAGATAGAATATAGTCGCAGATTCTCATCGACAATAGATAACCAGCCATCAATATGTAATGAACTCATTTCTCCCTCAAAGATTGGTATGTTTTCAAAAGGAACATCATCAGGACTTCGTTGAATATTGAACTGCTCTCCCCATTGTAACAAGAATTAGGAATGGTCACTATGCTCCCATGATTGGTACTGTCCTCTAACTGGGTGCCAGCAATTGGTTTGAGAGCCATAGATGAAGCCTCTTCTGTTTGCATGATGTACCGTTGAATGCCATTGTACAAAGAGATGATTGGTATTCAGAATTATGTTCTTCAACTTCGTATTGTTCGTAACCAGCTTCCTTATCATCATTGTAGTCTCCATCCTCACCGATGTAGTGATTGGGATGCAATTTTGTCTCTTGACAAGGTAATCTTTTGTTGTACACGTTGTGAACCGTTGGATCTTCTTCATCATACTCACAACTTTCAGGGATATCATTTGGTTGACCTGTAGGCTCATATTGGTCCTCCTGTTGCCATTTAGAGTGATTATGACCCTCATAATCAACAATCTTATACTCGGTATCATATGGACCATCGCTATATTTGTCTGCATCACCAGGCTGATATTCTTGATCATTTGGTTGACAATCATGATCCGCATCGGAATATTGTTCATGCTCGTTCGTATCATCACATTGTTGATGATCATCTTGCTGAGAATCGCTACCATCATCACATTGCGGATCATCCTGTTGACAATCGTCACCATCATCACATTCCTCCTCATCTTGTTGACAATCATCACCACCATCGTCATACCAGTCACTTTGGTTATCGTACTCATAATCATTTCCATCCCATTTATCTTCATGGTCAGACACACATCATTATCAGTGTCCATGGTATAGTGACAGGTAGTCTGTAGGTTATGGGTCCACAAAACTGAATGAAGTGGAAAGAATTTAGAACAATTGCAAATTTCACTGGTAAAATCACAAATTTGCTAGTAACAAATTTGTGCTTCTCCACCGTCCCAAAATTCCGAGTCCTCAAAGAACGTTACTGCAAGATTTAGGAAGCATCAGCAACTTTTGGCAAAATGTCAACTTTGTTTCACTGATCGGTTTTGGATTTTATAACAATGCTATCATGTCAGGCTCAACGTAGTGATCACTTTTGCTTTTTACTGCATCGAAATCTGAGGTCACGCGGAAGAAATATGGAAGTTCAAAAAGATGGATTAAAAAAAATGTAACAACTAAGGCAATATGGGGCCAAAAAAAAATTAAAAACAAAAAGTGAATAATGATGACTTAAATGCTGATCACGTGATTCAGCTCAATGAACTGAGCACTTTTCGTTCTTGAAGCACTGAATTTCGAGATCAAACAAGAAAGTTTCGGAAGTTAAAAGATGAATATGAAATGAATTAGATAAAACTTAGAATGGGGGTCTAATATAATTTAACAATTCTGATTCTATAAGATTTGAAATCCTTGAAACATTGCTGTGCTCGTAAAAAAAACCTTGTAAAACCCGTCAAAGAAATAGGAATGACCAAGAAAAAGAATTTATCGGGCACGTTGAGGGGAGGGAGAGAATATTCAAAGAATATTTTTAATGCACGCGGTAGGCAGGCAGGGAGAAAGGGAGAGGAAAGAGCAGGGGGGGTCGCGAGGAGGGGCTGAAGCGCATATAGAGAGAGAGAGGGAGGAAGAGCGAGAGATAGGTAGAGAGAAAATAGGTAACCGACGAAACTTAGAGAGAGAAAATCTCAACCGATGCAACTTAGAGATAGAAAATCTCAACCGATGCAACTTAGAGAGAGAGGATCTCCACCGATGCAACTTAGGAACAGTCAGTTTTCTGCATCAGATATCATCGATTTATGAAGGAACGATCATCGTTGAGATAAGGAGAGCTGGATCGGAAAGCGATGGTTTTCTGTTTGCGGAATTGTCCCCAGATCTGGTCGTTTTGGTGCAGGAAACGAATTGTTGGACACATCAGGTTGGAAAATGGCAGCATTTGCTAGTGGAAAGGATGATGCTGTCAAGGAAACGAAGTGAATATTGACAACGCAGTGAATGTGTAGCGATCTTCGTTTTCATTTATTCAGTTGTTGGAGCAAAGGCGACTCTCTCGCCATCATATCTGATACTTGAGCTGCTCCGATTCTCTGTCACCAGGTTGGTTCTGTGCAGCGGCTCCATTCCCAGTTTTACTTTTTTTTTTTTGGAGGAGCAAGCATTGACAGTAGAAGCTTGTTTGGTGCTTGGATTTGAATATCGGGTTCGATTTTCCATCTGCTCTTGGATTATACCATTATGGGTAAGGAAAAGACACATATCAGCATTGTGGTCATTGGCCATGTCGATTCGGGGAAATCTACTACGACCGGCCATCTGATCTATAAGCTTGGGGGCATTGATAAGCGTGTAATTGAGCGTTTTGAAAAAAAAAAGCAGTTGAGATGAACAAGCGCTCATTCAAGTACGCCTGGGTGCTGGACAAACTGAAAGCTGAACGTGAGCGTGGGATCGCTCTCTTGAAGTTCGAAACCAACAAATATTATTGTACGGTTATTGATGCTCCTGGACACCGTGACTTCATAAAGAATATGATCACTGGAACTTCTCAGGCCGATTGTGCAGTTCTGATATCGACTCCACCACTGGTGGTTTTGAGGCGGGTATTTCTAAGGATGGACAAGGATACGAAAAATAGTTTGGCATTGATTTTATATCAGAAAACAGCTGGTGGCAAACCGTTTGTGGAAGTCTTGAATGAGGGATCTCTAGTCACGAGCGTGATGGTAGAGCTTTGGAGGTGGTTTAGGTTTAGGTTTAGGTCAGGTTAGCGTAACGGCATGGACAGGGTAAGGTTAGGGTCAGGGCACTTTTTTTTTTATATATATTTATTTTAACAAAAACTTCAAAATGACAAAACTGAAAAAGAATCTACAAAGAAACAGAACTTCGAGAATGAAAGGTTAAGGTGGTTCTCTCCCAAATTCTCTACTCAAACTAGAATTTGACCTCTTCCACAAGATTTGTCATATCTCCCTCAATTTTCAACCAAATTGGCTACAAATTGGCTCAGATTCAAGCTAAAGTGAGATCTACAATCCTACAGAATTATAGTCAAAGAGTTTGGCCAAAAATTCAGCCAAAAATGGAGAAAACAGACTGCAAAAAACTACAACTAGCTAAAATTGGAAAGAAAACACTAAAATGGTCATAACTTGGTCTAGCTCCAAATCAGAAAATCTCAATACCTCCAGAAAGCTAAAAGAGAGATCTATTGATCTACAACAAGAAACTACACAAAAAATGAAGATTAAATGGTCAAAAATTGAATCAAAATTTGCTGCAAATTGAAAAATCAAGAAAGCTAGAACAAGAAACTCTACCAAATTTAACAAAATCCACCAAATCTGATGGGGAAAGGATCTAATGCTCTGATACCAAAATTGTCATGTGCCAACCTTAGCATTCAAACATCTAATCCATTCATTAAACATCAAATTACAATGGAAATGCAAGAAATCAAGAAACTAGTCAAAAATCAAGAAGATAGCTAAAAGTAGCAAAACTTCATCAAATTAGGCAAAGTAAGGTATCTTTATTCATGATTATTGATCATTCACAAGATAGGGCCTGATTCTAGAGCATGATCATAGCTCATGTGATTTTAGGCACATGAACCACTTTCTTCATCAAGAAAGCTCTCCAAGAGAAGCTCCAAGTTCTCTTAAAACTCAAAATTACAAAATGAACAATAGCCTCCAAATTTAGCATGACCTCAACTATTTATAATGGTCATTTGTGCCTCTATTATAAGTTTGGGGCCTTAATTAGCTAATTTGTGCCTTACAACCATTATTACAATTCCGCTATTCTCAATTATAGCGAGGTTGTTCGAACCACTTTATTAACTGTCCTATTGACTAGTTCTAATCTAATTTAGCTCCATGGCTATATTTGGCAATTCATTAGTAAGCTCATGGGCTAATTACATGCAGCACATGACAAATACAGGAGATATTTCATCTGCGAAAAGACCTATGTGATAGTCCTCATTCTAGTGTGGAGAATTCTCAGCCTCTCATTACCTCCTTTTTCTCTAGACATCATTCAAGGGTACATTAGAGTTAGATTGAGAGGACGAGACAACCATTCCTTTTAGACATTAAGACAAGAGACAACGTTGTCAGCTATGCTATGTCGAACAGACACATACTCGCCAACATACTGCACGTTACATGACCTCATCATCATTATCATCCACCAATACCATGAGCTTTTTCAGATCTTCTCCTCAGAATATCACTTAATGTCTAACTCGGCAGATAGTTACATATATTCAGACATGCTCATGGAGCTCTCTCAGATGATCCCTTCAGTATTTTGCATTTGGTTAGTATGCTTGAAGAGCCACACAAAACCTACTGTCAATGGGGTTCAAAAACTTATAATGGGACTCTAAAAGATTGATTAGGGTTGATAGTTTCTTTCTGGATAATTTTAGGACAACGTTTGGTAAGAGCATACCTTGATAAGGTTTTCACTAAACATAAAGTTGTCTTCCAGGCTGCAAAACTGAACGAAAGCAAATGGCACCATGGCTACAAATGTTTTGTCTCATTGTGAGACCACCAACTTTGATTTGTTTCCCAAAGAACTGCGACTTCTTGCGCTCAGCTTACCTGCCACAATACAATACCTATTTTTCAGGATGTTAATTGGGTCAAACAAATAATAGAAATCACTTATCAACATCCATATGACATGGCAAAGGGAGCTTGTTGACACAAGTAATCCTCGAGATCCCTCACCTTATCCACAAGCTGTAGCATAAATATTTGATAGGAGTACATATGGTGCAACATTTTCTGGATCCAGTTTAAAAACACGATTTGCTGCTCGCACTCCACGTTCTACATCACCATGTATTCTGCATGCTCCAAGCAAGCACAACCATGCACTGACTTCATTTGCAACTGGCAGGTTGGTGATCAGATTCTCTGCCTCATCTAAGTTTCCTGCACGACCCAAAAGATCGATCATGCATACATAATGCTCCAATCTTGGAACTATGCCATGATCCTGAATCATGGATTGAAAATAATGCCTGCCATCAAAAACGCTACCCATGTGGCTACATGCACCTAGGAGGCTGAGAAAGGTGATTTGATCTGGCTTAACCCCACGATATTGCATCTCGTGGAACAGTTGCAGGGCTTCTTTACCATGACCATTCTGGGCATATGCTACAATTATGGAATTCCAGGAAATAACATTCCAATGAGGCATTTGGCCAAATACTCTCCTTGCTTGCTGCAAACAGCCACATTTGCCATACATATTGACCAAGGCATTCCCCAAAGGGACCAGCCGATCATACCCGCTGTCAATAATGGCCACATGAATCTTTTTCCCTGTTTCTAGGTCAGCCAGGCTGGCACAGGCATCAAGAGAGCTGACAAAGGTCACTTCGTCTGGCTTGAATCCATAAGCTTGCATCTGATTGAACAGATTCAGTGCTTCTTTGCAATGTCCGTTCCGAGCACATGCTGCAATCATGGCATTCCAGGTGATCACATTCCTATGGGACATTCTATCAAATACATTCCTCGCATTCTCAAAGCTCCCACATCTGCCATACATATTAACAAGTGCAGTCCCCACAACCACTAGCCCTTCATAACCACTGTCCACTATCGAAGCATGGATCATCTGTCCCCTCTCAAGGGTGGCAAGGGCTGTGCAGGCATCAAGAGTGCAGACAAAGGTGACATGATCTGGCTTGAAACCATCAACCTGCATATGACTGAACAAAACCAGAGCTTCCATGCCGTGCCCATTCTGGGCACATGCTGCAATTATGGAACTCCAGGAGACCTCATTTCGTCGTGGCATTTGGTGAAACACATTTTTAGCCTGCTCTAAACTCCCACATTTGCCATACATATTAATCAGGGAATTTCCCACAGTGATATGCCCCTCATATCCACTGGCTATAATGGCAGTGTGCAGCACCTGCCCCTTCTCTAGATCAGGCAGGCTTGCACATGCATCAAGAGCAGAAACATATGTGATGTGATCTGGCATGATACCTGCACATTGCATCTGATCTAACAAATCCAGGGCTTCCTTAGAATTACCATTCTGAATACATGCCTTGATCATAGCACTCCAACAGACCACATTTGGATGGAGTAAACCACCGAATACAGTCCGTGCATTCTCCAAACGTCCACATTTGCCATAGAGATTAACAAGGGCAGTGCCCACAATCACCTGTCCCTCGCATCCAGAGTCTACAATGGCAACATGGATCTCTTGTCCCTTAGCAAGAGCTCCAAGGCTAGCACAAGCATCAAGAGCGCAAACAAATGTTACGGGATCAGGCTTCAAATCCTTGCCCTGCATCTGATCGAATAAACTCAGAGCCTCCTTCGCATGCCCGTTTTGGGAACACGCTGAGATCATGGCATTCCAGCAGACTACATTCCGATCAGGCAGTCGCCCAAAAACACTCCGTGCCTCTTCTAGACTCCTACATTTTCCATACATATTCACTAGGGCAGACCCCACAGTGACATGCCCCTCATATCCGCTGCCCACAACGGCTGCATGAATCTGCCGGCCCTTTTCTAGGGCTGCCAGGCTTGCGCATGCATTCAGAGCACACACAAAGCTGGCTGGAACAGGACTGTTGCCGCAGAGCTGCATCTGCCGAAAACATTCGAGTGCCTCTCTGCCATAACCATTCTTAGTATAAGATTTCATCAACACAGTCCAGGAGAACAAGTCCGGGTAGGGTAAATCATCAAAAACAGCTCTTGCTTCTTCCATGCTCCCACAATCCCCATACATTCTGACAAGCCAATTCCCCAGAAAAGTGTTCCGATCGTACTTGTATCTCTTGATGTGAGCATGCACAAGTCTACCATCATTCAAGGCCTTTGTTTGACCACAACGCTTCAGCAGAGAGACAAAACTAGCAAACCTGGTGCTTCTATCCAGAACCCAATTCACATTCCAAGAAGATGCAGCTGTGGTGTCCTTGAAGAGTGGAGATGAAGCATCCGATATAGGTTTTGCCGCGATTAAATTACACAGTTTTGTGGCAGGAACCCAAGTAGCATTCTGCTTTCTGGCAATCATCCTCATAAATTCATTCTCACACTTGTAAGTGGATCGCAAATTTTACCTCTTTGAAAATCCCCTCCTGCTACCTGAAACACAATATTTCCCGATCGAATCAACCTTATGAACATGAAAAAACTTGTAATGTGTACTGTTTTGTGTTCTGCAGAATCTCCTTTCATGCACAGCACCAAAAAACAAAAAAATCTACTGTGACTTTGAGCACTCGGCGGCACAGGTAGGTACTATGAGCTTTCCTGTTTGTGCTGCATTTCAAAGAATCACTATCTGATAAAGAAAGATCCATGACTTTGCAAATAGGATCAATCTGGAACTTAAAATTCCTGCTTTCTGATAATATCAGTGTTGCATTTTCAAAGAATCACGATCTTAAAGCAAAAGCTATTTTCATTTGCATGAGCCAAAAGTAATGAAGTCATGCAAAAGCTATCATAAGCAAAAGAAAACCCATAAATGGATGAATGGAAAGCGGCACACCCCCTTTTATCTTTTTAAATATACTTTCCTAAACCTGACGCATCTTCTAGTGCTGATATGCCACAGTTAGCAACCCAACAATGGATGCGGATCATGATCATGGAGATGGCGTTCGTCAATGCCATGGTTGCAAGAAGCCGAATCTCCATGCCTCAAATAATGCAACAATGCCATGGATTTTAGTCTGTGAAAAGTTTTCACACATCGTAGGTGCCTACCAATTCAGATTCATGCCTCTAGTATGGTTCATAAAATCTTGATTTACCCTAGAACTCCTCATTAGGATTAGGATTCTTAATAAATGGGCTCGAACAACCTCGTTAAATTTATGAATATTGGATGTGTAATAATGGTTGTACGGCCCAATTTAGTCAAATAAGGTCCCAAACTTATAGTAGAAGCACAAATGATCATTATAAATAGTTAAGATCGTGCTAAATTTGGAGATTATTGTTCATTTTGATAATTTTGAGTTTTAAGAGATCTTAAAGCTTTTCTTTGAGAGCTATCTTGATGGAAATGGTGATTCATGTGCCTACAATCACATGATAGCTTAGATCATGCTCTAGCAATAGGCCCTATCCTTTGAATGATCTTCATTCATGAATAATGATCCTTACTTTGCCTATTTTGGTGAAGTTTTACTATCTTTGTCTTGTTTCTTTAATTTTGAATAGTTTGCTTGATTGTAATTTGATGTTTATGAATGAATTACGTGTTTTAATGTTAAGGTTGGCACATGACAATTTTGGTATTAGAGCACTAGATCCTTTTCTCATCAAAGTTGGTGGTTTTCTTTAAGTTGTGGTGATTTTTTGTTGACTAGTTTCTTGTTTTTCAATTTTCAAAATACTTTGGCTTCAATTTTTATCAAGTAATCTTCATTATATATATATATATATATATATATATATATATATATATTTTCTTGTTTTAGACAAGTAGCTCTCTCTCTTAGCTTTCTAGAGGTACTAAACTTTTTTTATTTAGAGCTATAATGACCAAGTTATGGTCATTTTAGTGATTGCATTCCAATTTTAGGTAGCAATAGTTTTTGCAATCTATTTTCTTCCATTTTTTATTGTACTTTTGGCCTAATTTTGTGACTGTAATTTTATAAAATCGTAGATCCCAGTCCTAGCTTGAATCTAAGCCTATTTCTAGCCAATTTGGTGAACATTTGACAAAGATATGCCAATTCTTATGAGAGAGGTCAAATCCCAACTTTAGTAGGAGATTTGGGAGAAAAGCACTTCAACCTTTCATTCTTGAAGTTTTGCTCCTTCGTATAAAAAAAAAATCAAGTCTTTTTTATTTTAAAATTTCAAAGATTTCATTTTAAAAAAAAACTTTGACCTAACCCTATCTTCGCCCAGTCCTAACCCTGCCATCGCCATTTAGGTTAGGAATGAGAAGTGCAAAAAAACAAAAAAAAAAACTATGGCCTAAAAAAAACAAACCTAAAACCTCTCTCCCTCTCTCTCTCTCTCTCTCTCTCTCTCTCTCTCTCTCTCTCTCTTTGCGTCTTTCCTATCCCCTACCCCCTTTTTTCTCCCTCCACAATGTCATCTCAATCCACCCCATTTTCACCTCCCTCTTCATAATCTCTCTCTCTCTCTCTCTCTCTCTCTCTCTCTCTCTCTCTCTCTCTCTCCCCGCATTTGCCTTAATCCACTTCTGCACCTCATCGTCTTTGAGAATATTTCAAAAAAAATTCATACTTTTGGGTCGTGCCTTCCTCCTCCATACGCGCCCATGAGCCTATGCCCACAAATAAAAATTCATTTCCTTCTATTTTATTTTTTAGTTTTATTTTGCCTACGATTTTAGAAACTTTTTATGAGCAATCTCATGTTTCGGAGAAGTAGCCAAGGAAAAAAGTTATCATTAATTTTAAGATTTTTGACGATCTTCTCTTTTTCTACGATCCAATGTTTCAAGATACCCAATTTTTTTACAAGGGCCCATTATTAATTACATTTGTATTGTCCATTTTCTTTATACCTATAACTTTTTCATATGACCTCGGATTTTAGTACAACAAGAATAAAAAGTGCTCAGTTCAATGAGCTAAATACAATAATTGTATTTTTGTAATCATTTCTATGATTTGATTTTCTTTTTCTATTTGTCGCTACCCCTTTTCAAATTTCTTAAATACATTGAATTTACGAATTCTTTGAATTTTCATATCTTTTTTAGGTGACCTTGGATTTTGACGCAATAAAAAACAAAAGTGACCATTACATCGAGTTCAATAAAATGGCACCAAAAAAACTGAGTAATACTAAAAAAATCACTACCACTAAAAATCCAGCTGGAACAGAAGAGTTACTAGCTAAAGTTTTAACTGTCACTGAACAAAATGCATTAGCATTTCGACAGTTCCAAGATCAAACACTAGCGATGATAATAATTTTAATATTCCAAAAATTGGATGCTACTATTAATGTGGAAAAGACTAATGTTAATCTTCTGTCATCCTTAATTGTTTCAACATCTGATAATCTAGGGCAAATCAACTTTAACACTCATCAAGAGACAATGATGGCGTTGGGATATAAGAAGGGAAAGCAAATAGCCACTGATGATCCCCCAAGCAGTTTTGGGCCGTTAGAAATAAATGACTATGCTAAACTTAATGCATAGGTTACTTTGACCCAAAAGGTCGAGATTTGTGTAACCATGGGTATTTAGTTATTTAGGCCATGTTAAGCTTGTCTTAATTTGTGAGAGACCCAATTTTGGTCATGTACTGACTCGTGAGTCCTTAGAGGTCTAATTGGTTTAGGGGCCCTATCTTGACTTTTGGGGATGCCCTGCAGTAAGTAAGTAGAGTACATATTGGCTTATTGTGTCACATTTTTCAGTTTTGGCTAAGCATTGCTCTCCAGTACTTGTGTTGTCATTCTCTCTCTCTCTCTCTCTCTCTCTCTCTCTCTCTCTCTCTCTCTCTCTCTCTCTCTCTCTCTCTCTCTCTCTCTCTCTCTCTCTCTCTCTCTCTCTCTCTCTCTCTCTCTCTCTCTCTCAGAAGAGGGCGCCCAGCCTCTTCTCTCTTGTGTCTTGTGGAGATTGATTGATAACTAGATCTTGGTGCCTTGACTCTTGTTTTCCTACATGGTATCAAAGCAACCAGATCTACAACAAGCCTGTATGTTGGCGTCCTACCAAAAGAGGAGCTACTCTACTTTGTGATCTGAAAATTCAGCATCCTGCTGATTTTTCCAAGTGGAGTTTCAATCAACTTTTTTGTCTCTTTTCAAATTAAAGGAGGAGCAATTTTTGGTGCCCAAAAATCAGCATCTCAAATCTGATTTTTTTGCGGCCAATGTTCAGCAAGTCTTGTCTGGAGGAGGGCGCCCAAAAAATTGCTTCTAATTTGGGTTTTGGAACCTTCTTACTTTGTTGATTTGTCAGGTTTGTAGTTTTGGAGGAGGGCGTCCAAAATTCAGCAAATTCTATTTTGGGTGTGGGTTAGGACAAATTTGTGGCCAGAAAATTGCAGATTTTCAACGAGCAGTAGGGCACTTTCAACAACCCTATTGAAGTGTGTGTTGATCACACTATTTGGCTTCCTAATTGGGTTTTGGTGTAGACTTCAATTGAAGCTAATCTGAGCTGGTTTTTTTGTGCAAAAAAATAGCCATCTATTTATTATCTTTTGGGCACTTTGGTTGTAGATTGGTAGACATCTTGTGCTCTTATTTTCACTTCATTGTTTACTGCAAATTTGTGAGTAAATTTGGCTTTGGAAAGGCTCTCTTTCCTATCTACTACAAGGTGAAATTTTGTTGGAGGTAATGGCTAAAGAATCAAAAGCTATCGGTTCTTTGTTTAGTGAAGATCGGTTGGATGGCACAAACTACTCCTTGTGGAGTTACATGATGAAGAATCTTCTCATAGCAAAAGGGGTGTGGGATTTGGCCAATGGTGATGAGGAAAGGCCTCCTTCTTTTTGCACCTTTTACACCTCGTGTCATCATCATCATCATCTTCTACATCTTCGGAAGAACAAAATAAGTCATAAATCAACTATGATTTCAAATATCACAATCATATTGTAAGCATGTCTTGAAATTGAAATATGAAATACAAAATTGAAATCTATTGTATCACATATACAATTATAAAAAAATATATACTAAAAATGTTGCAATTGAGATATTTACATAATCACAAAATTCTCACCCAACAAACATAGAATGCACACAATTCTTTGAGCACGCAACAGAGATAACCATGATAGTTATAGATTCATCAAAAGCACCTAGCCAAGTTTAATCATGCACAAAAGATGAATCCATAACTAATGTGTACGCGAATGATTATTATAAATCCATCAATAGCACCTAGCCAGGTGAATAGCTGTGCACCAAAGATGAATCTAAAATAACCACATAGACTTGAGACTAAGCATGCAGTAGACATCCATGATAGTTATACATTCATCAATAGCACCTAGCCAAGTTTAGTCGTGCACCAAAAAGATGAATACATAACGTATCTTGTACGTAAATAATTATTGTAAATTCATTAATAGCACCTAGTCAGGTGAATAGTCGTGCACCAAAGATGAATCTAAAATAATCACACACAGATTGAACACACAACAAACAAACATGATAGTTATAGTTTCATCAATATCACCTAGCCAAATTTAGTCGTGCACCAAAGATGAATCCAAAACTACCATATACACGTGTTTCTTTTTTTTCGTCAATAGCACCTAGCCAATAATAGTCATGCACCAAAGATGAATCTAGAACAACCACACAGATTGAGTACGCAACAAACAAACATGATAGTTATAGATTCATTAGTAGCACCTAGCCAAATTCAGTCGTGCACCAAAGATGAATCCAAAACTATCATGTACACAAATGATTGTTGTAAATTCATAAATAACACCTAGCCAAGTGAATAGTCGTGCACCAAATATGAATCTACAACAATCTACAAACCTAAATGTTTACCATAAATTCGTAAGTAGTATGTAATCAATTGAATACCCACGCACCAAAGATGGATTTACACTTTTCAATTAAACTCTATATACACCATCCATCATTTAATGACATCTAAAGTGAAAACTAGAGTCTATGTGACATTTGTCACTTCTCATGCATGAAACTCTACCAACTTTTTCCAAGTGTGCTAGTTCTAACTAGAAATGTACAAATCATCATGCATGTGTGAATTTCACTTTGTGCATGCCTTGCATGTCACTATAGATCACTTACAATTAATGCATGTGAATTGCCACGAGTTTCTACAAGCATAATTTTGCTAATTCTATGTCTACAAACTATATGCAGGTTGTACTTATCAATCTAGATATGACATATCTATGTAGCTCGAGTTCTATCTAGGCCAAACTTGGCATTTTGCATTTATGAACAACATACTTGCATGGCACAATATTTGTAGCAAGCCTAAAGTCAAGATGGATTATTTTTCCATTTCAACACTCCTAAAAACAATCTATATTGACTTGAACATGGATCTTGGTATTACTCCAAGATTGGCTCTATGCTTGATGAAGGAACTTTTGCTCAAAGGTTTGGTGAGCATATCAGCAATACAAGATGATGTGTCGATGTGCTCCAAGTAGATTTCCCCTCCAATGAGCTTCTCTCTCACGAAGTGATGTGCAACTTCGATATGTTTGCTCCTTGCATGGAATATTGGGTTGTTGGCAAGGGCTTGGGCTGAAATGTTGTCACACATGATCATAGGTAGGTCCTCTTCCATGATTATCTTTAGCTCCACTAGTAACCTCTTGATCCAAAGCACTTCCTTTGTTGTTGTAGTGAGTGCCTTATACTAAGCTTCACACGATGAGAGTGATACAGTATCTTGATTTTTGGAAAGCCAAGATATCAAGTTTCCTCCAAGATATATGACATAAGCACTTGTAGATTTTTGATATGCTCTATCACTTGCAAAATCCGAGTCAGAATAACCAACAGTAGAAAGATCTTCACTTTTATATAATAAACCATAATATACAATAAACCATAATCAAAAGTTGAAGATATATATCTAAGCACTCTCTTGGCCATTTTCCAATGATAAATAGTAGGATTTTGCATAGCCTGGCTCAACTTATGAACACTAAAATTTATGTCAGGTCTAGTTATTGTGAGCTAAATTAAGGAGCCTATAAGACTCCTAAAAAGTGTGATGTCCACAAAGGATCTTTCATCACCTTTGTTAGGGTCTTTTACATTTTGCTCCATAGGAGTTTCTATACTCTTACAATCTAACATATTCAATTTTTTTAACATTGAAAGAGCATACTTGGATTGACATACAAAAGCTTTATCTTTAAGAAATTCAATCTCTAATCCTAGAATGTAGTGAATTTTTCCAAGATCTTGCATCTTGAATTCTTTTCCAAGTGCAATCTTGGTTTCCTCAACAAACTTGATACAACTTCCTGTCAAAATGATATCATCAACGTAAATAAGAAGGATGACAATATCTTTATCAAAAAATTTGACATATAAGGAAGGATCATAGTTACTAGGATTAAATCCTAGTGACTCAAGAAAGGTGCTAAGTCGAAAATACCATGACCTTGGAGCTTGCTTTAGTCCATATAAACTTTTGAAGAGCAAGCAAACTTTGTCTTTTCATGGATGAACCCAATAGGCTGATCCATATAAATCTCTTCTTCTAGATATTCATCTAGAAATGCATTAGAGACATCTAGTTGAAGAACTTGCCAATTGAAAAAACAAGCAATAGAAATTATGATTCTAATTGATACCATCTTTGCAACTGGAGCAAAAGTCTCCTCATAATCAAGTTCAAAAATTTGAGCAAAACCTTTAGCACAAAGTCTAGCCTTGTACTTGTTGATTGTGCCATCTTGATTATACTTGACTCGAAAAACCCACTTGCAACCAATGGTGTGCTTGTTGGATGGAAGATCCACAAGCTCCCATGTCTTATTGGCCATCAAAGCATCATATTCCTCCTTCATGGCAAGATACCATTCCTTCAAGTTGAGTGCATCATATACATCCTTTGGCTCCTCATGAGAAATAAAATAAGCACAATTAGTGGAGTTACTTGCTTGCCTATATCTTCATAAGTAAGCCTCCTAGGCTCGGATCTTTCTCTTTGAGATCTCCTTGGTGAAAAGATTAGAGGTGACTCCTCCTCAATTCTCGGCCCCATCTCTCCATGATAGTCTTCAAGGGTGATGATTGGAGTATCTGTGTGAGAATCTTTGAACTCGGCCTCCTCAAGAATGTATTTTTGATCCTCATGGAATATAACATCCCTACTCTCAATTGTAGTTGAGGTAGAGGGAACATAGATTCTGTAAGCTTTCTTGTTGGATGCATATCCAACCATGATCCCTTTAATAGAATTAGGATCATCTCTTTTCCTTGTTTCCAAGGGCACATGAACAAAGCAAGCACAACCAAAAACTCTAAGGTGATCTACCTTAAGTTTTCTTCTTAAACAAGACTTCAAAAGGTGATTTTCCAGCAAGTGCATTGTGAGATAATCTATTGCACAAATGGTTTGCACAATTTATAGCTTCACCCCAATATTCAATAGGCAAAGAAGCTTTTAAAGATCTGTTTTTTCTCTCAGCAACTCCATTTTGAGATGGAGAATAAGCACAAGAAAACTCTCTCTTTATTCCTTCACCTTCACAATATTCATGAAACTTGTTGGAGATGTATTCACCTCCTCCATCACATCTTAAAGCTTTAACTTTGAAAGAAAACTGTTTCTCAACATAAGCTTTGAAGATTAGCAAGTGATAAAAAACCATAGCCTTTGAAGAAAGTAGATACAACCAAGTATATCTAGTAAAGTCATCAATAAAGGTGAGAAAACATGTTTCACCACCAATACTTTTAGAAGAGAAAAAATGTACATCCGAGTGTATAAGCTCCAAAGGATGAGTAGTCTTTATAAAAGACTTATGATATGGCTTTGTGTGTGATTTTGCAATAGCACAAGCCTCACAAGGCTAAAAAACTTTGGAAAGAGATTTTGGAAGACCAATTGCCTTCACTTTCTTGACCATAGAAGACATAGATTTAAAGTTAGGATGACCTAATCTTCTATGCCACAACTCCTCCTTAGATAACAAAGCAACTTCACAAATATTTGCAGTTTTATAAGAATTCAACTGAAAAACTCCACCACATCTAGATCCATCAGCTAGGATCCCATCATTTTTCTTGATAAAGCAAATATTGGAGTTGAACTTTACATCACAACCATTATCAAGAAACTTTCCCACACTAATCAAGTTCTTTGTAAGTTTTGGAATGAAAAGAACATTAGAAAGTGCAAGAACTTTTGAAGAAGCAAGTTTCAATGGAATGTTGCCAATTTCTTCTATAGAGCACTCACGATCATTAGCAGTATAAATAGATCTCTTAAGTCCTTTGTAAGGTACAATTGAGTAAAATGACTCCTTTGAACAGCACATATGTGAAGAATCTCCACTATCTATGTACCAAGCTCCATCTTTCTTGAAAGGTGATGAAGAAAAACTGGACACCATAAGTGATCCTTCTCCATCACTTGCAACAGAATCTTCTTCAATCTCTTTAGAGAGATTAGCTTGCTTGAGTTGGGTTTTCTTCTTAAAGCAATTAGAGGCATAGTGCCCCTTCTTGCCACATAAGAAACACTTCACTTTCTTCTTATTGGTCTTTGAAGTAGAAGAATGAGATGAATCATCCTCTTCACCATCTTTGTCTCGATCTTTGGCTTTGTCTTTGTTGGATGCTTGAGAGAACTAGTTCTTACTCATTCTTTTATGCTTGTCTTTGACAAAGAGGGCTTTGTCACTTCCACCATGCTCGAGTTTGTTCATCCTGGAAAGTTTATAGCTTTGTCTAGATTTTCATAAATAAGAATTCCTTGGAGAGTTTCTAGATTAGACAACTCCTCCTTAATGGCAAAAGACTGAACAAGATTATCATAGTCATCTCTCAAGCCATTTAAAATGACTTGAACTAGCTCATCTTGGTTAATGGTAATACCAACACAAGAAAGCACTCTATGTAAATCTTTAACTCTTAGAGCATAGTTTGATGCACTCTCTTCACTTCTTTGTAAACTTTGAAAAATCTGATTCCTAAGATTGAGTATTCTAGAAGCATTCTTTGCTTCACAGATGGACTTAAGTGCATCCCAAGCTTCTTGGGCTGTAGTGCAAGATCCTATCTCGCTCAGAATTTCATTAGATACATTCATCCTAATGAAATATAGAGCCATTCTAGCTCTCTTCCTATACTTAGGAATTTCAGCCTGTGCTTGAGGCTCCTCCTCAACACCAAGCACAATGTCCATAACATCCTGGAGTATCAAAATAGACTCCATTCTGAACTTCCAAATGGAGTAATTAGAAGTGTTTTGCTTCTAGAAGATATCCTCCTAGAGGTGACATTTTGATGAAGACTTCTTACTTATTGGACTGCAATATGTTTGAGCTTGTTCCAATCAGACTTAAAGTTGTTGCTCTCTTTCACTATAGGTATTTTCAAGGATGTACTACCTTCCTATGTGAAACACTTGCAACTATATTTGAGATGGATCTCAAATATTCCACAAGACAAGTTATCTAGATCAGACACACAAAGTGGATTGATACACTTTGGCTAGTTTGAATCCTACTTTTGTCACGTGTGAAATGCATCAAAAGAGAATACTATTGACACTCAGAAGGCTCAAAGGGTGTTCAATTACTTCAAACTTAGTCTTGATCTTCAGTTTCTTGTGTAGGATGCTCAAAACAATGGATTCAGAACAAAGCAAGGTTGAATCAAATCAAAATGCTACCACTTGGATTTTGGACCTATCCCTATCCTCTTTAAGAGCTTATAACTCTTGTTAGACACATAAAATTGATTTGGTTTTCATTTTTATGGAGAGTACAAATCATAAGCTTTTCATCAAGCTATAACACCACTATCTTTGGATCTACAAACAAGGAGCTAGAAGGGACTGAAAATCTCTGATTTTCACACGTGCGGAATTCAGGTTTGAAAATTTAGTTCCAATCTGATTTGATCCATATACACTTCAGAGAAAGGTGAGAAAAAGTGCAAAACTGCTTTTTTGCTTGATTAGCAAGATCTAGTTCAGAAGATATGGCTTAATCACAATCTAGCATGCTAAGCATCAGAATATGATAGCAATAAATCAATAATGAGCAAAAGTACAAGATATCAGTGTATTAGCATTAGGCTCAACACGAGTTAGAGAGAGAAAGATAGAGAGATAACAAGCAAAATTTGTGTGGAACCAAAATGGCATGAGATAGCTACAAAGCTTTGGTTCTTCATCACAAAATATGAGGAGAGCTACACATATTTATCAAGTTTGAGGTAGCTCGAGGTAGAACCACATCCATCCATCATTTAATAACATCTAAAGTGAAAACTAGAGTCTATGTGACATTTGTCACTTTCTTTGCATGAAACTCTACCAACTTTTTCCAAGTGTGCTAGTTCTAACTAGAAATGTACAAATCATCATGCATGTGTCCATTACACTTTGTGCATGCCTTGCATGTCACTATGGATCACTTACAATTAATGTATGTGAATTGCCACGAGTTTCTACAAGCATAATTTTGCTAATTCTATGTCTACAAACTATATGCAAGTTGTACTCATCAATCTAGATATGACATATCCATGTAGCTCGAGTTCTATCTAGGCCAAACTTGGCATTTTGCATTTATGAACAACATACTTGCATGGTACAATATTTGTAGCAAGCCTAAAGTCAAGATGGATTAATTTTCCATTTCAACAAAAAAACCTTGACATATAACTGGCAAATTTACTTATGGTCATGAACATGAGTTTTTTATGAACTTGCTAGAAGGGCAAGAAGGACATACTCAACAACTTCACACAATACTCAAATGATCTCATCTAAATTTGTGAGTGCCATGGAGAGTTTCCCCAACCCTAGAAAGTGCCAGAAACAACGATGAAAAATTTTGAACAAAAATTTCCCAACTTTCATAAATCTGCACAAGGTTAAATAGTCATGTTAAAAGTAGTGAAGGTTACAACAAACCTTAGAATTTCATGATGAAGCCAAGGAGCAAATTCACAAATTTTGGTGAAAATGTAAACCAATTCTTTTATAAATATGAGCTCATTCCTCCATCATGAATTCATTCCAAGATCTTAGAGAGGAGATGCTTTTAAATTTTTTCACAAATTTTCAATAATAACCACTCTTACCACACTTGTTAAAAAAAATTTAATCTGCAAAATTTAAGTATTTTTCGATCCGATTTGCAAGCCGACAACTCAGTGATACATAAATGAATTATTCAACCACAGAGAGGGAAGCACTGGCAATGATCTATGTGGTTAAGAAGTTTCAACACTACCTGATGGCCACACACTTTGCTTTTTATACGGATCATCAACCCTTGCTCTATCTCGTTAACAAAACCTGCAACATAGGGAGAATCACTCGATGGTTACTTCTGTTGTTAGAGTTTGATTTTCGAATAATAGTTCGCAAGGGAAAACAACACTACATGGTAGATAATGTGTCGCGAATCAAGGGAAAGGAGGTTGCAACCCAACCCGATGATGAGCTGGCCGATGCTGTCTTATTTTACGTAGACACAATACCAGAGTGGGCTTCCGACATAGTTGAATATCTAATGTGAGGCCAACCAGACAACTCACTACCAAAGGTGGATCAGCAAAAATTGATCTTGAAAGCAAGACCTTATCAGCTGATTGCTGACCAATTGTACCGAAGAGGACTAGATGGAATTCTTTGGCGGTGTATTCTTCCTCATGAGGCCACCCAGATTATTTCGCTTTCACATGAAGGCATGGGGAGGCCATTTTGCATCTGACATTACAGTTCGCAAGATCCTGCAATCAAGATGTTGGTGGCCAACAATTCATAAGAATACGGAAGAATACCTGAGGAAGTGCGATGTGTGCCGAAGGGCAAAGAGACCAACAAGATTGAATTATGACCTACTGCACCCCCGGTCTTAGCCCAAGCACCATTTGAAAAGTGGGGATTGGATTACATTGGTCCAATTCACCCTGCAGCAAGAAGCACCTAGGCTCGATACATAATTGTAGCCACCGACTATCTCACCAAGTGGGTGATAGCCAGCAATCACGGAAGTCATTTCATCAATGAGACCATCAAGATCCTGTTGGAAGAATTCTTCACGATCCATAGAACCAGTATGTCCTATTATCCTCGCGGTAATGGGCAAGCATAATCATCCAATAAGATCCTGTGTAGCGTGCTCATGAGAACAGTTGAAGCTAGAAATTCAGATTGGGAACACAAGTTGCATGCTGCTTTGTGGGCATTCAAGATAGCATATAAGGGAAGCACTGATCAAACACCATTCCAACTGGTATATGGTTAGGATGTTGCAATGCTAGTAGAGTTTTTAGTCCCTTCATTAGGGATTGCCACAACACAACGCCTTGATGAATCCAGATCTCTACAATTATGCCACGAAGCTCTACATAATCTTTGTGAAACACGCTTACTAGTTGTGCATGCATTGGCAGGAAAGACACAAAGCATGGCACGAGCTCAAGTTACAAAAGAAGGATCTTCGTTCCGGAGATCTAGTCCTGATGTATAAAACTAAAGCGATCAAGAAAAGTTAAAATTCACAAGCGAAGGTCCTTATTGGATCAAAGAAATTCTTAATCATGGAGCGTGAATATGGAGAAACTAGACGGGACACCGTTCGACACACCCATCAATGGTAGTCAGTTGCACAAGTACTAGCCACCGTAGTGAGGCAGATCCAGGTTGGTGGTGGCATGTTACGAAAAGCTATTCTGCTCGGCCATCACCACTAAATCTAGGAAGATCAAGCCATATCAAGCTAGATCCATCAAATTCAGCCAGATCTGGCTAGATCAGGAAAAATCCATCAAGATCCAAATCCAGATAGAATCAATTTGCAGATCAGAAACCTCGATCTTAGTAACTATGGCAAAATAGGGACAAAATCCACCCAGAACTAATGGATCTACTACCAAATATCTATCAAAACTTCCAGAGAGTTACTAACAGTCAGATCTAACATGGATGAAGCAAATTACCAGTTTGCAAAAGTTAAAAACCAGAAAATCTCAAGATCTCGTCAAAAAACACTCTAAAGGAGCACTTTTTTCATGATTTTTGAAGATCCCATGGGAGATAGGCTCCTGAAACTTGGACAGTCACTAGATTTGACCGAGATGCATCCTTGAAAATCTTTACGAGAGTTACTAATGGAGAACACATTATTTTTCAGTGTATGCGAGGGTTCCAGGAAGTAGAATCTTCAGAACCTTTGTAGAGCATCAAGATTATCAAACCAACCTTCGCAAGGAGCATAAATGGGATCAGAGCAGTGAAATTAGCCCATCCTCATGGTCTGATTTTAAAAATCCAACCACAAGGTCAAGTTGTGCAAGCATTCACTCCCTGCGAGGATTGAACCCTCGCAGACTGTCTGAACCCTCACAGAACCTTTGTAGGGCAGTCATATTACCTTCTAAACTCTCGCAAACTTCTCTGAGATTTTAGAATTTTGTGAAGAAGGTCCCTACCAAAATTTGGAGTGGGACTGAACAAGGGAAAGTGAATTTCACCTAATACGCACTCTAATTTTTGCTATATAAGAGCTGAATTCGAGTCATTTGTCACCTTTCTTGGCGAAGCTCTGTTCAATTTTTGACCAAATTTTTCAAGTTCTCTGAATGTGACCAAACTTATTACCAGCCATCATCTGTGTACTCTGAACCCAAATCTACGTTCTGAATTGCTATTCTTACCATTCAACACTTGTTATTCATAGTTTTACTTGTTTCTACCACTTTTTATCTTTTCCACCATTTTTCCTACTTTTGCTCACTTTAACTATCACTACTAACATGGCCTCCTCATGTTTAGAAGACTCTGGCACCAAATAGGTGATTCAGCGAGAAATACCATCAGCCACCCAGATCTGGCCCTTGCCTTCTGAAGCCCTGATTGAACCATGGCTCCAGATTGTGGGTTCACTTCTTGAAGCAATGGGTTTTTACCCGGCGCTTTTCAGCTTTGACATTAACATGGGCCTACTTCTATTCCAATCAAAATGGAATTAGTAACCTTTGACCTTTCATTATACTACTTATAGATAATGATTCAAATATCAAACCCACACAATCCCTAGAGAATTTCTCTTATTTTGAAAAGTTCTAATTGGGCATCTTACTTTGAATCTATCCGAAATTACTTTCAGACCACATCTCATTTCTGTACCCTAGTTGGTTCTCTTCCGAAAGCTATGCAACCAACAGATTCCTAGATAGAATTTTATCGCACCACTTCACCTCTCCTTTTTAAGAAATTGAAAATTATCATAAAAGTTAACTGGAAGATGATATATGAAAATATCTGAATCCAAAAAAGTCAGTAATAAGCGTTTCCACTAAAGACAACCCTATTACATACAGGACTTTTCCTTCATATATTTTCAATTTGAGTGATAGAAACTACTATTCCATCGAAATCCATTTAAAAGTAAAAGATTAATCAAGAAAGCGAGAAATAGATTTGAGGTCTTCTAATTTTGTAAACAATGAGATACCACATTGGGATCTAGTTTAAACCTCAAAAGTTTTTAAAATACCCCACATTTGATTGAATGATTATTTTTCTTTCCCATATCACGACTAGGTACTAGGAATACACCATTGATCATCAGATCTTTACAATCCTAGAATTTCCTTTCCAAAATTACTGACGTCCCATACCATCAACTTTTACTTCCAAAAAATCCTTAGCCGCCTTATCTGATATTCTAGAGATCCATTTATCATCTAGCTGTCCTACAATCACTATAGAAAATTATCTCTTGTTTCCATACACTGGAGAATCCATTTACTTGGATGACTAGCATGCCTATTAGATGGATACCCATAATCTACATTCGATTATGTGACTTAAACAGAGGAATTAACATGGTTCACTATTACACTCTGAACCTTTCTGATTATTGACAAGCTTTGAAACCCTACTGATGCATCAAGTCTAGGGACAAGCTTCTGTCAACTAATAGATCCAATGTAATCCATGTATCAGACTCCACTTCTAACCCTCACAATTGACATCCAAAACTGCGAATAACTCAATTCTTACAAAGATATCAGTTACGAATTCAACTGAATGAATTCTAACTAGGAAATTAATAACCAGTATTAAGCAATTATTTATAGGGATTACCAAAATCCTAACTGCAAAATACATTTCTCGATCACACTTATTACCTTTGATGTCCACTCTTCTTCCCTCCTTAGAATTTTCAGCTCCCTAAAAATTTATTTCAGCTAAGGTACCAAGAAGACGTAATGACATTAGTAAATGTTTAAAAACCAATTACTGTAGGAAAAAGTCCAAAACAATTTCATTTCTATCCTATACCTGGGCTGAATATCTGATATATCAAAAATCATTTATTAGTATATGAAATAGTACTAGTCTGATCTTTTGAACATAAATCACCATAGGATTTTACTGGAAATGAAATCAGTTATGTAATTTCTATTATTACAAATTTTTCAATAAAATTGTACTATTTTTTTTTATTGACTGGTTTGACATTACTCCGTTAATATTGACAAAACCTATCTAAACATAGAATATGAAATTACGTGAATAAAAATCCCACCAATAGGATTTCAATAATTCTTGAACCGTATCCTGTCAGACTTACTGATTAGATAAAGAATACTATTGCCACTCATCCAATCTAGTTATTTCATATTGTTTGATGATTTTAATTCAAATTTAACGAGCATTATGCACAAATGTTCACTTGACTTATTTCTATCGATCAACATCAATTAGAAAACTATCAGACAAGTAACTGAATTTAGATTTTAACCAATTTGAAATTCAACAAAAAAAAAAAAATTCAAATTTTAACTTTCAATCTGGGAGTTCACCTCCAAAGTAAAAAATGACAGCATAGTAAAAACTATCGGCAATTCATTACAGTACCTTCTGTCAATTTTAACTTATCTATTACCGGAAAATAATTTAGACTTAGTGAAAACACTGTGATTAATTCTGACTGATAAACTCAGTTTAATCAATAATCTAAACTGATTTTATAGATAACGAAAAAATGACCGAAATTTTAATTTTTTTTGGAAAAATCAATTTTTGCCTTATTTTACGTAATTCAAAAATTCTGACGAAAGTACTGTTAGAAAGGCAATCGAAATCAAAAAAATTGAAACACTGTCCAATTCCTAATGTTACTAACCCAAAGTCAATCTGGCATGCAAAGCACACTACATCAATCACAAACGTCATTACAAATTTTTTTACGTAAACTTCAGTTTACGGAATTTGTCAACCATTAACACTGATTTGTGACCCAACTGTCAGAGCACATGCGTATGACCACTCAAATTGATTGTAAATCCTTCATGCATGTCAGAATCTCTGAGAATCAGCATGCAACTAATCCATGCAAACACAGTACTACAAATTAGGAAAATGACTGGCATGCAAACAGAACAATTCCAAATTTTGTAAATTTTACTCACAAAACTACAAAACTTCAGATAATCATAACTTTGGCTACAAGACACCAAATTGGGTGTTATAAAGCTCAGTATAGAGGGAGACCAAGTGAACAAGATGCTTGCCATGTCAGCTTGCCACCTAGGCTTCACACGTGCGAGATCAGAGTGTCTGAAAAACTGTAGTAGGGCACATTTCCACAAGAAGGAATCATGCAAAAAATGTTTAAATACCCATCCTAGCCCAAAATTAATGCTACCAACAGTCTTAACAATCAATTAGACTTCCATGAAGCATTCATGCTGATCCTAAGATGCAGTATAGGCTGAGAACGAAGATTTCTCGATTTGTAGAAGTCAAAAATAGCTTCAAACTTGATGAAGATGATGCATAAGCCATCGACCATTAATTCACAGGCCTGACAGCTT
Source organism: Diphasiastrum complanatum (assembly GCA_029204225.1). NCBI lineage: Eukaryota > Viridiplantae > Streptophyta > Lycopodiopsida > Lycopodiales > Lycopodiaceae > Diphasiastrum > Diphasiastrum complanatum. The sequence goes on from CM055107.1 coordinate 42,909,002, forward strand.
GTTGGGAAGGTAAAAAAGAATACTAATCATGCTGTAATTGATTCTAGAATGATCTCCTTATGGATTTGGAGAGATCCATCCCTCAAAAATGACCAAAAATGGTTATTTTTTGTACTTTTTTTTTTTTTACTTCCTACAAGTTCAATTGCTAGAATTCTTGATTCTAACTTCAGAGAAAGCTTTATAAGACTTTGGTCCACCTTTTTACAAGCTCTACATGGTGTTTTACAGCCACCTACTATCCAACTTTATGAAAAAACAAGCAAAAATGATTTCATCACCATAAAGTGGAAATTCATGACATACAACACTTTCTCTAATGCATGCAAACCAATTTATAGAATTACAACCATCTAATTGATTTGATCTTGCTGGATTTTGGTTCTTACTATCTATTTTGTGCCAAAAAGCATGAAAAACCAAGCAATTTTGACCAAAACATAGTCTAGGATCATAAATCATTGGAGAGAACCGACATGCATCATTAATTTCATCATTAATGAACCCTAAAATGAAAGTACACTTGCTGAAAAATTCAGATTTACCAAAGATTTGATCTACACAAGAAAAAGCTCCAAAAAAACATCACAAATTGGCCTTCAAGGACAATTCTCCATAAAACCACAAAGAATCCCAATAGTAATGGATCTTAGCAATATGCAAATTGAAACTGGGATAGTACACCCACTTGCACCCTTGCTATCCCCCTTGGAAGAGAATTTCCATGGATCCAATCCAAAATTTTGACGAAAGTTAGCCCTTCTCTATGTTCTCCAATCTTCGTAAGCCTTGCTTTGATACCACTATAAGGGAAGCTCCCTAAGATCCTGCTTACAAGACAATACACAATGGAAAACACACTATGGAGCAACCACCCAACCAAGCAGAAGCAACCAATCAACTCTAGAAGCTTCACCCCCAAGCCAAGGAACAAGAGGCATGAATGTAGAGTGAAACCCTAGCAATGAATCCATGATCACAATGAGGAGTAGGGCGAGTTTGGCCTCAATATATAGAGCCAAAAGCATCCTGGGCACATAGCCATGCATAGCCCTAAGTTTTCTATACATAGATTCACCTAGAATAGAGTCCTATGCATGGACCACCTATTCATAGAATTGCTATTGATAACTCTACACATGCATACACTATCTCATACCTTGTCTAATCTCCGTTTAGTGTATTCTGGGCCTCACAAGGATATTAGTTACTTTCGGATCACATCTAGTATGACGTGGCATAACTAACAGCTTGATTTACTAGAGTACTGTGTATCCAAGACTGGGAGTATAATCCTACTTACTGGTCATGGACATAACAACAAGTCACTTCGCACGCCCAAGGACTTGAAGAAACTGGACAGAATAAATTTTATGGAAGATGTCACTGGCTATCTGATAATTACAAGCTAAGATTCACTAGCTATGCTAGAAAATAGGACTTAAGCTAGAAAGCAGGAAGAGAATGCTTGAGGAGGCTAAAGATGAGCAATCATCATAAATTGAATAAAGGATTACAATGTTGCCCTACTTATACCCTCTCCCTGAATCAAATGGATAATTCAAAAAAGGGGAGGGAAAAGGATTTGGAGGAAAAATAGTGCGCCCTCCCAATAGGAGGACCCCCACTCCAAATCAATGTATAAAATATATACATTGATTCAGGGATAGGGCCCAAGGCTAGTATATGAATAAAAAGGGCCCTTAGGTATGCTTATGCATAATAACAATAAAAGAATAGACACAGCGAATGTAATGAGCCAAGTCCATAACTCTCCCCTATAGAAAAACAAGGCCCTCCACCGGCTAGCAAGCATAATGACTATCTAAAACAATAATGTAGGCATGCTAAATACTAAAACATCATGAACTAATGGAAAACTGATGGAGAGGACATAAGTCGTCACGACAGATATCCCAAAAGCATCATAAATGTGTAAAGCAAGTACTAAGCAAATACGACAATAAATAATAGTCATAGCTAGCCGAATCATGAAGCAGAGAGAACATCTACAATGACATCTATAGTAGAGGAGAGAACTAAAGCCATGAGGGCTCGAGCCTGAGCTACCAATAATGGTGTATGATAAAACACATCAATAGGCTCCCAAGTGGCCTCCTCAAGAGGACGACCATCCCACTATACTAAAAACTGAACCTGCCTGCGACGTCGACTGTACTGAAGGCAAACCTGATGGATGGCGGCTAGCGAAAAAGGGAACAGCTCTGGCTCTGTAAGAAATGTGAGATCGCGAGGAGCATCATCCTCAATGGCAGCTCGTAACAGGCTAGCATGAAAGATATCACAAGCTCGTACAGAATCAGACAACTGTACCGGTATATAACAAGGCTGAGGCGATCCAAGATATAGTAAGGCCCATAATAGCATGGTGCAAGCTTCTCAGTAGAAGCATGACCCTGAACAAAGTGATGACGTGCAAAGCGTAATCGGAGGTAAACCATATCACCAACCTGAAACTCAACATGACGGCGATGATGATCAACAGAAGTCTGATAACGTTGCTGAACATGTTGTAAGTGAGTAGTAGCCCTAGCAATAAGCTCACGAGCATCTAATAAAAAAGAAGCAATGGTAACTGGTGTATCATCAGGAGGAAGAGGCACTCTTGGCAAAAGTGGAGCATACCCATGAGCCAATAACAAAGGTGAAACTCTAGTGTTGGTACTAACAGAGCTATTATAGCTATACTCTGCCAAACATAAATGCTGATTCCAATCCTTCCTTGGAAGGAGAAACAAAATGTTGAAGGTAATCCTCAAGGATCCGATTAAGGACCTCAATCTGTCCATCAGCAGTAGAATGATAAGCAGTACCCATCAGAAGTTGTACATCCAAAATATCATAAGCTTTGTCCAGAACGTAGATGTAAACTTACTATCTCAATCAGATAGGATAGTACATGGCATACCATATAGGCGAAAAATATCTGATAGAAAAAGATGTGCGCACTACTCCATTGCAATAGTACTACGGACCGGTATAAAGTGTGCTTGTTTCGAGAACCGGTCTACCACCACCATACAAGAGTCATGACCACGGTGGGTATGAGGAAGACCAAGGATAAAGTCCAAAGAATTATCTGTCCAATGGCGATGAGGAATGGGCCAACTTTGGAGCAAACCAGCAGACTAAGCATGGGAGTGTCAAAATATTGAAAAATCTATCTAATGTTGTAAGTATGGGTCCTAAAAGTACCAATTGAGCTCTTTTTTCTTAGTAAAGACTAGAATAAAATATTCAAGGTAGGTAGAAGTAGAAACTTGAGCTACCATAGGAATTGCCATTTGTACTTTACATGCCACATTTAATGCATGAAAAGACTATGTGGCACAATTAGACATAGTGAGGTGGCTTGGATAAGTCTAGATAGCTTGAGAGGTGGATCCACAACTCCAATTTAACTCAAAGTAGGAGAAGAGTCCATGGATCTATATATATGTGATGTACTCTCATTGAGAAAATGATAAAATTTTTGTGTAATGCAAATTTGGAGACAAGCTCTTTGTGCCCTCTCTCTCTCCACGAGTTTTGTACTTGCTATTTTCTCTCTCTAGCCGAGTAGAGACATTTATGATGCTTTGTCTTATGTTTTGTTGATAGATCTTGCTTGTAACGCAATAATATTGCTTGTATGATCAACTTTCCTATTGACAACCAATGCTAGTCTGATCTTTATGGTGTTATTGTGCTTAGGAGATCAAAAATACATGTGTAGGGCATCCCACACGTGTAAATTCAGCATGGTATCAGGGCCTACCTAAGTTTTACAAGCAAATATAATCAAAAAGTTTGCAGATCTGATCAGATTTCAAGCTAGGAATTGTCTAGATTCTACCTTCTAGCTAGTTTGCAGTTTTCTTGTGATTCTGAGCTACAAACCACATTGAATGGGCCAGATCAGGTACTGTATGGAATTTCAGGTGTTGGTACATGTGAAATCCACCCATTTTCAGATTGGTAGTTCTCTCTCAGTTCAGATCCAAATTTCAAGCAAATTAGCCCACTAGAAAGCTAGAAATGTGTAGAATTGGATGCAATTTAAATCATGACAGTTGGATAAGCCAATCAGAAGTTATAAGCTTTTGAAGAGTTGTACGTAGGGCACCTAGACCTGTGGTAAATCGTGTGTACATGTCATTTATTGCTTGAATGATCACAAAAATCATCCAGAAGCTACTCAATCTCATCTATATGTGATTTAGACAAAACTTATACATTCTAGGCAAATTGTTTCATACAAGTAGATTGTATTTGAGTCAATTTGACATTTTTGGAATATTTCACACATGTGAAATTCGAAAACCATAACTTTTGCCATACTTCATCTTTTTTGATGATTCAAATCTTGTTTTAGAGAGATTGGCAAGGTAGTGAGATCTATCTCACAGTTTTTTTTTGCTAAGTCTTACATAGGATTTGGTCCTGTACCCTTGATTGGTTCCTATAGTGAGAAGATAAGCAATTCTTTCATCCATCTTTTTGGATTTCCATCATTCTTTATGACTTCAATGGGTGTCTTTCTATTAGAAGCAAGTGAAAGATTATCAACCTCCAATTACTCAATTTGGAAGGTTAGAATGGAATATGTCTTAATACTACAAAATGTGATGGATATTGTACTTGGCATTGAAGAAGAACCACAAATTCCTCAAGAAATTCCAAAGTACAAAAAGAGAGCCAGGATGGCTCTGCATTATATTAAGATGAATGTTTCAAATGACATCTTAAGAGAAATTGGTGCTTGTACTAACGCCAAAGATGCTTGGGATACTCTCAAGTCTATTTATGAGGCAAAAACTACTTCTAGGCTTCTAACACTAAGAAACCAAAATTTTCAAAGTGTACAGAGAAGTGATGAATGTGCTTCAGCTTATGTTGGAAGAAGACCCATGGATGGAGTAGGAGGGGCAGCAACTAATGTACTCTGAATGATAAAAAGAGCTACACCTTGAGCCTTGGGTAGGCTGCGCATGAACTGCTTCTCGGTAACCAACTAATAGTCACCCTAGGAATCAATACCAGAAAGTAAATGATGTCGACCAGCATGTGTAAAAGACAATGTCTGCTGAGAAAGATCCACAACAACAGTACCAAGGGATGAAAACCAATCTACACCAAGAATAATGTCATAGCACTTCAGAGGAATAATATAAAAATCTGCCTATCCAGAGAAGTCACCAATGCTATAGTCCAAGCCCTAAAACATCTGAGAGCTGATAAAAGTATGTGAGCTAGCAACCTCAACATTGAGAGATTGTGTAACAGAAATAGGTGTAGCACGAATCCTAGTGGAAATGTATTGCTAATAAATGAGTGTGTACTGCCCATATCCACCAAAGCAATATACTCTCATCCCAAAATACAAACACGTAACCGAATAGGACGAGGACCAGGACGCCCAGCCCAAGTAGCATAAGCAAGTTGTGCATGGCAAGCAGCAGAAGCAGGATCATCAGGAAACGGGTCAGCCGACTCATCAACAAAATGTGGGTCAGGAGTATCAAGAATCGGGATATAAATATCAGAATCATCAAGAGTAAGAGCCTCATGGTAAAAAACAACAGTAGGAGGACCAGGAGATTGTCGACAATCACGGGCGAGATGATATGGACTCTTACAACAATATCAGAGGCGCTTCTGCTGAATCTCAGCGAACTCTGCGGTTGAATAATGACGAACAAAGACATGGCAAGGTGTAGAAGGGCGAGGGGGAATGGTAGTAGAAGAAGCCAAAGTAGGAGAAGCAGTGGAAAGAGGCGATAAAAATGAGAAGAAGTGGATAGCTCAAGATACTTATACTGCAGGGTAGTAGCCAGGGAGATAGCATCTGAGAGAGTAGGAGGCCGAAAAGAGGAAACATCATATCATAAGGAGTCTCTAAGACCAACAATAAAATGTAAAATAAGCTCTGTAGGATGAAGATCAGTAAAAAATTAAGAAAGCTCAGTAAACTGATCAATATAAACAGTCAAATGACTAGTATGGCGAAGGCTACGAAATAGATCATGTTAGCGAACCAACCAGTGTGGGTCAATCATAGCCATACGAAGATCATGCCGAAAAGTAGGCCATATATGTAATATCTCACGAGTAGGCTCAGAGTGATAGACACGCCACCAAGTCTGAGCTCGACCATCTAAATGTAACGCAGCCAACTGCACTTTCTGGGTTTCAGTCTTAGGATACATAAGAAAATAGGATTCTAACTTAGAGAACCAATTTTCCAAGATATTCTCATCAGATGAACCAGAATAAGTAGTAAGCTGGATGCGATCACAAAAATCATGAGCAAAATGAAGCTCAGGATTATCCAAAAAAGTATAAGAAGGAAATTATGGTGGTGCGGAGGGAAATCCAGGTGGTGTTACAAAAGACCCGAAAGGAGACCCATAAGAACTAGCACTATATGAAGGGAGACCAAACGTACTACCAAAAGCACCTCTTGAAGATGGAGATGGAGCAGGAGTAGACGTACTCAAAATAGAAAATAAAGGTGCTTTACTAGGACGATGAAGAATGTCTGGAGTGGTGGTATCCTCTCGTGGTAGGATAGTCTCAAGGCTAGAAAGAATACAATCAATACGACTCTCAAGATGATCCATGTAGGAATCAATATGTGTAAAACGATCATCTAAAGAGCTCTGCGAAGGGTCTTCTGATGAAGAAGTTGCCATAGGGACTAAGGAAGAGACAAAAACCTGAGGGAGAGGACATTTGTCATTACCCCAACTTAGTCTAACTTCCGAAATTACCAAAAATGACATGTGAACAATCAATCAAGATGGATAATAATCAGAAAATGAGGGGCTGAGAAATTAGCAGGTTTCTAACAAAATGGAAAAACGGAAAGAGGAGGGTGTGAGGCAACAAATATGAACAGAAATAGACACCTGGAAAGAGCAGTATATGAGCATAAAAGACAGCAAGTAGGTGCAAAAAGGAAGTGCAAAAAGGGCGCAAGCAATAATTGGGTGGGTGCTAATCCGTCGTTCACTCGGTAGTGCCAACAAAGAGAGGTAAAAGTTGAAGATAATAGGGCACTGAACAACAACTACCAAGATCTACAATATGCTGAAGAATTGGCTAAAAAAAGGTGCTGAAGTAAGGTGCTGAATAGCCTCCGATCAATAGCCGAAACGGACAACAAGTCGGTGAAAAGAACCACTAAAAATGAGGCAATAGTAGGGCGCTGGAGGATAGCTACCAAATCTGCAAAAACAATGAAAATCTGCCGAAAAAATCGACAAAAGTGATGGGTTACCGCTAAAAATGAGTTGGTAGTAGGGCGCTGGACAACCTCCAATCAATATAAAAAATGGACAACAAATTGGTGACAAAAAGTGTCGAAAATGATGAGGTAGTAGGGCGCTGGGCAATAGCTACCAAATTTGCAAAAACAATGAAAATCTGCCGAAAAAAAATCGACAAAAGTGATGGGTTAGCAGGGCGTTGAACAGCCTCCACCAAAACCGCAAAAAATGATGAAGAAATCGTCGAAAGTGATGGGCAGTAGGGCGCTGGACAGCCACCACCAATCTGCAAAAATGATGGAGAAAAATCGATGAAAGTGATGGGTGGTAGGGCGTTGGACAGCCTCCACCAATCTGCAGGAAAGTGCTCTGATACCAAGTTATAAGCTAAGATTCACTAGCTATGCTAGAAAGCATGACTAAAGCTAGAAAGTAGGAAGAGAATGCTTAAGGAGGCTAAAGAGGAGCAATCATCATAAACTAAATAAATGAATACAATGCTATCCTACTTATACCCTCTCCCTAAATCAAATGGATGATTCAAAAAAGAGAGGGAAAAGGATCTGGAGAGAAAATAGTGCGCTCTTCCAATAGGAGGACCCCCACTCCAAATCAATGTGACCAAGTCCTAAAAATATAACCAAATAGGGCCCAAGGCCAGTATATGAATAAAAAGGACCCTTAGGCCTGCTTATACATAATAACAATAAAAGAATGGACATGGCGAATGAGCCAAGTCGATAACTCTGATCCACCAGAGGCGGGCCAAGAAGACTCTATACTAAACCGGCAGAGTGCCGAGGGACCGAGACTACTTCAGGTCGTGGGTCCTGTTGGGGGTATTCCCGACATATTGTAAATAAATAATATCGGCCAATAAAATTTGTTGCAAGGGCATGGCATCCTGCGCGTATAAGCCCATGGCCCAATAAATGAATTAATAGACTTGGGCCCCTTTGTAATTAAAATAAAACTTGAGGCTCAAAGTCAATTTTAAACTTAGAGTTTACTCTTTTAGAGTTGGGTCCAATTTTGGACTCACATGAATCTTGTGATTTCTATTGTACTTTTTGTGGACCCTTGAATCAGGTTGGGTCCAAGATGAATGGATAGGATCAATGTGAATATTAGCCAATAGGATTTTGGGGCAAGGGCCTTCTCCATTTATAAAAAGACACCATTTGTACTCTATTTCCATGCTTAATGAGAAGGAGAAAACTCTACCAATTTTTAAAGAGAAGCATCTTCAATTGCTATTCAATACTTGCTAATGTTCTTGTTTGTGTTTTCCATTGCTTTTCATTTTCATGCTTATTGGTTGCCATAGTTAATGTTTTTCCATTAGCAAGCATAAGGAGCATTTGAGCTAACCTCCACTCTCACTCTCACTCTCTATCTCTCTCTTTCTCTCTTTTCTTCTCAATCTCTTCTACTCTTCTCTTCTCTTTTACCAAAAATCATGATGAAGGTAGTTTAGGGGGAGTAGAGTTAGGGGTGTGTAGTGTTAGTGGTGGTAGAGTTAAGGAAAAAGTAGGGAACTAACTAAAAGTAGCATCTATTCATAGTTAGACACCTATCTAGTGATCTGACCCTTGTTGACAGGCGGGAGGGTTGTACTATGCGAGATCTTTGACCCTACACATGGACCCACCCAAGCATACCCCAAACCAAAATCTATGCAATGTCCTCATTGTGCGGGTAACTACGTGGAAAACTAATGTCCACCATTGAGTCAGAGATTAGAACGGTCTGGCAGCTATTGCCACATTCGCAATATGACCAATCACAATAATAGTGATTGTCATTATAACATTAGAAACCAAGCTGCATACCCAGCCCCAAATGCTGATCCTATGACGTAGAAACAAGGTGTCTTACTCCAACCATTGCGGAGATTGGCTTACCTCTCATTCTGTTAGAACCCAAGGGTTAGTAGTGTGAAACTCACAACTAGCTGCCCAGTAGTTGAATGTGGTGGAAGTAACAAACCCTATTACCCAGAGGATAAAGCACAAAAATTATTTCAATGCATTTTATTGATGGAGCAAATGTAGAGTTGATATGAATCTTTGCCAATCAGCTTCATAGCACTGGATTTAGAGCTCCCATAACATGTTATGGATGTGGAGAGAATCACCGAATTGTCAAGTGCCCTAATGTAGACAGATCTCTAGCAGTCTACAAGGTTCTCTGTTTCTTTACTTCTTTTCTTGTTACAACCTTACACTTGTGTTCTACCTATCAGCAGAGATTGCGGACCTTTCATGATCTTGCTTGCTTTAAGGCCCAGATTAGGCAAAAGGGGCTGATAATCATTGTAGCAATGTCCTGCCTATCAGCGGACATCCGGATGGGTCTCTCTTGAACTAATGCACATGCATAAACAGCCACTCATACATGCCAAAATGTTCAACCAAATGATTAACATGTAGTCCTGGTGAACAACCATCAAATCTACTTCTACTTTGCTGCAAAATGAACTGAAATCAGATCCTAAGCACTACTATACTTGCATAAATCGACAAAACAAAAACAAGAACTAATCTACAACCTTCATAAGATTCCCTCTTAATGATTGAAGTACTCTCTTTTTTCAAAACAGAACTTCTACTCAATGTTTTAGGTAATGACTCATATGATAATGATTCTTCCTCACTATCATTCACAATGACATCATTCAAAGTACATCCTACTTTGAACTCTTCACATACTTCTCTTCTCCTTGACTTGTGACTATCTCCCTCACCAAGTCTCTTGATAGAACCATTTGATCTACTCTCTTTATGAAGACATGTGACTCCACTTGCTGGAAAAATGACTTTCTTGGAATCATAACAAAAGAATGTAGAAGAACCACCTCCTTCATGTATGCACCTATCTTTTGACATACGGTCAAAGAAATCATTAACAACAATCTTTTCCAAGGAAGAGCCTTCATCTCCATTGATGAAGTTACCTCTTTCCTTACCTTTTGCATGCTTGCACTTGCCATGAAGAACCATTGAAACACCATCATTATCCTCAAGACTAGCTAACACAAAGATGAACATATCCAAGAAGCATATTAGATCTCGACCTAGATCTAGCATAAGGAAGCTTTTTTAGACTTTGCATAAGATCCACCAATCTTATTGATGCTAAAAGAGAACTTTGGAAAGTTGAGACCAATCTCCTTTTCCATTCCATCCTTTTTGTTAGCCATAACAAAAGCATCAAGCTTGAAAAGTCTACCTTCTCTATTGCCCCTAGCAACCAAGATTTCTTCCTTTGTAATGAAACAAGCATCACCGCCAAACTTTACCATGTATCCTTTCTCTATCATTTGACCAACACTTAGCAAATTCTTTGAAAGTGAAGGAATGTAAAGAACACCATCAAGTCTTGGTTTCCTATTAGTAGAGAGACAAATAGGAATTGAACCAATACCTTCAATCACACACTCACCACCATTGGCCATGTGTATCACTTTCTTGGCTCCATTATAAGTGACCAAAGAAGTAAAGAACTCCTTGTGACTAGTCATGTGTGAACTAGCTCCACTATCAATCCACCATGAATCTTTGTCACCTTAACTTGATATTGGACTTGAAGAACACATCAAAAGAGAATCACCACCACCTAGATCCTCATTATTAGTAGCGAAGTTGATTTGCTTGCTACCTTCATCTCTTTGCTTTTTCAAACATTCAATCTGAATCAAGAGATACTACAAACAAATTGTTCGAACATGCGATTTCATATCCTGGAGAAGCAACGAGACTTCACTGTGCCAATGTGCTTGTCAGATTTCTTCTCTTCCGCCATCGCTACTTCACTTTCTAATACCAATTTCATCTGCGACCCAATATTAGATGATTGCCAAGCTCTCTTGGATGTTGCCGCTGGCAGTAGATAAAACAGAGTGAGCGTTGTTGCTCTTCTTTCTGCTCACGATCCTTGCCCTCTAAGTTGCGTTGGTTGAGATCCTCACTTTCTAAGTTGCGTCGGTTGAGATCCTCTCTCTCTAAGATGTGTCCATTCAGATTTTCTCTCTCTAAGTTCTCATTTTTGCTTACGGTTTCCATTTATTCAACGGTCCAATGTTTCAAAGAAATCAAACTTTTCCATTAAGGCCCCTATTTCTAAGTTCGTTCATTTCTTGTTCTCCACTAAGTTTTCAAACTTCCATAATTTTTTTTATATGATCCCGGATTTCAGTACTACAAGAGCAAAAAGTGCTCAGTTCTTTGAGCTCAATACAATAACTTATCTTCCATAAACTCCTCTGATTTTAATTTATTTTTCTATTTGTCGTTACCCCTTTTTCTAAGTTCTTATATACATTGATTTTTTTTTCGAATTCTGTGAATCCTCATAACTTCTCCGTGTGACCTCAGATTTCAACACAATAAAAAACAAAAGTGATTATTACGTCAAGTTTGACATGATAGTAGTGGTATAAAAGCCAAAACAAATCAATGAAACAAAGTTGACATTTTGCCAAAAGCTCCCGGTGTTCTCTAAATCTTGAAGGTTACATTCTTCAAGGACTCAGAATTTTGGGACGGTGGAGAAGCACAAAATTTGTTACTAGCAAATTTGTGATTTTATCTTTGTGATTTTATCAGTGAAATTCACAATTGTTCCAAATTCTTTTCACTTCTCATTCAGTTTTTTGGACCCATAACCCACAGACTGCCTGTCACTACACCATGGACACTGATAATGAATATATGTCTGACTATGAAGATCAATGGGATGGAAATGATTATGAGTATAATAACCAAAGTGACTGGTATGACGATGGTGGTGATGATTGTCAACAAGATGAGGAGGAATGTGATGATAGTGGCGATTGTCAATATGATGATCCGCAATGTGAAGATGGTAGCGATTGTCAGCAAGATGATCATCAACAATGTGATGATACGAAGAAGCATGAACAATATTCCAATGTAGATCATGATTGTCAACCAGATGATCGGGAATATCAGCTTGGTGATGCAGACGAATATAACGATGGTCCATATGATACCGAGTATAACATTGTTGAATATGAGGGTCATAATCACTCTGAATGGCAATATGAGGACCAATATGAGCCTACAAGTCAACCAAATAATATCATTGAAAGTTGTGAGTATCATGAAGAAGATCCAACGGTTTACAATGTGTACAACAAAAGATTACATTGTCAAGAGACAGAATTGCATCCCAATCACTACATCGGTGAGGATGGAGACTACAATGATGATAATGAAGCTGGTTCCGAACAATACGAAGTTGAAGAAGATAATTCTGAATATCAATCATCTGTTTATACAATGGCATTCAACAATACATCCATGCAAACAGAAGATGTTTCCTCTATGGCGGTGAAACCAAGTGTGGGAATTACTGGGTTACAGGCAAGAAACAATACCAGTTATGGGAGCATAGTGACCATTCTTAGTTCTTGTTACAATGGTGAGAGCAGTTCGTCAGAGGCGAACCAACATCAACAAATTAATATTCAACGAAATCTTGATGATGTTCCTTTTGAGAACATACCAACCTTTGAGGGAGAAATGAGTTGATTACATATCAATGACTGGTTATCTATTGTCGATGAGAATCTGCGACTATATTCTATCTCTGATCAGGGAGAAATTACCATAGCAGCATCCTACTTTTGAGGAAAAGCCTATGACTGGTGGCAAGGAGTATTACGTCATCCAGAGTATGAACCGAAATCATGGGATTATTTCAAAGAGTTTTGTGTAGAAATATTTATAGATTATTATATGGACTCTTGGTATATGCTAGAACAAACTAGTTTTGTATAGGCATATAATACCACATTCCATCTGGTAGCATCTAAATAGAGGTGTCTTCATGAAAAATTATCTATCCAACACACTATCTATGTGGTCTTTGAGATCAAATTCATCAACATTTGGGTAAAGTACTTCGAGCAAATCCAACTTTGACAGATGTAATGCAAAAGACATTCATTCAAGATCTAAGGATAAGACAACAAAAGATGCAACTATGGATTAAATTGGAGTCTCAGCAGGAAGAAATTCCTACACCAGTGTGTTCAACTCTCCATCAGCAAAACTCTCCAGAACTATCAATATGTCAATTCCAAGCTCATCAAGGTGCTGATTTGAACGAGAGTATTTCAGAGAGCAATTCTTCAATGGATGAAGGATTGAAAGGAATCAAGGAATTGCAGAATATGTCTCTTGAACATCCAATCATGTCTCAACATCAACAACAAATGAATTTCGACTTATCTTCCAATATTGTTGATTCGAGAGCTTTTGAGATTAATATTATTATTGCCTATCATTGTATATATGACAAGTTTATCTTTTGAGATCGAACTGAAGATAATCACTGCTTACAACATTGTATATTTGACAAATTTATCTTTGGAGATCAAACTGAGGATCATCATTGCTTACAAGTGAACGAATATGAGGTGTTCATACTCCAACATACCGACACTCTCTTAGAACAGAATGATGAATTGGAAACAACTAGAATGTGGCCAAATTTGGACAATGAATCATTTAATTTGGAGCATTAGTATTTTGATATATCAGGAGCTATACCAATCGCTTCACTCATAGAGGATATCAATGGATCCATGGCCATCCATCTTCAGCGAGATAACGCTACCAATCTTGCTCAGAATGATTCGACAAGACGAAACTCCAATGCTCAATTAGATAACTTGGATGAAATCATTGCTTTAATCAACGCTTTGGAATCACAAAAGGATATTGTGATCCTACATCAAGGAGCAATGCACAAGGCATCAAAATCGGATGCAAGCACAAGAAGAGCTAAATTAGACTGGAATTAGTCAATAGGATTGTAATAAAGTGGCTTGAGCAACCTCACTATCATTGTGAATAACGACATTGTAATAATGGTTCTAAGGCCCAATTTAGCTAGATAAGGCCCCAAAATTATACTAGAAACACAAATGACTACTATGACTAGTTGAGGTCATGCTAAATTTGGGGGGTATTGTTCATTTATTTTGAATTTTAGGATATTTTGGAGCTTCTCTTTGAGACCTTTCTTGATGGAAATGGTGGTTCATATGCCTATTGTATGAAATGGTGAACTCTTGCAACCTTGACGAACATATCTCAAAGGATGAAGAGATCCCAAAGGTCGAATATATCCCGAAGGACGAAGAAATCCTGAAAGTCGAATATGAACCGAAGGACGAACATGTCCCGAAGGACGAATACATCCTGAAAGATGAAGACGACGAACCGAAGACAAACAAGTTGAGCAAGCAGCTGGCAGCTCGACGAGCATGGAGTATTGTACTATCATGCTCAGCCACCAAAGGCAATGTCATCAGAGAGTAGCTAACCAATAGTTTTGCATTAGACCTGTCTTGTATACTGTTGCTAAATAATCTTGTAATTTCCCAGATGGGATAAGTAAAGGATAGAATGAATGAATAAAAGAGAGATGTGAGAGAGAGGAAGAGACATATGATTTGAAAGAGAGATCAAGAGTAAGAAGTAGTCATGAGCAGTGCAAACACATTGTCAGCATTATCAGCTATGCATGAAAGTCTGCCAGCGAGCAGAACATATCAAAATTCTTGTAAGGGGAGCAATAGGCCACCAATGTGCGAGACACTGATTGACTCACTCAAAACAAAATACAAATACAAATGCTCTCTTCTATTCCATCTCTCATTGTTCGCGTCGTTTTGTCTCATCAAATGCTTGGTAGTCTGTGATCTGTAGTCATTTGCTTGGGATCCTACAAATTCCACAAGCTAGTCTGAAAGGCAGCACACAGAGGAGCAAACAAGAATGACTATCCCCAAATACTCTAAAAATCTACATGGTATCAGAGTGGATTGTCTAGGCAATACAATATGGCTACAACGATCCAGACAAAAATAGCAATCAATCTTGATGGCGTGAACTATCAAATATGCCAAGCTCAAAATCAAAATTCTTCTGAAGGGTGAAGGGATCTGGTCAGTGAACGAACTCATAGAAGAACAGCCTCCAGAGGGAGACCCAAAGAGAGCTGAATGGATTAGAAAGGATGAGCACGAAACGACAATTGTCCATAAACAAAGAAATTCTCATGCAGATTGAAGATTGTGCGAGTGGCCATGAAGTGTGGAAAAGCCAAAAGTACAAAGTGAGGATTGCCACTTTGGTGATCACAGTTTCAAGGTCTGCGATGGGATGGCAACTAGTTGGATTAGCGTGTCGAGAGAAACCTTTATCTGGTCCATCAATAGCCTTCTCAAATGGTTGAGGTTCGTCAAAGAAACCACAAAATTCAATGGCTATGATTAAAAACATCTTGACCATATTTTTCTAGTGGTTTTTGTTGTCTGTCAGATCTTCTCACAGGTGGTTTTGATTTTGATTCTGTAGGTTTTGAGTTCGATTCTGATTCGACATTGTCTGTTGGAATTCGAGCTGGTGATTCGAGTCTGTCAAGTACTCGATCTTGAACTCTCTCTGAATTTGGTAATTCTCATTCATCATGTGCTTGTTTTATTTGTGTCGTTGTTGGTAGCTCATAATAGTTTTTGAGAATTTCATAGTTGACTAGATCACTATCTGCTATGTATTTCAACTCATCAAATTTGACATCTCGAACAATTTTTATTCTGCCAGTTTCGGGTACATGGACTCAATGAATGTAACCCTTATCCTACCAAAAAACCTTGTTCTTTGTGACATGCCTGTATCGACTATCTTTGCTATAGATAGAAGATCTTTGTCAAGAGTAGGGACATAGAGAACTTCCTCCAGTTTCTTGTCACCTTGATTTGTGTCCAGCCATAATCTTAGACAATATTTGATTTGAGGAAACAAAATGTGAGGCGGCTCCCGAATCAAGTACTACTTCTCGAATTTTAGAATCTGTTGAACAACATTGATCAGCACTAACATAAGCTGATGAGTTCCTTGTTGTCCTGTCTCCTGCTGCTCTAAAGCATTCTGCTTTGTCTTTAACATAGTTTGAATATGAAGGTTCGCTTCGATTCTACTCCTTTTTGTTTCTGGAATTCTGATAGCAGTCTACGATTGCATGATCCCATTTATGACAACGAATGCATTCAATATTTGGATTTAACCAATACTTTTTTTTTCTGTGTGACTTGATCTTTTGCAGATCTTCTTATCACCAGAATTTTTCTATTGTTTTCCTGATTGTTGATCATTTGTCTTAGACTCATTCTTTTTAGATGACTCCCTTTTAAACTTAGATTTTTTAGAAGATTTATTCTTCTAAGAAATAGAGCATTTTTGGAATCACCATTGTCATCATAGTGTTCACGAACTACTTCCTCTTTAACGCCATCTTTTGCCTTTTGAAGTGTCATTGTCACATCTTTCGCCAATAAGGTTCGAGTTGTGTGGAATGACCTGGATAGGGCTCGAAGAAAATAACTAAGTTGTTTTTTCTTAAGTTGTATTTTCCGTGCCATAATTCTACAAAGAAATAAACAAATCTTTAATCTTTCATACGAATGTGGTCAGGTCTTTGCCGTCCCACTATAGGTAAGTTAATTGGTCTTCCAAGAACATGATCTGATTACAAGCTGATGGATGTATGAAGAATGTTGAGAGGGATGTGAAGATACCACTGTATCGACTCTGACTTGCTCTGATACCACTGTATCAGTTCCAGAAGCTTTGATACCACTATATCAGTTCTAATCTTGTACACTTTGATACCATAGTATCAACTCTTATCCTGTATGCTCGGATACCACTTTAGGAGAAATAGTAATAATTCTTCCACAAGGAACACGATGAAAGTTTGAATAAATCAAACCAATAACAGTGTCTTCAATCGAGTTTGTTTCTGATCTATGTACTAATAGAACAGTATTTACCTTGATTGAATTTGCGTGTGAAAATAATATGCGAAATTAAGAGACAACTTAAGACAATTTTAAACAAACAGAAAACTATTGATAAAAAATGAATTTATAATTCTAAATCTGAATCAGTATACATCTCTTGTTGTCTTATCTCGCTGTTGTGTCTCTAATTGAATAAGTCTAAGAGTCTCTTCAATGTGAGAGTGTGTGTGAGTGTTTTACAACGAGTAGTGCACATGTATTTATATTGCTACAGGACAGGTCTTTTGGCCATTTAATTCTATAACAACAGACCTAACCGTTTACGACGGTTGATATTTCCAGAGTCGAATAATTTTTGTTTGCAAATATTTTGCGACAATATGTCTTTTCGTTACAGCTACATGTTTTGTGAATTATTTGCGACAGATGACAATCTTTGAGCTTGAAGAAGAATCTAGAATATTTCGCGAATTGTTCGCAACAATTTCGCGACATGTGAGCTTTGAACAATAAAATAATATTTCACGACAAGATTCTATTCACTAATCTTTTGAGCTTCAACAAGAAACCACGAACTTTAAGAAATTGTTTCGTGAATCTTTTGCAAATCTTTTGAGTTTTAAGCAAGATAAATTTCGCGAATCCTTCGAGATTGATCACGAATAGAAATATTTCGAGTTTGCATTCGTTTCTCATCCTTTGTCAAGTAAACTGCGCATTTTGTTAGTAGAATCAAGATCTGTCTGATCAGGTGTTTTACATAATCTTGGCATTACCCATTGGAAGGCTCTTATGAGAGTCATGAAGTATATTCGAGCTACCATGGACCAGTGCATCTGCTATGGAGAAGTCAGCAATGACAATCTTCATCAGCTCAGTGGATATTTTGATGCAAGTTGGAGAGGAGATGTAGACAATCGTAAGTCCACATCTGGATTTACGTTCTTCTTCAACAACGGTCCTATCTCATGGAACAGCTATAAGAAGACCTCTATCGCTCTCTCTTCTACAAAAGCAGAATACATTGCTGTCTCTCAATCTATTAAAGAAGGGTTTTGGTTGAGAAATTTACTGTTAGACATTACTTTGTATCAGTACAGTACCACAATTATATTCTGTGATACTCAAAGTGCTATTGCCTTATCGACCAACGCTAGATTTCACTCTAGGAGTAAGCACATTGAGATCAGATATCATTACATCAGGGGCAAGGTTCTCAACAAGGAGGTAAACTTAACGTACTGTAGAACACAGGACATGTTGCAAAAATATTCACAAAGGCATTAAGTGTTAATGCACACAACAAGTTTTGTGCATTGCTTAGTTTGAAGATCAAGGCATTCATGGATCCAGATTAAGAGGGGTGTTGGATTTATCTCCTCTACTCTCCTAAATCCTATTTCAATCTATCTCCATTCAAGCTGCTGTATTTTATTTGTGTTGTCGCACCAGATTTTCATACTTAAGTCACTGATAGTTATTCCTATCACCTAGACTAATTTGGATTATCAAGGGAAAGCCAGTCCTGTCATGGACAAGCTTGATGGAGCCAATTAACATCTGTGGAAATTTATCAGGCTACAAAAAATTTCTCTGATACCATGTTGGAATTCGGTGGGCCTTCAATGGATACAACTTAACCTTTCTAGTTCAGAGGCACCAAAATCATGGAGCCTTTTGTCCCATCCGTGAGCTGCATTTTGGGATCATGTCCCTGGATGCCTAGTCGCCCACAAATCCAAGTGCTCCCCCTTACCCACAAAGGGGCTGGTACCAGGGGACATTAAACACTTGGACATTCCTTAGCCATTAGCACAATTTTCATCTTAAATTTCCACACATGTTAATCAGATCCATCAAGCGTGTCCTTGATGGGACTAGCTTTCCCTTGGGTATCCATGTGGATGTTAGTCTACGTGATAGTGTTACTATCAGTGACTTAAGAATGAAAATCTACATAACAAGAAAACAATTATTCTATCTATTGATAGAATCAGATTCTATGGGAAGCTTATCAAGCTATAAAAATAGCTCTGATATAAAACCATGTCTGATACAATATGAGTATCAGATAAAGGAATCAGATAGGCTTTGATGCCATGTCGAGATTCAATGGGAAATGAATCCTCGGTGCGTGCACTACAATAGTAGTAGGTGAAAACAACAGCAGAGCTTAATTTGCGCAGTTGTTTACAGAAACAGAAGAGCAAATAATCAAACAAAATGGTAAGAGAGTCAGACAAAAAGACAAAGTAGCAACAAATACACTTTTGACAAGAACTCTGAACATAATAAAAGACAAAGATTGATTCAAATTAATGTATGGAAACACATGCCAGATTGATGCTATGAGCACAAGACAATACCGGATGAAACCGCATGCTTAGGAAGCTAATGCCGCTCTGTAAAAGCTATGAGCTTATTACTAAGAATCAGTCTGAAAGAAAGAATCGATGCATGAAAACATCTATAGTGTCTGTGTTAAGTCGGGACAGTATGGTCTTTGACGATAGTCCGCCGGTGAGTCGACAAGTTAGACCTCTCGATAAGTTAGACAAGTCGACTAGTCAAGAGAGTTGATAGCTCAACAAGTTGACAAGTTGGATGAATCTTTCAAGCATGTCTCCAATATTAAGATATTTCTGCAGACTGTGCGACAATGCGCGTAAAAGTACTACAACAATGTGAATGAAACAAGATTAATATGGGATTTAGGAGAGTAGAGAAATAAATCCAACAACTTTGGTGTTCTAAATCCATCTATCAGGTTGACAAAGGTTCATAATGAGTGCAAGATGCTCGGCGAAGGTTCTAAAAAGTAGCATAGCTCTGAACTCTGGCCTAGCTACAAAACATATACTTTCTTTGCATACCAACCTTCGCCCAACTCAATATAGGTAGAACTGAGCTAGATGTATAAACTGGCAACTCGACGAAGGTTCATATGACTGTTTAAATGAAGACAATGACCAAAATAGTAATTTTTAGTCATTTTTAATAAAAAATTGAGCTCGAAAAATACTTGCTCTTTCTTCTGATCTGCTTTCTTGACTTTTGCTCATTTTTTTTTTAAATTGTCTTTTTCAAAAAAAGATAAAATAACAAATCAAAACGACAAAACTGTAAAACACTTATAGTAAAAATGATCAGATCTTTGATCAAGCTGGGGGTTCAAGCTGCCAAAATTTGTAATCGGTTGACATTCACAGAAGTGTCAAATCTTTTACCATCCAAGTGTTCCAAGACTACTACTCCGTAAGATAATATGTCTTTGACTTTATATGGTCCTTCACTTGTAAATTTCAACTTTTCCTTGATCAATTTTATTTTGTACATTAAGACAAGATCTCCTTCCTTCAGATCCTTCTTGCCATGCCTTGCGACGAGTTTTTTCGCTGCAGTGCATGAACTACTATCAATTTGGTTTCAAATAACTTATGCAAAGCCTCATGATGGAGTTGTAGTAATTTAGCATCATCCAAGCATACTGTTGATGCTATGTGTAATGATGGAACTAAAAATTCTATTGGCATAACTGCATCCTAGCCATATGCAAGTGAAAATGGCGTTTGATTTGTACTCACTTTATAAGTTGTTCTAAATATTCATAATGTTGCATTTAGTTTATGTTCCTAATCAGAATGACTTGCTTCCACTATCTTTGTCATAATACTGCAAATAATCTTATTAGACGATTCTGCTTGTCCATTATCCCTTAGATAATATAGAGTACTGTTCCTTCTTCTCTCCTGTTGACTCTATTTCTCTCTCCTCCTTTTTTTCTATAGAAGAACTTCACTTTGCCCTTAAATTTATAAACATAGATAAAACTCCTAGCTCCAATGGTTTAACACCTGATTTTTTCTTGTTCACTAGACTATTGTCAGTCCTTTCCTTCTTCTGGCCATCAGCAACGCTCTTTTTATGGGTCATTCCCTACTACCTTCTTCCAAGGTCTGATCAAACTCATCTCCAAAGTTGATTCTCCCTCTATAATTCCTGACTATTGTTTACCATGCTGAACATCTCCTACAAGCTCATGGCTAAAGCTATTGCTAGGAGGATTGCTCCTATTCTCCCCTCCCATTTCTCCAAAAGTCAGGCTAGTTTTATGAAAGGAAGGTCTCTCTTTGAGAACATCCTTAACGTATGGTCAACCATCGACTCTTCCCTATATTTTAATTATCTAGCCCTCCTCCTCAAGATCGACTTTGACAAAATTTTTGATCATATTAGTTGGATTTACCTTTTTGCATGTTGTTCTTCGTTCGGCCTATCCGATTACCTCATCAAGCTCATCCAGGCCCTCTTTGATCCTACATCTTCTTTCATTATCTTCTAGGGAGCCCTATCTCCTTCTTTCTCTATTTTCTGTGGTATCAAACTAGGTTGTCCCCTCTCTCCCTTTATCTTTGTTATTATTATAGAACCCATCATTTACCATATCCTCAAATTAGATTCCTCTCTTTCCTATGGACCTTTCACTTTTTGAAATGTCCTTTTTGGCCCTCAACTTTTTGCTGATGATCTGCCATGCATTATTGAGCTCCACCAACATTTTACCTCCCTCCTCCTCCTCAAGCTAAATCGATTTTGCGAAAAAATTTCTACTCTTTGATCAAATATAAAAAATTTGATATTATTGTCCTTTCTCATGATGCCCCACTTGAATGGTGCTGGAATCTTGGACTTAGCATCCTTCTTCATGGCACTATTTTTAGTTATCTTGGTTTTCCTCTTGATGCTTCCCTCTCTCATAGGGACCATTTCAATTGGATCATGCCAAGAGAGAATCAATAATAAAATGCTTCTTTGGGATTCTTCTGATATTGTTTTCAAACACATTATCTCTATCTACTTCACTCACTTTCTCTTCATTTGGTTTCTCCCCCCTTCTTACTCTCTCTCTCTCTCTCTCTCTCTCTCTCTCTCTCTCTCTCTCTCTCTCTCTCTCTCTCTCTCTCTCTCTCTCTCTCTCTCTCTCTCTCTCTCTCTCTCTCTCTCTCTCTCTCTCTCTCTCTTGTTAAATCCTTCCGAAAATTCCTCTGGAATAATAACCCTAGTCTCCTAAATTGGAATATTTGTACTAATTCTAAGAAGCTTGTGTTGGAAATTAAGCCCATAGTTGTCTCCAGGGGGAATGACTACTATTGATTCTTCTTGCACGTTTATTGATCATTGATCTAGGGTCAGGTGAAACCGACTTTGGTTCTACGTCTGCTCATCTGATACCTGCAGGAATCACAAACTTAGACAACAAATGTATTTGAAGAACATCTACAACGGGCTTCCGGCTGATCTCCAGCAAAGAGTAACCAATCCTATCATAATTTTAAGTTCAGATGTTAAGTCCAATAATTTGAAGTCATTGAAGACTTGGCCATCTTCAAGGACTTCCACGAAATTAATATTTAGAACAAGTCTGCAGAAATACATTACTTTCGCGACAGTCAGCAAAAATACTCTAAGAGTCACGACAGTTTGCAGAAATGAACTATGTTGGCCACAGTGTCGGCTTTTTCGCATTTTCTCGAAATGCGAAACTAGCATAGTTCAATAGTTTAAACTATTTTGCGACAGTTTTGCATTTTTGCATTTTTCCAAAATGCGACACTGAAGCACAGTTCAAAGTTCAACCATTTTGGGGCACTTTTGGCTTTTTTGTGAAATGTTCGCGAAGAGAGAGAAAATTTTCGAAGGTCATCTACTTCAAGACTTGAACTGTTTTAGGGCACCTTTGGCTTTTTCACAAAAAACATGAAGAGAGAGAAAAAGCAAAGGTCATCTATTTCGAATGAAGGACGTTCCTAGCCAGTTCCCGAAATTTGTGAAGTGAGAGAAAACCACTTCACGTACAATGCAAAGTGAGAGAATTTTCGACGTCCTCATCCCCGTTAACATTCCTAATTCATTGATAGTATACACTATGTATAGTGTCACAAGAGCCATATACTTCCAAGTACGATGACTTACCTATTTAGGTGACAAACATTTAATGTAGTTAATACATGGATGCAATCTATAAATAGATCATCCCAGCACAAATTACTTGAAATGATCCGTCCATGAGACGTTTTATTTGAGCCTCCCAATTACGCCATCATTTTGTTTGTAACTGCTATTTTATTGTGCTTCAATATAATATAGCAGCAGCATGCTTTTCTATCTGTTTATAACGTAGATGAATGCTTGTTGTGATTGAATGCACTTTATTGTTGTTTGATTGCGCTTGTTTGCTCACTCCGATTAGAACACAGACGACTACCACTCCTTAGTTTCTGATCAGATGATGGCTGTCTTTGATGCCTGAGGAACTCATGATATCATACTGCTCTTTCCGTCTATTTTAGAACCAAACTTCACATTAAATCCATTTTTCAGTAATACCACACACAAACCATTTCTAATCTCTTCAGTGGACTGTGCTCTCGTTTTTGTGAGTACAAAATGATTTTTAAGATCTTGTTAGGCAATGAGAACACTTAAAGCTGTGATTATACCTAGCATAAGCTTTCTATTAGATTGATTTTGCATCTAGCAGCTAATTGTAACAGGAGAGCTGTCCCACAATATTCTTGCTCTCTTCTCCGTTCGTGTTCTTCTATCTCCCTTGCCCCATCAGCTTGGGGGTTTTGGTTTTCTCAATCTCTCCATTACTTCTCTTTCTCTTCTTTACAGACGAATTCATTCCAATTATTCTTGTCCGCCACCTTGGACCCTTATGATGACGTCTATCCTTCTCCCCCTTCATTCGTCTCATGATAGCGCCTGTTACTCCTACTTCTTTGAGTTCAACTGTTTGTCTTTCTTCTTCTCCATTTCTCTCCCTGTTCTATTCAAATCTATTTAAAGAGTTCTTCCCTCCATGCATAAACGTACTTTTTGGACATGTGTGGCAACGATATCTCCACTTTGGAACCTCTATGGTTTTCTAAAGCGATCACCATCAATTCTAAACCTCTTGCTCTAATTGAAAGTAGATTATGTCGTAATCTCACCCGTTAGGGTCTTGTCACCTGGGAACACATAATGAATTCCATCTACTCCCTTAGCCTTTCTTGCCTCAGAACTAACCTTGGGCTCTTCTCCCATGAATCCACCTTTATTTCCTACGCTAAGCCTCACCTCAAGGTGAGAATAGTAGATCACGAAAGAAGCTTTTCTACAGATATTGCAAGAGAGCCAATCAGACATCAAGGAGTGTCATATCTGGATCTACAACGAGGTGAAGAAGCGACAACAACAACAGCCAGACTCCTCCAACATGGCAAAATTCAAGGAGCAAGATACACATTTGTTAATAGCTTACAACAACAACAACAAAGACTGTGATAGCTGGTACCTGGACAATGGCACTACCCAATACATGACCTCTCGCAAGGAATGGTTTACCGAGTACGCAAATTACAACAGAGAACAATTCATCTACCTCGGAGATTCAAGCACCATACACGTGGAAGGCAAAGG
This sequence comes from Diphasiastrum complanatum, assembly GCA_029204225.1. Taxonomy (NCBI): domain Eukaryota; kingdom Viridiplantae; phylum Streptophyta; class Lycopodiopsida; order Lycopodiales; family Lycopodiaceae; genus Diphasiastrum; species Diphasiastrum complanatum. The sequence goes on from CM055107.1 coordinate 42,933,578, forward strand.
GATAGTCAAGATCACATTCAACAACGATCTATCTATTTGTGTTTCCAAATTCCTTCACGTTACTCAACTATCAAAGAACCTGTTATTAGTATCAGAGCGTAGCTCATATAAACCGAGAGATTAGGTGTGTTCTATTTGTATTACTGCTAGTATGTCCCATATAGGTAGCTCTTTTTCTTCATCATCCAACGAAGATAGACTCATTGACAAGTTGAATGGTTCTAACTTCTAAATCTGGAAGTTAAAACTTCAAATGAAGTTGATAGAAGAGATCTTTGGGATGTAGTAGAAGGTGCTGACCTGAAACCATAAGATGGTGATAAAGCAAAGGCATGTAAGATCAAAGATCAGAAGGCCTTAGCATGTATCACACTCAATCTGGCCAACTCCCAAATATCCATGTTACCAAATGCAAAACTCTAAGCATGCATTAGATTTGCTATCAAATCTCTACGAGACTCATGATGTAACCACTAGATTACAACTTAGAAAGAAGTTCTTTACTCTTAGCATGTCTGATTCTACTGCCATTTCTTCTCACATCAACAACTTTAAGTCTTTATTGGATCAACTATAGGATGTTCTATTCAAGATGATGATGCCGTCAGGCCCTTGCTTTCTTCGCTTACAAAGTCATATGAGCACTTTGTGGTGATGATCTCCACACAACCCAACCTCACTCTTCAAAAGGTGATTGGTCACCTACTTCAAGAAGAAATGTGGAGAAAGACTAGCAGCCTGTCTATCAAAGACAAATCCATGGCTCTATACACCAAGAAGAAAGACTACTCCAAGGGCAAGAATCAAGTGCAGCAGCCCCTACTCACAACATTAGATAGATTTTTCAATATTTTGACACTCGAGAAGGCACTTTTGCAAAGACAACAGAAGCCTCATACTCAAGGTGAGAATAGTGGATCATGAAAGAAGCTTTTCTGCAAATATTGCAAGAGAGCCAATCACAACATCAAGGAGTGTCGTATCCGGATCTACAACGAGGCGAAGAAGCAACAACAGCAGCAGCCAAGCTCCTCCAACACGACGGAATTCAAGGAGCAAGATACACATTTGTTAATAGCTTACAACAACAACAACGAAGACTATGATAGCTGGTACCTAGACAGTGGTGCTACCCAATACATGACCTCTCGCAAGGAATGGCTTACCAAGTATGCAACTTACAACAGAGATCAATTCATCTACCTCGGAGATTCAAGCACCATACACGTGGAAGGCAAAGGGATAACGATCTATCTATTTGTGTTCCCAATGTCCTTCACGTTTTTCAGTTATCAAAGAACCTGTTATTAGTCTCTAAGATAACTGATGAGGGCTACATTGTTACTTTCTCATCTGCGTAGTGTACAATATTCGAGGAAGATAGTACTCTGACTACATGCACTAGAGTCGAAAATCTTTACGTACTCTCTAATTCAGTTGCATTAGCTAGTATCTCTCATGAAAATGTAAACGATAATGCTATTCTGTGGCATAGTCGATTTGGACATGTGAATACAAGATCACTTTTTTATATGCATTGTAATAACTTAGTTGATGGATTGTAATTACCTTTTTCATTAGATAGGAAATATTTTGTTTGTGAATCATGTGTCTATGGCAAACACTCTAGAAGCAAGTTTCCCAAATTTCATTCCATTATAACAAAGCATGTATTGGATCTTATACATAGCGATCTTTGTGGTCTAATGCCAAATTGGGGAGAAATAGTCCCTACCAAAAAATCTACCTCCAGTATCTGTTTTTATCTAGCAGGGGGACCGAGGCAGAGTACATTGCAAAATCAAGCTTCAAAAGAAGCTGTATGGATTAGGTTTTTACTTCACGACTTACATCACACTCAGTTCAATGCTACCACCATTCTGTGTTACAACTTGGGCTGTATTTCACTGTCATTGAATCCTAGATTTCATGGCAAATCCAAGCACATAGAAATCTAGTATCATTTCATTCGAGAGAAAGTTTTCTCAGGGCAAGTGATCCTTCAATACTGCTCCACAACAGAAATGGTCGCAAACATTTTCACCAAAGCGCTTCCCAAGATCAAGCATCAGAAGTTTTTCAACATGCTGAACTTGACGAAGATACCAAGGCACCAATCATGACCTTAAGGAGGACTGTTGGAAATTAAGCCCACAATTGTCTCCTTGGTGAATGACTAATTTCTATTTCATGATTCTTCCTGCACGTTTATTGATCATTGATCTAGGGTCATCGAGAATTATTCCCTCATGTTAATTTCAATAAAGCTCTATAACTCAACAAAAATGTTTCATGAAATTTGTAAAGACCACTAGGGACAACCCCTAAGATGAGGATAAGAAAACACAAGAGAGACTATGGAGCAAAACCACCCAACAAATCCTAGATCCCTCCTGGAGAATCCTCCTGGATTTATCCCCAAGCCATGTAATAGCAAGAGGAGAAGAGCTCTATAGGTAACCTAGACCAAAGTCTTCAATGGGATAAATTTTACCTCAATATATAGAGAGTAGGATTCTGTGCATGACCCCATGCAATCCCTATATAGGTCAACTATAATAAAATCACAACTCTTCATGCATTCCTCCTGCCTATAATCGTCACATGTACATGCACTACTCTATATGTCTCAATTAGAGTGTCTGGGTCCTCTTAAGGTCATTAGTCACCAACAGGCCTCAACATGGAAAGCGTGACCAATAATCTCGAACACTAGAGGGCCGGTCTACCATATTTGGACTATTCCATGTCCTTAGCTGAATATGGCCGTAACAAAATTGATCAAAAAAGACATAAAATAGTCTTTCAATTTGATTAATGGTTTATAATCGATCAAGTTGATGAGGGTATCTCTTGTTGATAAAATTTACATTTGAAAAATAACTAAATCATTTTATCATTTAGTCAAAGTACAATGCATTTCTATTGGTTAATTATTGAGTAGTTTCATGTAGACCATTGATGTAATAGGTGGCTAAGATTATCATGTGGCAAATGGAAACCAAATTCAGAAGGTTGCAAGTTGGGCCTACAAGACTCTATAAATAAACAAGAATGATGTGGCATTGTACCACAAAGGCGTTGCCATTTCATAAATTGAGAATAATTAGTTTGTACAATGTATTTATATTTTGATTTTGAAATATGTGCATGATCTTCATAAGTTTGTATTGTATAATTAAAATTTTGATATTAGTTTGTTGGTAGTTTTCAATAGACATTTAAAAGTTACAACAAATTGATAAGATTTGTTGATGATTGTATCTTTTTTGTTCAACATGGTTGTAGTGATTTTGTTTGAGAGGATTTGTTCGTAATGTAAGATTTCTTGCTCATTGAAATTGTTCAATGGATACATTATTGTGTTTCTTGATTGGTTTGATACTTGATGATGTTCGTTTGTTCTTATGTACTCTCTCAAGTAATAAATGATGTTGTTGGTTGATACTTGTGATTCTTGTTGGAGTTGTTTAAACTTATTAACAATCGACAGTTGCTTAAACTTCTTAACAATCGACAGTTGTGGCAAGTAGTGAAATTGTTGTTGTTTGATACTTGTGATTCTTTGTTGGAGTTGTTTAAACTTGTTAACAATCAATAGTTGTTTAAACTTGTTAATAATCGACAGTTGTTTTTTCGACAATTGTTTAAACTTGTTAACAATCGATAGTTGTGGCAAGTAGTGAAATTGAGTAATTGGTTAGTATAGATTTTGTCCAATCATTTCCCTTCGTCCATCTGTATGTATCGCTTCTTTTTTTTTTTTTTGTTGTTGTTCGATGAGATATGTGCTTCTATCGTGATTGTTTGGTCTTTCAACGTTGTCGACCATATTCATTTGTATAATACTGATTTTCATTGTTTCAATTGGATTGACACATGTCACAATTTCTTGAAGTCTTGTTTTTGAATCAGTGACAATGATATACTACTACTTTGTAGTTCATGCATTGGGAAAACCAAAACAAACAAAAGGTATCACATTGTATTGGGATTGATTGTCATTGTTGTTAAGAAGATTGAAGTATGTATCAAAAGTTGTGATTTGCATGTATTCAATTTTGAAAATTGGATCATTATTGTAGTGTTCTATCCAAATCATGGCATCATGGTCATTTTCTCTTAAACTTACAAAAAGCCATTGCGTGACATTTGATCAAAGCTTGTTCGTTGGAATGTGACGATTCAATAGAAATGAAAAGACATTTAGAATGTCATAGTTGACTTGATGAGTCATAAATAAAATTATGGATCCATATAGTCTCTTCGTCCATAACCTTGTGTACTAATCTTTGCTCATTGTAGATGCAAAACATAAAATTCTATTCTTGTCAAGCTAAGAAGAAGTAACAAAATGCTAAAAATTGAAGTGACCATAACAATAACCTTGTCTATTTTGGTATCTACTTTGATCTACTAGAACTAATTGATATTGTCTCTTCTATTTCGATATCGTCTTTAATCTATCAAAACCAACAATCATGCCACTAGCATTTGTGCAAAATTTTTCTTTCACATTCACCTGCATAATATACAATTGGTGTTCCTAGTTCCAAAATTGAATCAACCCACGTATCCTTTAGAATGACTTCAATTGAAGACCCATCCAATTTGACAACCTTTGCTTGTAAACTTCCAACTTTTGTAGCGGTTGTTTCTTTTTTCAGAGGCAACATTATGTTGAGTTTTCTTTGTTTACAAAGTTCAAAATTTTTCATATAGAGCACGAGATCTCGTATAAACTTTGATTGATTCCAATCAATGTTCCTTCAACCTGAAAGTTCAATCCAGACATTAATGTTACTAGAAAATTAATTTTTTTTAAAAAAAATCATCTCATTGCCAATTGCCTTTGTCCTAGCATATGCTTCGAAGACTTTTTCCAATTTTTTAGTGATCGGTCCTTTTGAAACTTCGCAAATGACTGTTTGGTCTAACAACCTGCACAATTGTGGTGGACTTGGCCTTTTCCAAATGCCCAAATATTTAAAGCAATAAATTGTTTTTCCTTCTCACGAAATGCATCAACAATCTTTGTGTAATCAACTCTACGAGATGACCAAAACATTATCCGAGAGAAAAAAAAACAAAATACATGGTTCTTTGTTATGAAGTGTATGTGAGATATTTGAAATAGCACTCTAGTAAAGTATCAAAACATGATTACACCAATTTTATTTTTCTTGTCAGATCCAACTGCAACGATTAGTATGTCCCGATTTGAATAACGTGGTCCAACTTCAATCACGATAATAGCTAATGTTGCTAGCAATGTGGGCTTGTTTCTTCCAAGATTTTGTTGTATGATTTTTTTCACAATTTTCATATAACTTTTGAAGACTAATCTCGAGAAAAACTTTCAAACAAGTGCTGAATTGTGGTAGTTTTGTAATTGTGGTAGATGGTTGTAAATGAGAGTGTAATTTGAGCTTCCTCATTCACCCTTTGAATTTTTCTCAACCACCGCAAAATCTCTAATTAAAATACAATAAAAAATTTCCAAGTATGTACTTGTGAAAATGATTTTCATCAATAAAGAGTGTGATTGTGCTGTCACCGCTTTTGTTAGTCAAATCATATTTTAAATATTTTTCGTATGTAGTTGTATTGTTCCAATTCCCATATTTTGTCCAAATTTGACCCACAAATAAACCACCTCTAGTATTGGGATGTCATATAGTGTTGGACCAGTTTCTTTTCTTATTTATTCACTATTGTCAATTGTTTGGAAGGAGGCTTTAGATTGTACCAAACTCAGCTTGTTACTTTCATCACACCTTTTTTAAAACTTATTCTTGGGCTTTGAACTTATTGAGGAAGAAAACCTTTTCAAGTTTTTTCGAATTGTGGTATTAAAAGATTTCTTGTTGTCACTTACCAGATCAATGTCATCATTCAAATTTACAAAACAATTTTAGCACAAGTAATCAAAAATAACAATCACAATCTATATTTTTGAAAAATTACATTTCAAAATTCATAATCTATATTAAGGAGTCTCCTAAATAATCAAGGTTACTTTCTAAGGTATTTTAGTATTCAGGAGTATTTACAATTAGTATTCACGATCAATATTCACGATTCGTATTCACAATATTCACAATCAATATCTCATAATATTCTGTTCAGTATTCATAATTTTAAATCAATATTTACGATCGGTATTCACAATGTTCACAATATTCACTATCAGTATTCACAATATTCATGATCAATATCTCAAAATATTTGTTTCTTAGTATTTGATGTTTCAGGTTTCAAACCATCAATTAAGTAGTCTTCATCAGGACGCATATATGAAAAGTCGACCATTTCTTTATCCAATATGGAAGACATTTTCTATATGTCCTACAACAGAAAACACAATCACAAATTTATAATTAGATAATGATCAACTATTATTAATGAAAAATTATTGATCTGTTTTATGTTTCACAAAAAGCGTAATAAGCACAATTGTCAACCTCAAGGAAAACAAAACAAAATACAATACATGAGCTTCGAACATATTTGATACTTTGCTAATGAGACAATCAAGCTATGGGAAGATGGATGAAATAAGAAGTTAAACATACACAAATTTCTTCAATGTAAACTTTCGATGAAAAAGTAGGCTTTTGTGGTAATCAATCGTTTTGCCCATCTACTGCGCAATCTACACACAGAATTTTCAAAATAAAAAATCTTGTGATATCATGTCCTTATATATATATATTTTTATGTTAATCAACTTTTGTATGGGAAGCCATGGCTACAACTCATTGGGCATCAAATCAAGCGATAGATTTAGTGTCAATTTTGGTCAAGGGAGTTGGCTCAATTGGTTAACGCTTGACATCCAAAGTTTCTTTGGTCTCAAGTTCGAGCCTTCCATTGGAAACCAAGAAGCATTACGCCCACAAGAATCCTAACAACCGAAAAAGGTTTACGTTGTTTATGCTAGGTAAAGACCCAATATGCCAATCACATTCCTAGGTGAGATTTTGTACCACAAGCAATGAAAAACTGATCTTTCAAAAGGAAAATCCTCAGAAGTTTGTGCACTTCATTTTGGATGTGAATTATTTCAAAATCTTAAATGGACTAATTCTAAAACCTCATGATACTTGAATATTATCCAACTTTTTCAGTTTTCAAATATAGTGGCCCTTGAAAACTGAACATTGTATCTTGTATTTACAAGGTAACTACTACGAGCATATATCATAACTCTTTGTTATACCTTGGAATGTTAAATGACACTACTAGACTTGGCCCTTGTTTCAACTTTCATGGTGTTGCTAGTTTGGTACTGATTGTTTAAATTGGGAGTTATTAGCTCTCAATTTCATGAAGGTGAATTCAAAGCTTCAACTACTGCTAGGTGGAGCATATGCATGTTCGATAAACAAGCAGAGGATGACTACAAGCAAACCTCTTGTACCTGTGGTCCAAAGAGTTGGCAACAGTTGAGAATGGAAGCGACATCTTTCTTAAAAAATTGATTTCATAAAAAATTCACTGAAAGTTGACTCTCAAGAAATCGCCAACTTTTTTAAATGCAGGAAATTTTAGGTTTGTCATTTTTACATGGAGGAAATTTGTGTGTAGTAAAGTAGGTAAATCCTTGTAATTGGGTTACCTAGGTTTATTGAGTCAATAAGATAAACTTTTAATGTACATGTATAATGTTTTGCCGGCCAAAAAATCGAGATGTAGGATCTAGAAGACAAAAATATTAAAAAAAATCGACAACTTAAAAAAAAAAAGCAAGAAATTAGAGGGAAAAATGAGGTTTCCCAAACACTGCAAGGCTTCTACCTTAAAAATGACAAAAAGACTCTTGCACCTCAAAAATAGACAAAACCTTTGTCCCTAAAATCGACAAAGCTTTGCCTCCTAATAACAGGCACAAAATAAGAACATTTTAGAAATAGGCTTCAGAATCATACCCCCTCAACCAAATAGAGCATATCATGTTAGAACTTAAATCCTAGCTTTAATAACTTGGAGCACCATAACAAATTCTTTAATGCCTCGTTAAATGCCCTTGGTGGGAGTTTCAACAAATAAAAACTTCCTTCCTTCTATGAAAGATTCTCTCTTTCATTAATCTCTTTTTGCAATCTCTAAACTCATTGCATCAAAAGCGTTAAGGACGAGATTCTCATTGTCCATTGTCTTATCTTCCTCAATATCAAACTCCTCTTCCTTCGATTCATCACCATCACCTTTATGGACTTGAGGTTTCACTAAGTTGCTGAACACCCCACCAAAATTCTCTCTCTCTCTCTCTCTCTCTCTCTCTCTCTCTCTCTCTCTCTCTCTCTTTTGAAATTTCAAGCAACTAATCATTGATTGATCACTACAATGATGCACGACGGTGTTCAAGGATGGCAAACGATTAGCGATGTTCAAGCATGGCAAAGCATAGTTTCTACTATCAGATTTTAGAATTGAAGGCCGATGCCACTGAAATTAAGCTCAGTGCTCTTCTAACCGACTTTTCTTCTAAGCTCTGCATCTCTTCCTAAAAAAGGTACAAGTTTTACTGACCACATACTTTAGTTAGCAAATAAAAGAGAGGAAATACTCTTTTCCATTTTCTATTTTTTTTGAGGATTTATATTCATGCCAATTAAAGAGAGCGATGTTCAAGCATGGCTCAGCATAGTTCTTGTTATCAGCTTCAAAAGTAAAGGCAAATGCAACTGCAACTGAAATTCAGTTCCATTTGCTTCTGCTTGAGTCTTTCTAAGTTTTTCATCTCTTCCTAAAAACAGTTCCGTTAAACACACAAGTTTTATTGCGTGTTAGCAAATAGCAGATAGGAAATACTCTTTTCCATTTTCTATTTTCCTAATGATTTATATTCATGCCAACTAAAGTCTATTTTATCGTTCTTGAATCACATACATTGATACAACTTCAAAAAAGAAAGAATGAATTCACCACATACTGTCAAACTAAATATCCAACGCAATTTCTGTCCATTACAACTGGCTTTCAGATGACGCATGGTAGTTATCAACTCACCAATACTCTCTAGAAAATTGGCAACACAATCTCCTCTCCACTGATATCAGCAATAGTTTTGTGGACAACTTTGTTGCTGATGGTGATGCAGATGTGGCATATGTGCAGCAACATGAACATCCTTATCACTTTCTTTCAACATCGTTGGATCGATATGCTGCAACGGGACTCTTTGCTCACTCAAAAGCTTCAAATACCACTTCAAAGATTTGAAGCGCACAAACACCACATTCGCATGTATATACATGTTTCTTTTGCTTTTGCTTTTCAAAATGAAATTTATCCATTATGCATAATAAGCACTAGTCATGCACAAGATTTGAAGCCTATAAACACCACATTCTCATTTATATATCTTTTCTTTTTCTTTTGCTTTTGCTTTTGGGAATGAAATCTATCCATTCATGAATAGTAAGGCACCATTCATGCATAAAAGCATCACATTTATAAATGCATGCTACTTTAGCCATCAACAAAGGTTTGGGCCTTAAAAGTTTGGGCCACCACAACAAGTCAGCCTTTATTGTAACTCCACCTACACCCTCTCAGCACGCCCTCCCCGTGCACTCTCCCTATGCCCTCCCTGCACCCTCTCACTTCTGCACCTTCCTGCGGCCTCCCTATTCGCCCGCCCTTTCGCTCGCCATCATGCACGGCCTTCTTGCGCCCCCTCCATATGCCCCCCCCATGTGCCCCCCCCTACACTCTCCCAGCGCGCCCTCCCGACATGGACTTCCCGAGTGCCCTCCCAAAGAGAGAGAGAGAGAGAGAGAGAGAGAGAGAGAGAGAGAGAGAGAGAGAGAGAGAGAGAGAGAGAGAGAGAGAGAGAGAGAGCTTGGTAGGTAGGTAGTGTGACTCAGGGTAAGTAGGTAGTGTGACATAGGTTAGGTAGGTAGTGTGACACAGTATGGGGGAATTCTCTCTCTAAAATAGTTTTAATATATAGAATATCAGATATTTTCATGGGTATATTTATATTTTAATAAATTGAATAGATTTTTTTTAAAATTTAGTACTAAATGGTTTGAGAGTGAAACATTTGACACAAATATATTAGTGGCCATGCTCATAAATAACATGTTTCTCCACAAAATAAAATAAAAAAGAGCCTAGCTACTGAAAAACATTTAAAATAAAAAGAAAAAACACGATGATTCTAAGGTCACGAGTAGCCTCGTATCTTACTGGCACGGGAGATTTGGCCCCACCTCAGATCGGCTCTCGACACACGTCCCAGGTGCCTCGCTGTTGCTGCCCGCCCAATCTGCCCGCCCTGCATCGGACTCCTCCCTGATCGCTCAACACGTGGCATATCTCAGTTGATCCCATAAGCACTTGAGCAAAAACCATCTGCTTGCATACATAATGAAACTGCACATTGCCTCACATGCATGCATGAGCCTGGAGGCGTGTGTGCTCAGCCCCGGTTCTAGCGCCAGTGGTCCCGCCCCTGGTTTTGGCGCCATGGTCGCCATGATTTTGGGGCGCCGGCGCCAGTGTGGTGGCAGGCGCTGCTTGGCACAGGCATCACCCTTGCATTGGCGAGACCTCATGCGCACCCCATATGGAGAGATTTTTTGTCCCCTGTCCGGATCCACTCGGATCCACATGTCAGTTGCTTATTGGTATGGGGCCAAAGTTGTCCCCAGGCTGTCCCCGTGCCAATAAGCTACAACGCATGAGCAACCTTCTCGTGCATGATCAAAAATGAAAGAGAAAGACAAACATAATGATTCTAAGATCATGAGCATCTTTGTCATGCACGATGAAAAATGAAACTAAAAACTTGTCTAATTTAAAAGGACTAAATGAAAAAAGGATTTTTTTAATCTCAAACTCACTTTAAAAAAACCTTTGTATGTCATCTTTGAAAGAATAATCACAATAGCTTATTGTTATAGCAGTCAAAGCTAAGAAAAAAGCTTGGTAGAAGACTTACAAGTTTTCAAAAGTCTAGAGAACTTCCAAAGTTGACCTAAGCAGTTGCAAGTGCACAATTGAAAAGTTTTCCAAAGTTGACCCAACAAGTTGCAAAGTCCCAATTTTAACACCTCTCAATTTGAACTTTAAATCTTTTATGTAACCTCTTGATTTGAATCTTTCATATGTATGAAGAAAAACCCTGGTGCATTTATTCATAGAAAAAACATTGATGAAAAAGATATATACACCCCGAAGGGGAAGTTTAAGCAAATGTACGCTCAAACAAGAGCAAAGAATACCATACATTCATATGTATGGTATCCTTTTTAAGATTGACATATGTTGGATGCATATAGTATTCATTGTAAGATCGGATGGTATGGTATCCTTTAGAAGATTGACATACATTGCATGTATATGGTACGATCTAATGGTTCTTAGGGCTATGCATATGGTTTTTATATTTTGATATATATGTTGATCACAAGACTACTTTCATAGGTGTCGAAGTGAAATAAAATTTTAATGTTTGAAAGATTTATTGTCCACTTTTTTTTTTTTTTTTTTGGGTATGAGCGCATGTCCCTTCTTATACGTCAATTTGTTTAAGCTTTGTTGGTGTTGGCATATCATGATAAGCAAGGAATGTTTGTATGTTCTTATGAGTATGCTATTCTTGTTTTTTGGTACATAGCTACACATGTGTAACTGTATAGACATGATAGAAATTGAAATTTTCGAATTATAAAACCCATAATGTATACTTGAATTGCCACCACATAGACTACACAGTTTGGTACTTGCATTATCACATAGACTATAGAATTTGTTTTACATGAGAAAGTTGAATGGTTGTGAATGATTTATGGCACATGTTATGGAGTCCAATTTGAACTTTTCAACCTATCAAACATGTAATGTATCTCACAAAATTATGATTCAATATCTTGAAAGTGGATATTTTTTATGACAATGATGGTTTGATACTTGAATTGCGACGTCATACTTTAGGAGGAATGAGGCTTGATGAGATCATGTAGTTTAACATATTTGAAAAGGTAATGGCTTAGAATCCTTTTGAGGGATGGTCCATGTTTTTTTAGAGAAAAATTCTTCCTCAAAAGAAGGGAGCAATTCTTGATGAGAGTGTCATCAATGCCCAATGTATCATTCTTATAAAATTGAAACAAATGGTTAAACTAAGGATAAGTCTCTTAATTTTACAAAAGTAAGCACATAGTCTACTATTGATTAGATTACAAAGGAACTTATAGTTTATACTAAAGAGCGTGTGTGGATCCAAATTTAAACACCACATTCGATCTGATTCTGAATCCATTCTAGGTCCAAATAAGAAATTCTCATCAAGATATCTTCTTAACCTGCAAGTAATTGTAAACAGTTCTCATTAATATGCATGGCTTTTACTAACTATAATATATAAAAAATCAATGTCTCTACATTTTCTAATTGTTTTCTTAATTAGTTCACAAATTTATAGATAAATTTTTTCCAATTTTAAGTGATTGCGAAATGTGTTTGAAATGAAACTTACGAAATGCAACATCGTATAAAGATGTAATAATTTTGAAAACAATATATATTGGCCACAAATGTATTGTTTTATAACAAAATGAATTGTGACATATAAATAGTTTATTCATCAACAATTCTGCTAGTCCGAGTTGGTAGTGACTCTCTTATAGTTTGTGAGAATGTGACTTGATACTAAATTGTGGATTTTCTAGGGATTCATGACATCTAGCCTATGTACATCTAGGTGTTGTAGGGTGTTCAATCATTGTTGTACCGACTCCTAGGTCATGCTCCATGGCAAACCGCAAAGACAAGTTCGTGCCCTCCACTAGAAGCTGTCAGAATTGGAATATAGGGGCAACTTTTGTGGATGTCGAATTCAATCCATCATAACTTGACATATCATATTATTTCCTGAAATCCATCAAAATTCCGTGTTGAAATTCGTGCATTTTTGTATGTGGTTGTTGATTGGATTGATAATTTTCATGATAGACAATTAACTACAAAATTTCTATTTTTACTATCTCAAAGTGCTACTTCTTATATGGGTAAAAAGTGAACAGCAAAAACATTGTCATCAATTGAAGCAAAGTATAAAGTATTAGTGATAACTTCTTTTGAGACAATTTAGTTGAGAAGATTTCTATAAAAACATGGAGTCTTGAATGAAACACCAACAAAACAACTATGTCAAAGCCAAAGTAGCATTTTTCTATCAAAGAATCTCATCGCCTTTTGTCCAATTCATGAGCAAGTTGCATATTTTGTAGCTAATCCTCTATCAAGGAGTAAGCTTGATTGCTTGAAGCTTTTTATGAATATTTGAAAATATTAAGCTAGACATATCCAACTATATGTCATACGCATATCATAGATGGAACCTAAAACTTTGCCCACATCGCCTTGGATGCTCTCGATATGTGTGAGGCATGTGCCATATGGCCAATAGTGCCATTGAATTGCCATATGTGGGCCTAAAATTTGGACAGAAATAGCTGACAGGTGGGCCAATGGCTCGGTTGACCTATGAGAACAAACTTAAAAAAAAAATATTTTAGTGTGTTTTTCACGATTGAGCTGAGCATGATATTTGAAAGGCAATCCATCTTTTCAATCAAAATTTTAGAAACTTCATAATGTGTGTCTACTCAAATAAGTAGTGAAGGACCCCCACTACCTAGGGCATAATAGTGGGACCTCATTCCCATTTACACCAATAGTGCCACATGGCCAAGTGTCGGCGGGCTAGCATCTGGACACAAATAGCTGACGGGTGGGCTACCAATATTACTAGTGGTTGGATTGACTTGTGAGAGCAAGCTTCAAAGTAAAATAAAAATATAGTGTCAAGATTAAGCCATAATGAGCAGACTTGAAAATTGGAGGGCATTATACTTTTTCAATCGAAATTGTAAAAATTTTTAATTGGGTCTACTCAAAATAGACCCAAATCAACTAGTCCCATTGAGCTGGGAACTACAATTACCTAAAGCATTTGCTTTTCTATTGACTCTAATTTTCAGCCCTCAAAATAGATAGTCTTCATGGATGGAATCTTGAAAATACATAAACTTAATGAATGGCATCTTGTAGCTATCACATATGGACTCATATAGAATCTTGAAAATTATGTTCATGACACACATTCATTATGTATGATAAGGGGTGTTTGTTGGTCCATGGTCGAGATATATTGGCTAATCTTCTTTGCTTGCCATGATGTCCTTAGAATGGGTCTCCAAACAACCATTCTCTAATCCATCATACATCATTTCTCAAAGGAAAATTTGATTTCTTCTGAAATTCAACTTTTTGAATGTACCTTTCACTCTCAAGGATATCTTTGGGAGCTTTCTTTTAGCTTTGACATAAAATTTGATTTTGTTTTGAGATTTAACTTTTAGAATGTACCTTCCAAATTGTAGAGTATCTTTTGGAGCTCCCTTTTTAGCTTTGACTTGATAGTGTAAGCTATTGTGACTATTTGCTAAAAGTTAAATGTCACTCCGTAAAGAGAGTTGAAGCATTAAAATAAGTTGCAATAGAATTTTAGTTCTTTCAATTTTGTTTTGAAAAGCAATACATACTACAAACACTTTATTTTTCTTTCTTTTTTTTAGTGCAAGAGCTTCCTTATGTGGGTATTCTTTTTTTTGTCGTTTTGTATATTGTGTGTGTGTGTGTGTGTGTGTGTGTTTTTTGTATAGTGTATGTGAGTGTACTGTGTGTTTTGTGTGGGGAGCCAATGTATGTGAGTGCATGTGAGTGTGTATGTGTGTGTTTTGTGTGGGGAGCCAATGTATGTGAGTGAGTGTGTGTATGTGTGTGAGTGTGTATCCTAAAGACAATGAATGATTGTGAGGAGAGAGAAAAGTGGACTCACATCCTAGAGACAATGAATGATTATGAGGAGAGAGAAAAGTGGACTGACATCCTGGAGGTGGTCCCAAAATACATGGAGGTGGTCCCAAAATACAAAGGAAACCATGAACATGAGAAACCATGAACATGCGCTCATGGCATTAGGTATGAGCATTAGGTGAGTGTATACGTGTGTGTTTTGTTTGAGAGAGTTTTGATTTCGTTTTTTTTGCTTTTGAGGCTCTTTTGTGTGTGTGTGTGTATATATATATAGTCGATCGATGATCCGATTTTCAAATCCTGATCCAGCGATTCGTGATTTGGGCAGCTAGTTGAATGCAGCTGGTGGCAGCTGCGATCGTGGATGCATGCTGACATGCAGACGTCGGAATGGCTGGCTGGCCAGCATTAGCGGTAGCAGGAGCTATGCCCGCTTTTAGAATCTACGTCCCGTATCGTGTATATCTGGACTCCAGATTCTGGAGTTTGGAGAATTGCTTCTCCAATAATAGCCGGATCTGTTCCATAGGCCAGCTATGTGTAATACACGCAGAAGATCGTGTACATCGCATTAGGAGTATAAGTGTCCGCTATCCCGTGGCGCTAAGGTGTATAAGAATTGCAAGTTGGAGCGGAGGTGCACGGTGCCTTCCTAATGTAGCTGTGCTGGTTCGGTTTTGTCTGAAGATTTATTATTGTGATATTGTCCTTAGAATAAGAAAAAACGCTTTGCATATTGTCCTTATCATAAGAAATTAGCTGGCTTTTGCTAAGGCGGTTGGTGATTTAACTTGTCAGTTGGTGCAGCTCTCAAGGCGGATGGTCAATTAAAGGAATGAGCTGCTGCAGCTCTCAAGGCGGATGGTCAATTAAAGCAATGAGCTGCTGAGAGTAGCTTTCGCGTATATGGAGAGTAGCTTTGATTTAGATATTTGCTTCTTTAGTTTCCGGCTAACGAAAAGTTTGACTCAGCATCAACGCCTCCAAGCTGCCTTATAAGGTACTGTGTTCTTTGTAGCTGGTTCTTATGAATAAAGCTAGAATTCTGGGCTAAATTCAGTTGTATTTCTTATGCCATTTGTAATAGAAATAATTGGCTTATAGTTGATCCTCAAGCGCTATATAGATTTGAGATCTTTTTTATTCTGCTACCTTATGACAAGATCAAAGGATAAGGAATGACGAAGTAATCCTATCTTCGTAATCTTGACACGCCAGTGGCTCCCACTGCAAAGCTGGAAGGCAGTGGGCACAGGCCTGTGACCCAACGTTGATAAAGCGTAGCGGCCCATGAGCCGCCAGCTACAGTGCCCTACATGCAGATGGTAGATTAAAGTTGGAGAGACATTAGTTTTCATGAATCTTTAAAATCTGAGTTTCTTTCTTCAACACAAATTTTTAACTTAAAGAAGAATGATTGAAGTCTGATACAGACGGCAGTACGGTACTGTAGGAACTCTTCGTGTAAGGTAGTGTAGGTACTGTACTGTTTATCTGATCACAAGTAAGAGAACGGCCTGCTATAACTGATATGGGAGCTTCTCTTTGGAAATCACATTCATGTAGTGCTCCTTTCCTCTTCTAGAGATCAGGAGTTCGATTCCGTTCAGAGACATCGATAGAAATTATAGAAATTAAATTTGCTAGGTGTACTATTCTAGTTGGAAACGAGCTTGAACATTGAGTTCTGAGGCGTGAAGTTGCAATCCCAAAAAATAAGGTACACTAAAAGAATCACCCCGGTAACAATATTTTCTTCTTTGATAGAGTAATGGGAAATCTATAAGAATGGGGTGGTTTCTTAAATTTAAAGATCATAATCGTGATCGTCCATGCTCACCGACTATTTTCAGTGAGACATGGATGCTCACCTGGATCCTTTGCCTGGCAGTACGTCCATGAGCTCCTTTTAAATCTCTCCATCACTGCATACAAATTTGCAAAGAGAGAGAGAGAGAGAGAGAGAGAGAGCGCGAGAGGGAGAGGGAGAGATGTGATTTATAGGCCTTAGCAATATTGGAGGGGACACTCTGGGCATGAACTGTCAACAAACGCAAAGCATCGATATAGCAGGGTGAAAGATGGAAGATCAATCGAATTTTGCAGCGAACAAGGAGCCTTTGTTGCCGAAGGAAGTGGATGGGAATTGCCCTGGCTGCAACACTGCATATTTGAGAGAGCCTGGCGGCCGCCCACCTAAGTTGGCACTTCTTGCTGTCGGCCTCCTTTCTCTCCTTAATGGTATGTCTCTTGTTGATCAGAGCCAGAACGTGACATAATTCTAAACATCTATGTTGGTAATTAGATAATAGCTTTGGTGTTTAGTTTCCAGTCCAATGAAAGCGATGGTGTTTCTCAAGGCTCTAGCTGGCTTCTAGATTTGATGGCTCATATTCTGTGAGAAAATTTGTTCTTTCTTTTTATATGTCTAAGTGCACTAATGGTTATCTTGGCACTGAAAATGTGACTCTGCAGCTTTACCTTTGACATCGGTATATCCCTTCTTATATTTCATGGTGAGCAAGGTCTCGCATAGTCCTGATTCCTGAATAATCTCGTCATCTAATTGGCCAGCGTAGCGAAGTTTTAGCAGAATAGTGATCATTGTTAAGGCGCAGTTTAGCTGCTCTCTCAAAATTCAAAGATAGGTTTGTCCTACTCATTCAAGAGATATGCTAAAGCTGGTAGAAGTCATGGTATAAAATGTAGTTTCTGGAAAGAAAAGCTCAACAGGGAATGACATGCTAATTTGTGCATTGCCTTCCTCTCTCATGTAAATTTCGAAGATACACGATTTTCATATCGCCAAGTCCAACGACAGCGTAGGCTACTACGTGGGCCTTGTTGGTAAGCAATACTGACAATGTAACAGCAATTACCAAACTGTTATTCTTAGACTTACGCCTCAACTTTGCATTGATTCAAATGTTCAAATGGCACTGAGGTCCATTTGGATGGCTGGTGAATAGGATCATCCTGTATGGTGGGCCGTTTTCTGACTGGTGCTTATTGGGGAGTCATAGCAGATCGATATGGCCGGAAATTGGTTATATACATTGGAGTTTTTTCAATGTAAGGCGATATCATGATTGCAGATTGCTACATAATTACAAGTTGTCGACTATGCATGCACTGCAACTTTGTAGGGAAACATGTTGGTCTAGAATTGGTCTGCTTTTGATAGAATTGGTATTGTTTTATGCTAATTGAACCTTATGACAATCCATTTTGGCCAGCAGTTTACTGGGGTGTGTCATCTGGGTTCGTGCAGCATTATCTTCAATTTCCTGTTTGGACTGAGCACCAATTTCTGGATGGCGCTTACATCTCGTTTCTTTCTAGGAGTATTCAATGGCATGATGGTATCTATTCAGGTACTCATATTCGCTTACCATTTTACCCATACTTGATTATTTTCGCTACCACTTTGGCATATTTTCGATAACCCAGTAAAGGATCTTCCATCAATTTTCTGGGTTCTGTTCAGTTAAGAGTCAAGGACATCCCTAGACAGGAACTCTTTTTTTTTCTCAGGTCTTCTTCCGTCACGACTCACCTGCACGTTGAGTAATGTGCTCCCTGTTTTATTTTGCTGTAATTACTAGTCCTGTAACTTGGAAAGCTGTTTATCTCAGAGTCCAGAATCGCAGTGAGTGACTAATTCATAATCAGCTGTGGCAGCGAGTGTGCATATCTATATCTGTGTAAACATATATACATAGTATGTACATACCTAGATATGTGTGTGTGCCAGCGTAAGGGTTTGGAATGGCAGGCCCAAGCCGCGGTGCTCGCCAGCCTGCGCCATCCCAGACGATGGCTGGTGTAATTGTCAGTATCATATCCTTCTTTCTAGAATATTAATATCCTATCGAATGAAATGAGTGATACATCACCATAATTTTCTTCTTTTTCTTTATCGAATGAATGATATCAGTATCACATCACACTACCTACGACTACAGCTACAGCCACATGCTACAAGCAGGGAGGGTTCACACACACTGAGTGGATTTTGGTGTTGTATCCAATGATGAATCTCAGCATATGCCATGATTATTAGATGATAAAAATATTCCTTTTGAGTGGAAGGAGTTCCTTCTGTTTGTGACTTCATTCAATATGCTCATTGGGATTTAATGTACTATGGAATATTTTTGGAATTTTGGAAAGTTTTATGGGGCATAATGGCCTGTACCCGGCCCATTCCATAGTAGAGTAAATCCCAATGAGCATATTGAATGAAGTCACAAAGAGAAGTAACTACTTTCACTCAAAAGGAATATTATTATCAGGCCTGCATTTTGCATGGTAAAGCTTTTAAAAAAAAATTTAGGCTCGGCCCTCTGGGCAGAATGGCCTGTGCCCTGTCCATTCCATTGCGTAATGGATTCTTTGACTTTTCCACATGCCATTAATAAACCATAATTTGCAATTTGACTTTTTTGGACCTGTCAAAAACTGCCACATGGCAGGCTGACGTGGACTGACGCGTGTTTTTTTTTGTCAATTTTTTTTAAAACAATCCAGTGACGTTTTCTGCTTTTTAAAGAGCCAAAAAAAGAGGCATAATCATCACAACGAATCCATTACATCTATACACTTTGTGAGGTTACTAACTATATGAACACTTTGTCATGGGCATTGGGATAGTGAATTGGGATAGTGAAGCAGCGAGATGAGTCGTTATTTCCTATATGTTATGTTGAAAAATTTTCACTCTTAAATTATGCCGGACCCACAAATTTCTTCTGAAGAGAAATTTTAGGTTCCATCCATGAGGTCATTGTCTTTGGATTCCATCCATAAGGGCTCCATGTTTTCAAGATTCCATCCATGGGGGCTACTTGCTTTTAGGGCTAATAATTACACCTAGTCAAATTTGTAAGAAAAAGTAGATCCCAATATCATGACCAGCTAGGTAGGTAATTCAATCTGGACCATCCATTCAAGCAAGGTGTGAGGTGATCCCACGCATTATAACTCATAGGTGGTCTTCTATTATTAAACACATGGCAACGAATGCAATTATCCAATAAAAATTTGTTCAACTAGGGTTTACTTGAGGTGACCTCGGTTTCCATGGAAGCATGGGCCCGCCACCAACGACATGCTTGAAAGGTGATGGGGTACGTGGATGGTCTACAAGAAGATGCTCTTACAACATCCACTATTGTCTGTATGCTTATCTATTTTAATCTTGAACAATGAAATGGGGTCCACAAATATTTGGGATGTTTTTGGCTAAAATTTCACAACAACATTGTTGTTAGTTTTACCAACTTGAGAGTTGTCATTGCTTCTTTGTCTTTGAAAGGAGGGCAATAATAAGAACTATGTTTGAATTTATAAGGTAAATGAGAAAAATCAAGCTTCTTGTGAAAGCCAAAAATTAAGAAGCTCCTCTCTAAACTACAATAAGATTAGGTTTAGGAATTATTGGAATCAATGTTGGGCTGGTATATACGTGCGCAACTAGTATCGACTCAGACATGAACCGCGCTCAATCAAGTTAGGACTTTCTTGTTGGGATTTTAATTCTAGTCAAAACCCTTCATGTCACAACCACAATGCCTATCAAATTTGAGTAAAATTTGAAGATTTGCAATTTTTAACACAACTCGAGCTGCAAAGATCCACATGCATTTTCACTCAAGATTCGAGCAGCAAGAAATCCATCAAATTCAAAGTTCCAAGCAGCTAAAATTCGTTAGAATTTCCTTGAAACATCCTCGATTGCTTGGAATTGTTGTTCGACCTTCATTTGAATTCGAATTCGAATTCGACTTTAATTTAACAATTCTCATTTGACCTTCATTCAATAGTCAACATTCGACATTTGACATTTGACACTCCTTCAATTTGAACCTCATTCAAATCTCACATGTGTCAACCAATATTGTCCAAAGTACTCTAACTGCATTTTTTTAAAGCAAAAATAGACCACGGTCTCTATCACACACTTCAAGATGACTTTTTCATGGGGATCATGTATGGATATCAATACACATTAACTGCAATCCAACCATTGGACCTATACTATTCTTGGACAGTAGGTTTTGTGCTATTTCTAGAAATAGAAGCCTGAATTGCCATCTAAAACAAGCTATCTAGTCAGGCAGTCCTTCAGTGCAATCATATCTACAAGCTTCCAAGCTGTAGACTCAAAACTCCTTAGAGTTTTATTTTATTTTATCTTTGTAGTTCGAAAAACATTTTTCTCATAGATAAGGACATACAAGAGAGAGAGAAATGCCTGTCCACACCATGCATGATAACACAAAAGTAGAGAGAGAGAGAGAGAGAGAGAGAGAGAGAGAGAGAGAGAGAGAGAGAGAGAGAGAGAGAGAGAGAGAGAGAGAGATGAAATCATTGTATTAGTCTATGTTGTTAACAAAATTTTATGTACACCAAGTTCCTACTCTATATGTGCAACAATTTACTTACATTAGAATCATAATGTACATTATGTCTATCTTAATAAGATAGCCAAGTTTGGAGCAAGACGTTTCCCATTTTCCCAACAAATTGAGACTTGGGTCTTTGTACTACATGTATAACTTCGGATAGTTTGGGGCCAAGCAAAATAAAATATCATTTGCAATTACCTCAAATATTACAAACAGATGTTTATCATAGGAAAACCTGATTTGCAAGATTGTGGACTGTCAGCTCTATATTACAAACACCTATTTACTTTATTGCATGCCATCAGCTCACTGTTACAAACAAGAGTTTATCAACAAACACTAAATTGCATCTTTTCTGACTTTGTCTGAATTCAATCTCACTAAGAAGGTTGCACCTTTTGAATACTCAAATGACATATCTCATCCCCTGTATATGGTGGTTGAATGCAGGCTTATGCTTCAGAAATTTGCAGTCACGAGTATCAAGCTTTCGTTATATCTGTGGTGAGTATTGTATGTCTCTCTCTCTCTCTCTCTCTCTCTCTCTCTCTCTCTCTCTCTCTCTCTCTCTCTCTCTCTCTCTCTCTCTCTCTCTCTCTCTCTCTCTCTCTCTCTCTCTCTCTCTCTCTCTCTCTCTCTCTATATATATATATATATATATATATATATATATATATATATATATATATATATATATATATATATATATATATATATATATATATATATATATATATAGACACACACACACCCACACCCACACACAAACACAATTATTTGTTGATTGTCGCTTTCTAAAGCCTGTTATTCATAAAACTTGGCTTCAGCCCATGAATTGTTAATGTAATTCCTTCTGATGTATTCAAGTCCATCTTGTGTGTAGATAAGTACCACGTGGGGGATTGGACTAGTCATTGGTCCGACATTGGGTGGATATCTATCTCAGGTGCACAAGGATTTTTTCTTTTCTTTCGTTTGATTGTAATCATTTTTTGAATAAGAGTGCTTTTAATACACCTCACTCGATCTATGATTGATTTTGTGATCTTGTATCAATAAAAAGAATAAGGTGATCTAAAGGTTCATGACAGGCTTTTCCATGCAATTGAATTTTTAAAAGAAAAATACAATTGAAAATGTTAAAAAAAAGAAGTTTCCAATTCAAACTCACCTAAAAGAGCACGTCAGATTTGAGAGAATCACATGATAGCTTACTGCTATTGCCACAAACTTAACAAATGTACATATTTTTAATTTTCAAAAGATTTAGCATTTCATTGAATCACCAACCAAAACCTCGTACCACTGTCATTTGATAACCAGAATAAACATAGGATTAAAAGTTACACTTAACTATCAAGAGTTTTAGAAGACAGTATAGGAAAAATACAAGAATCCTCTTCGACATGTATTTACAATCTTTTATGTAAGTTAAAACTCTTTACTACTCATGACAAACGTAAAAGTATGATATTTTTATTTGTGTTTTTCTACCAACTTCAAAACCACAACAGTTCAATTTATCTCTATTTACTTTTCAACCCCCTTTTTGACAAGCTTCTTTGATTCCTCAATGGAAATAAAGATTTTAGAAGCTCAATAGACACCAGAGTACTAAGTCTAGCTAATCAATTTACATGGTACATTTGTTCGATAGGGCCAATATCTTCTTCTTTAGTTTTTCCATCTTGAGAAGATAAAGAGACAATCTAATTTGCCTTGGGCAATATTATGTTAGAACTAACTTTTTGATAGCAAACAAACATTATATTTTACAAACTTCTTGAAAATGCATTCAAGGCTTTGCTCACCAATTTTTTTTCGTGCATGCAAAAGCTTACATATGTGTACACTACTATACATGAGCAACATAAGGTTTTTCTCCAATCCAAACTTTCTCAGGAGCTTTTTTTGGTGAAATTTTGTATGCCTGCTTGAAAAACATTATTTACAGTAGTCAATCTACTTCTACCTAAAATTGTCCCAATCCACTAACCTTGAGCAAGAATCTTTCCAATTTTTACCAGTGCTTGTTTTTTGTGTTTAGTTACCCCATTCTGCTTGGGACTGAATGATACAATAATTGGAAATTCAATTATTTCATATTTGCAGGGAGGCTTGAAGGCTCCAAAGATGCACTTGTAGCCCATGTCAGTTACAACTTCTAAACATTTATAACTGTCATGTTGTCAGCCCCATGGCTCAAAGTTTGAATATTTTCATTACCTTTGCTTGCTGCACATAAACACAGGCTTCACAGATTTATGTAAAAACCAACAAAGAATCAAGTTTCCCTTGTGATATTCTAAGATTTTAGAAAATAATTTTTTGAAACATGATTCTAGTGGTGGTTTTTAGAAGCCAGGTACGGGTGTTTGAAGTCTCCTATTATGCATGAGAGTCTTTATTTAACTATGAGTTCATTAACCTTATATATGGAAAACATGCACATGGTAAATGGTCAAACTAGGTTGTTAATCATACTAAATTGTAGTTGTTGCAAATGTTCATAAAAAGCTTACTCTTTTAAATTTGATTTTTTCAGCCTACTATCAAATATCCTAAGTTGTTCACAAACCCTATTTTTGAGCGGTAAGTTTGCTTACTTTTCATTGGATATGAATTTGATCCACGTTCAGTATTGGTCCTTAAGAGCAACCTTATTTAGGTACATGTTTTGTGATCTAAAGAACCTCTTGTGCTGCTGTTGATTAAGGTATTGAAAATTAATCTTGATGGAGTGTCTCCCACTACAGGTTTCCGTACGCACTTCCATGTCTTTTCATTTCCGTATATGCTGTTTCATTGCTTGCGATCACCTCTCAAATGCCGGTATATCATGATTTTCCTTATAATTCTGGCTTACATTTTGTTCTTGATTGTATGAATGAACATGCATGATCGTTTTGCTATAGTAGTTGATCATACACGGTCATGAGAGCATGGTCCGTGCATGATTTTTCTTGAATTGAACAGCTGAAATTTATCTTAACTTTCACATGAGGTTTGTGTGCTAGTTTGAAGATCTTTGCCAAAGGTGGCCTAATTGATGGTCCTAGTCATGTTTATTTATAGATGATTCAGAGTAGTAGGCACATGACCAATTTGGTTATGCAGATTTTTCGATTGAAGCAATAAAGATTATGCATTAATTGTTGAAGAATCTTGCGAAATCTAGTGCTAACATTCCCTTGATAGAAGGTTTTTGAATTCGAAGTGATGATATGTGTTTGTTTGATAAATGTAGCTTGTTATTTCTGAAACTTCTTTTGTTATTCACAGGAAACTGTTCATAAACATTGTCACAAGGTTGATAAAGACTACATAAGTATGTGCAAAGATGAAACGATGAAAGATGAAATAAGGAAAGATGGTGTATCAGATTCAGCTGATGCTTCTGTTGACAAAGACACTCTACAATTGGAACACAGGATTGTCATGCATGGACAGAAGAACTACACACCTCAAAAAGCACTTTATAAAAATTGGGGCTTGATTGCTTCTATTGCTATCTACTGTATCTGGAGCATGCACGATGTGGCTTATATCGAGGTAAGTTTCCTTATATAAGGCTTATTGTATTCAGCTCTCCAATATGTTGGTGAACAAGTTAAAAGAGCTGTGCAATAGTTTAGATTTTGCGCATACCTTTCTGTGACACTTTTTTCTATAGTTGTTAAACTTGGCATGTAAAAACAGCCTGTTATGTACTGGCATTAGTTGCACTCTAATATCACTAAACTTATATGTACTATAGTATAATTCGGACTTCCAATAAACTCAATGTTCAAGTTTGTTGATCTTATAAGATGTTGATATTCGAGTACTATTTAGTGCTAATGCAACTAATTGGAAGCAAAGTTAAGTTTTGTTCAAGATGTTGCTAATATGAGAATTCCATGGATTCCATTGCATGTTTCTTTATTTTGCAATACTTACCTTTCTTCACACAAAAGCCCTCTTCCACTAGTGAACCCAATGAAACTATGCCAATTGTGCAGATTTTCTCATTGTGGGCAGTGAGCCCTCAACAAACTGGGGGTTTAAGTTTGACAAGTTCTGGAGTTGGTAAAGTACTTGCAATATCAGGTAGTAAATAGTGGCTTACAAGTATCGTTTTGTAATATTTATCGTGTGGTAGTCTAATAATACTATATTTTTGAATGATGATGTTGATCAATTATTGTGCTTATTTCTTTTCATTTGGTGATGAAAGAACTAAAAACAAACTCAAGCTTCATTTAGCACTTGCATTCTATGGGAATGGAAAAAAGCATAGCTGCTAGTTTATGACTATTCAAGTACACTTGTTACTTTTTTCTTCAAGGCCTTTTCAAGCACAATATGGTAGTAGATCTTCCTAGCATTAAGGCTTCTTCAGATACATGTGAGGCTTGTGCACTAGGAAAGCAACAGAGACAAAGGTTTCCAAAGGGAAAAGCTACCAGGGCCAAGGCATTCTTGAGCTTGTGCATTCAGATCTGTGCGGTCCCATGCAGACCAGATCAGCAGGGGGGCGTACTATCTCATGACCTCCATGTTGAGAGGTATGTGAAACATAGGTCGAACTTGAAAATAAATGAACTCGAATGAAAAGAATTCGAACAACAAGAATTAGAACTTATCGTGCATAGCGGAATAAATTATCTTCCTCTTTCTTCATGCATAACTACGCCTATCAATTTTGAAAAAACAATAGTGATAGAAATCATGTTCAATCCTATAGTAACTAACTTTGAAATCATTAGTACTACAATGACTACGTAGCCAAACATTAAGCATCGAATTATCGGAAAAATAATTTCTCACAAACCATTAGACAAATAATTAGTCGCAAAAAACTACAGAAACGCATACATTCTAAGTCGAAGCTGAATGCAATAAGAAGATAGTATTGATTCAGTATGGAAGCGAAACAGATGTAAATGAATACAACAAGTTGTGGATCGAAGTCGCGTACCTAAGCTATCTTTGAGCGGCTAAAATGTAAATCTGAATTAAGCACAACTACTGATAAGCAATAAGTGCAATCGCAATCTCTAATCAACTCTAAAGAACTGAGCTAGAATGCTCAAGAGTGTACAAGCTCACAGGCTTGAAGGAGAGAGCTAACTATTCGATATTTGATCATAAGATTGATCATAATCTTATTCAGATGCTTAGATGTTGAAATATGAATAGCTATTTATACTAAGCAATTAGGTCATCAAAAGCGTTCATCCAGTTGGCTATGATGTGCTGGCATCCATCCAGTTAGGACTTCTCAGAAACTACTTGCTCATGAATTAATGCAAGTTGGTGACTTTGGTCGCAAATAGTCTGTCTGCAGAAATAAACGTGAACTATCACTGTGAGCCGTTTCGAGTAGTTATGCAGTATGTGTAGAAATACTAAGAAAACTGCAGGTCTGGATAAAAGTTGGACGAATATTAAAATGTCGATTAGTCGATTAATGAGAGAATAATCCAACACTCCTCCTTAATCTGAATCCATGAATGCCTTGAACTTTAAACTTAGATCTGCACAAAACTTTCTGTGTGCATCCAAGCTTAATGCTTTAGTAAAAATATCCGCTATCATATGTTGCATTCGACAATACTACAATCTGACCTCTCTGTTGAGAACTTTGCTTCTGACATAGTGATACTTAAGTTCAATGTGCTTACTCCTAGAATGAAATCTAGGGTTGGCTGATCAATAATAATGAATAACGGATTCTATCTTTACCCATTTTGGTGAATTTTGGCTACATTTAGTTAGTTTTTTGAATTTTGACTAGTTTCTTGATTTTCTTGTATTGTCATGATATTTTGATGTTTAATGAATGGATTAGATGTATGAATGCTAAGATTGGCACATGACAATTTTGGTATCAGATCGTTAGATCATTTCCCCATAAAATTTGGTGGAGTTTGCTAAGTTTAGTAGAGTTTCTTGTTCTAGTTTTCTCGATTTTTAATTTCCAGCAAGTTTGGATTCAATTTTTGGCCATTTAATCTTCAATTTTTTGTGTAGTTCTTGTTGTAGATCAATAGATCATTCTTTTAGCTTTCTAGAAGTACTAAGATTTTCTGATTTGGACTATAATGACCAAGTTATGGTTATTTTTGTGTTTTCATTCCAATTTTAGTTAGTGACACTTTTTGCAGTTTGTTTTCTCTATTTTTGGTTGATAGTTTGGCCGAATTTCATGAATTTATCTCTATAGCATTTTAGATCTATCTCTTAGCTTGAATTTGAGTCAATTTGCAGCCAATTTGGTTGAAAATTGAGAGAGAGATCGCAATTCTTGTGAAGGAGGTATGATCCTAGTTTTGGTAGAAAATTTGGGAGAGAAGCACTTCAACTTTTCACTATTGAAGTTTTGTTCCTTTGTAGATTTTCTTCAATTTTTTTTCATTTTGAAGTTTTCGTCAGATTCAAAAATCAACTTTTAAAAAAAAAAAACCCACACATGTGGGTGCTGGAGCTCAAAACCTTTCCTTTGTATTCGCGAGAAAACGTAGGGCACAGAATGAAGAAACAAAATGTTTCTATTGCCAAAGCTTTGCTAGCTTTCCACCCTGATTTTGACAGAAAAGACACATGAAACAAAAATGTTCGCAAACAGTTTCACAACACACGACACGAAATTGTTTTGCAACACAAAATCATTCGTGCTCCACAATGGACCAAGAAGATCAGCCAAGTACCATGGGGTACAAGTATTTGATCAAATATCATGACATCAGCAGAAGTACTCTAGAACATGGCTAATCTGTCACTCTTGTAATCCATGATTAGTTGTAGATGTTTAATCTTTCTGTTCTGGGAAGTTACATGACGCAACACGAAAAAGTTCGCAAACTATATACTTTTTGCTTGATGCATAAAACTGTAAGACGAAAATATACAGAATACATGTCTGCTTGTGAGTGAGACAATTTTGTAAGAGGATCGGCAGATCCATAAGTCCACTAGTAAGAGAGACACTATTTGTGAGAGAATTGTATTTCTCTCACGCCAATGCATTGTGTGGATTTGTCGCACAGTGCTTGAAATCAGAAGATTAATAGATAATATTGTAGCTGTTATGCGCATATTATTCTGAATGATTGTATGATCTCAAATGGATATTTGTCTGCTACTATTCGTGTATCTGATTCACTTGTTTATTCAATTTCACACATTGCTTTGATTTTGATTAATGCTATAATAATCTATAACGTAGATCAACAATGTCTATCTACATTCTGGAGGATTGTAGGAATGATATAGCTGGCAGTGACCAGCAATCATATCTGAATTCCATACGAACTGATTTTGTTCACGAATGTTTTCGCTTCGTGTTTCGTTTTGCTTCACTTCGCGATCACTTGGCTTTCTGCATAAATCAATTCAGAGCTTATTCAAGTTTCGTTTCGCTTCGTTTCATTTCATCTAGTTTTGTTTTGTTTCGTTACAGAACCTGATTGATCTTTTCGCAAATTCTTTCTAGTTTCACTTCGTTTCGTTTCGTTTTGTTGCAGAACTTGATTGATTAGTTTTTGCGAATTCTTCTCGAGTAGAAATTATTTGTGATCAGAACAGTTTCGCGAAATGTTCGCGAATCGTTCGAGAGACTCCTATCAGTTCGTTACCAAAATTTTACTGGAATTTTAAGTTTGCACGTTCCATCAGTGGTATTAGAGCCACCCTATCATAGTCTGACATAGCCGAAAAGCTATCAGATCCAGGAGGCTAAGCATTCAAACAAAACACCACTAACAAGTGAGAACACAAATTCAAGAGCAATGACTTGAATAAGTAGTATACAATCCAAGATCTGTACAGTCTTTGATTCATCAGGATCTAACTTCCTAGCATGGAAGGTTAAGACCTCGTTGATCCTGAAGGGAGAAGGATTATTTCTCCCCCATTGATTCTATTCAATAGAAAAACAGTAGTTGCTACCGCTTCCGCCCAAAAGGAATTTGGCAACCCCTTTTCCTTCAGCATGCTCCTCGCACACTCAACTATAGACCTATTTTTCCGCTCAGCCATGCCGTTTTGCTATAGTGTATGTGGAGTGGAAAAGTGTCTCTTTATCCTACATGCATTGCAAAGATCTTTCAACTCATCAATAATATATTCACCACCCTTATCTGACCTAAAAGTGTTTAGCCTCTTCCCTGTGTAGTTTTCCATCAAGTATTTGAATGGTTCATATTTTAGCTTCAGAATATAGACCCATATCCTCCGTGAGAAATCATCTATGAAGAGTTGAAATATTCTCTCATTAATCGACTACTCGACATTTTAATCTACGTCCAACTTTTATCCAGACCTGCAATTTTTTTTTCATGTTTCTACACAAACTGCATAACTACTCGAAACAGCTCATAGTGATAGTTCACGTTCATTTCTACAAACAGACTGTTTGCGACCAAAGTCACCAACTTGCATTAATTCATTAGCAAGTAGTTTCTGAGAAGTCCTAACTAGATGGATGCCAGCACATCACAGCCAATTGGATGAACGCTTTTGATGACCTAATTGCTTAGTATAAATAGCTATTCATATTTCAACATCTAAGCATCAGAATAAGATTATGATCAATCAGAAGATGATCAATCTTATGATCAAGTATCGAATAGTTAGCTCTCTCCTTCAAGCCTGTGAGCTTGTACACTCTTGAGCATTCTAGCTCAGTTCTTTAGAGTTGATTAGAGATTGTGATTGCACTTATTGTTATCAGTAGTTGTGCTTAATTCAGATTTACATTTTAGCCGCTCAGAGATAGCTTAGGTACGCGACTTCGATCCACAACTTGTTGTATTCATTTACATCTGTTTCGCTTCCATACTGAATCAATACTATCTTCTTATTGCGTTCAGCTGCGTCTAAAAAATGTATGCGTTTCTGTAGTTCTTCGCGACTAATTATTTGTTTGATGTTTCGCGACTAATTATTTGTCTAATGCTTTGCGACAAATTATTTGTCTGATAATTCGATGCTTAATGTTTGGCTACGTAATCACTATAGTACTAATGATCTCAAAGTTAGTTACTATAAGATCAAACGTGATTTCTATCACTATTGTTTTGTTCAAAATTGATAGGCGTAATCATCCATGAAGAAAGAGGAAGATAATTTATTCCGTTGTGCACGATAAGTTTTAATTCTTGTCGTTTGAATTCTTTTCATTCGAGTTCGTTTCTTTTCGAGTTCAACCTATCTTTCACATACCTCTTTCCAACATGGTATCAAAACATTGATTCTTCAAGGCCTAATACTATTAGAGCGCAAGCTCTACTTGATATCTTTCGCGATATCAAATTATTCTTCAGCACGAATCAATTTGTTTCAGTATCAGAGAATTGACTTCCAGAGCACTGTATCTTTCTCTTAACGACAATCAAATCATCGACAGTCTAAAGTTCCAGATGGATTCTCAAAGTAAAGTCGGTCTTATCACAGATGAGTTGAATGGATCCATTTATTGTTTATGAAAATTTAAGATGAAGACCTTGCTAATTGCCAACAAGTTGTGGGAAGTTGTTATAGGTATCGAAGTGAAGCCTGATTAAGACGACATAGACGACTCGAAATGAAAATTGAAGGATGGTAAAGCTGTCGCACTTATTATCCTCAATATAGATGTAACTACTAAGTTACATCTTCGAAGGAAATTCTTCACACTCAAGATGTCGAATAACAATGCTCTTCATAACCATATTAACCAGTTTAAAAATCTCTTGCAACAGATGGCCACTGTTGGATCAGTCATAGATGATCAAGACGCAATGATGACATTGCTTTCAAGCCTGCCCTCTACAAATGAGAACTGGGTGATGATCATCACGACACACTTAGATCTAACCCTTACCAGAGTTATCACTGTGTTGCTGCAAGAAGATAATCGAAGAAGTCAAGACACTTTGTCTACCTCTTCGTCTCATGCTCTGTATGTCAACAAGGGCTCGAAACAATAGAAGCAGAAAAGCTCCAAGCAGTCTATATTGAATCAGAAACAGACTCAACATGAGATCCAGGATTGCCGAATTCTCAAAGTGAAGAATACAACCAAGCAACCTGATCAACAAGCAAATACAATTACAACATCTCCTCAAGTCAAAATGGACGAAGGCATTTATATGGTCAAAGACAAATACATGAATTCGAATGATTCGTGGTTTCTAGATTCCGGAGCTACTCAACATATGACCCATCATCATGAGATTTTCCAACACAAAGAAGTATGTTTATCTTCTCACACTATCGAAGGTGATGATATTGTAAGATTAAGTTTCCAACATGATCAACCTTTATTGACAAATTTCTAGAAGAACAGTTGTTTACTTCATTGAATAGAAGAAGTCAAAAGCTTTCATCAAAAGTTCAAACAATTCAAAGAGCATGAAGAAATTGTCATGTGCCAATCTTAGCATTCATACATCTAATCCATTCATTAAACATCAAAATATCATGACAATGCAAGAAATTCAAGAAACTAGTCAAAATTCAAGAAACTAACTAAATGTAGCCAAACTTCACCAAAATGGGTAAAGATAGAATTCATTATTCATTATTATTGATCATTCACAAGATTAGGCCTGAAACTAGAGCATGATCATAGCTCTCATGTGATTGTAGGCATATGAACCATCAACACTATCAAGAAAGCTCTCAAAGAGAAGCTTCAAGATCGCCAAAAGTTCAAAAATCATAAAAGTAGAATAGCCTCCAAATTAGCACGACCTCCTCTATTTATAGTGTGTCTTTAGTGCCTTAATTAACATTTGGGGCCTTATTACTTTAATTTGGGCCTTACAACCATTATTATGATTCCCGCCAATACAAATGTGGTGTGGTTGTTTGTGCCTTTTTATTAACAATTCCAATGACTAGTTCTAGTCTAGTTTAGATCCATGGCTATTTTGGTAATTCATTAATAAGCTCATGGGCCCATTACATACAGCACATGACACCACCCCTACTGAAGCATTTTTGCCCTAAAAAATGAAGACCATGTAGTTTTCCATCAAGTGTCATGCTCCATAAGACCTCTGCCTGTCTCCGTAATTGTAGGCCATCTCTTTAGGTAGGAATGATCTTCCCACGTGTTGTCTTCCGGAGGTAATCCTTTCCATTTGATCAAGCGCTTCTCATTTCGTAACTCTTTATCTCGATAACCCACCATTGCCTCTGGTTCTACTTCCAAATTTCCCTCTTCATTGATTGGTGGCAGTTCCACTGTTTGAACATTTTTTCTGATATGTTTCTTCAACAGGCTGACATGGAACACATTATGCATTTTTGTTATGGTTTGTCTGATAGCATGCTCGGAAGGTAAAAAGGAATAAAAATCATGCTGTAAAAAATCCAGAATGATCCCCTTATGGATTTAGAGAAATCCATCCCCCAAAATTCACCAAAATTGGTCAAATTTTGACAATTTTTTACTTCCTATAAATCCAATTGCTAAAATTCTTGGCTCTATCTTCTAGGAAAGCTTCAAAAGACTATTCATCTTTTTCCAGCTTCGATTGATCTTCCAAGTCTATTATTTTATTTACAACTTTACTTGCGTGCTCATTGGGCCATGGGCTTATACAAAAAGATGCCATGCCCTCGCAACACATTTTCTTAGATGATTTTATTTATTTACACTTTGTTGGAAATACCCGCAACAGGACCCATGGCCTAAAGTAGTGTCGGTCCCTCGGCACTCTGCCGGTTTAGTATAGCATTTTCTTCGCCCGCCTTTGCTGGATCAGATAGGTGGTGACGTCCTCCATAAAGTTGAGGCGGTCCAGTTTCTTCAAGTCCTTGGGCATGTGAAGGGACTTGTGGACTCCTCACAGCCAATCTTGGTCGACCCATGTTTGGAATCTGCGTGTCCATGGATCGCCCAGAAGCGTAGCTTGGTAATACACACGAGCGATTGGTAGCTGATCTTCAACTTTGTCTGAAGGTAGCGCCTTATTAACGTCAAAGAATATGGATGGGAGAAAACTATCCCATTTAGTCTCGATACCCATTAGATGTTCTAAGTCCCAGGCGTAAGTGGCTACCGCGCGGACTGTTGGATCAAGGCAATTGACATAATGGTTTGCGAATGCGGTGGTAGCCCTTCTGGCATGTACATCCGTAGTCCACCCATATTTTGACTGTATAATCGACCAATCAAAATTCTGAAGTGTGATCTTGTCCAGAGGGGTGCCGCATTCCGCCCATTTGGATCTTTGTGTATATGGCAGGAAGTGCGCGTTCACCTGTAATTGTTGTGGCCCTGATGGCCGCAAGGTCTCTTTTAAACAACCGTTGACGCCACTCTGGTTGTGGTTGGAGGGCGGGTAATACTTGCAGTTCTTTACTTTTTATGGTCTGAATGAAAATGATATCTGCCAACCGCCTCTTGATGACTCGTGGGGATACTTTGATAGGAATTCCTCGATTTTCTCCTCCACGGACTTGGGTTTTCGGAAGGCCTAGCTAGCATATATCGTGCGCGAACCTCTAGATGATGTGGCTTGGCTTTGGCTGGTATCTGCGCCTTGGCCCTGGTCTCGCGTCTTAGTAGCCATATCTGTTTTCCCTTGATCTTGGCCTTCAGACCCTTGATCTTAGTTAAATCCCCCTGTTGCCTGCTGGCTTTGGTCTTGGCTGGTACTGGCCTGTGCAGCGTCAAAAATCGGTGGCAGTGAAATTACCATGGGGGTGGGTTGGGCCTTTGTGTCCATGAATTTTTGGCACGCCTTCAGGGCTTGCTTGGCCTAGGTGAGCTCGTGAGTTGCGCTTGTCCGATATTTGTTGAACTATTTAAGGTTTGGCTATAAACCTACACCTGTTGTCGAAGAAGATTCATTTCTGATTGAGAAAACGGCCTTGAGTCTGGTGTAGGTTGAGTTTACTAGGCGAGCTTTTCATCTTGTAGGGCTTTGACCTCCGTCCCCAGGCGTGTATTCTCTACTTCCAAAAGGTTTAGTTGCGTCTGGATGGGAGCAAGTCATTGGGATGCTTCAGATTGAAGCTCCCGCACCTTTGTGAAGGCCTCTGTCAGCACTCTAAAGAGGCTTTTGATATATTTGTTAAGGCCCTCCTCCTTCTGCTGTAGCTTGGCAATCTCCTGGTGCCCTTCTTGTTCATGTTGGTGCGTTAGAATGAATTCGTGCTATAGCTTGGTGAGGTCTGCCCACAGCTGTGTGTTACTCGTCGCCAGGTGTAGTACCCTACTTTCCATAATGGCTTTGGTCGCTACCGCATCTAGGATGTATTTTCCCAGAGTTTAGTACGCCGTCGTTAGGTATGTGGGAGCAACCGGTACACTGGCACTGATAGGGGGCTTGTGTTGTATCGGCTCCGACGACTTGTGAAATACCGTCGTCATTATCTTCTATCAGGTTCTCATTGGATCTGATGTCATCTGGGGCGGTAAGATCAGTCCGATCTGGCGATGGTACGAAAACTGTTTGAATAAATGCATCATCAGGCAACGGTTGGTTGCCCTCGGCAACCTTTGGTGGCGAAGCAGGTGGGGTTTGAGAAGCAACTATGGAAATAGGGGTGAGGACGGTTTGTCCGAACGAGAGGATGGGAGGAACAGAGGGAAACTGAAGGGTGGTGTGGATTATGGAAGAAGGCAATGTTTGCGAGGGTTCAACTCTCGTAGGAAGTGATCTCTCTCACAACTTGTTCCTATGATTGGATTTTCAAGATCAGACCATGTAGGTAGGCTAATTTCACTGCTCTGATTCCATTCAGGCACCTTGCAACGGTTGGTAAGTTGATCTTGATGCTCTGCGAGGGTTCTAAAAATCTAGCTTTTGAGAACCCTCGCACACACTAGAAAAATGGATATTCCTCCATCAGGAACTCTCCCAGAGATTTTCATAGATGCATCTGGATCAAATCTAGTGACTATCCAAGTTTCAAGAGCTATCTCCCAGGGGATCTCAAAAAATCATGAAAAAGTGCTCTTTTAGAGTGTTTTTTGATGAGATCTTGAGATTTTCTGATTTTTAACTTTTGTAGATTGGTAATCAACTTCATCCAGGCTTGATCTGACTGTTGGTAGTTCTCTGAAAGTTCTGATGGATACTTGGTAACGGATTCCTTAGTCAATTGATGATCTGTTTCCTTCTTGATCCTATCTGGATCTGGATCCTTCTTGGATTTTGATGGATTTCCCCGATCTTGCAAGATTTGGCTAAATCTTGATGGATCTACCTTGATTTGGCTCGATCTTCTTAGATCTAGCGGTGATGGCTTAGCAGATTAGCTTTTCGTAACGTGCCCCCACCAATCTGGATCACTGTGGTGGCAGTACTTGTGCAACCGGCTACCGTTGATGGGTGTATCGAATGGTGTCCCATCTAACTTTTCTAAATTCACGGCTCCATGATTAAGAATTTCCTTGATATGATAGGGACCTATACCTGTGAATTTTAATCTCCCTTTGATCGCCTTGGCTTTATACATCAGGACCAGATCTCTGGAACGAAGATCCTTTTTTTGTAATCTACGATCATGCCATGCTTTGAGATTTGGACTCACTAAGACGTTGCGTGGTGGCAATCCTTAATGAAGGAACTAAAAACTCTTGGCATCACAGCATTCTGACCATATACCAATTGGAAGGGTGTTTGATCAGTATTTTCTTTATATGCTGTCCTGAATGCCCACAGTGCAGCATGCAACTTATGTTCCCAATCTGATCTACTAGCTTCAACTGTTTTCGTGAGCACGCTACACAGGATCTTATTGGATGATTCTGCTTGCCCATTACCACGAGGATAATAAGGTGTACTGGTTCTGTGGATCACGAAGAATTCCTCCAACAGGACCTTTATGGTCTCATTGATGAAATGGCTTCCGCGATCGCTGACTAGCTCTACCGGGCATCCGAAGCGTACAATGATATTTTCATAAAGGAACTTGGCAGTGGTCCTAGCATCAACTACTGCCTTGGCTTCGACCCATTTGGTGAGGTAGTCTGTGTCTACGATTACATATCGAGCCTGGGAACTCCTTGTCACAGGGTGAATTAGACCGATGTTATCCAATTCTCACTTTTTGAATGGCGCTTGGGCTAAGACCGGGTGCAGTAGGTCATAATTCAATCTCGTTGGCCTTCTCGCCCTTTGGCACACATCGCACTTTTTTAAGTATTCCTCCGTATCCTTATGAATCGTTGGCCACCAACATCTTGATTGCAGGATCTTGTGAACTATAATGTCGGATGCAAAATGGCCTCCACCCATGCCTTCATGTGAAAGCAAAATGATCTTGGTGGCCTCATAAGGAAGAATACACCGCCGAAGAATTTCGTCTAGTCCTCTTCGGTATAACTGGCCGACAATCAGCTAATAAGGTCTAGCCTTCAAGATCAATTTCCGTTGTTCCGCCTTTGGTAGTGATTTGTCTGGTTGGCCCCGCATTAGATATTCAACAATGTCGGTAGTCCATTCTGGTATTGTGTCCATGTAAAATAAGACAACATCTGCTAGTTCATTGTCAGGTTGGGTTGCAATCTCCTTCCCCTTGATTCGTGATACATGATCTGCCATGTAATGTTGTTTTCCCTTGCGAACTACTATCCGAAAATCAAATTCCAACAACAGAAGTAGCCATCTGGTGATTTTTCCAGTGTTGCAAGTTTTATTAACGAGATAGAACAAGGGTTGATGGTCCGTATAAAAGGCAAAATGTGTGGCCATCTAGTAATGTCGAAATTTCTTAACCGCATAAATCATTGCCAGTGTTTCTCGCTCTGTGGTTGAATAATTTATTTCGGTATCATTGAGCTGTCGGATTGCAAATCGGATTGGAAAATCCTTTTTGTGTTCACCTGGCTTGGTTAAGGCTGCTCCAACTGCATACTTCGATGTGTCCGTATGCACGTGAAACTCAATGGACCAATTGGGTGGGCGTAAGATTGGTGCTGAAACCAATGCATCCTTAAGCTTCTGGAAATCCTTTAGGGCTTTCTCGTTCCAATGTGGATCCGTTGTGAGTTTGTAAATCGGTCGGGCTAACTCCGTAAATTCAAGAATGAAGATCCTGTAATAGTTAGCATGACCCATGAAGATATAGACTTCGCGGATCGTCCCCGGTGGTGGTAGATCAATAATGATCCTGATCTTTGATAGATCTGTGGCGATCTCGTGTCTTGACACTATATGGCCGAGAATCAAGCCATGTGTTACCCATAATTGACATTTTTCTGGATTCAAGGAGATCTGGTAGTCGCGGCATTTTTGTAATACCTTCTCCAAGTTGGATAAGTGTTCTGAGTCTGGTCCATGCACGCACAGATCGTCCAAGAAAATTTCCAAAAGTTTTTGTAGATAATCTTTGAATGCTGCCTACATGACTCGTTGGAAGGTGCTTGGGGCATTGCAAAGTCCGAATGACATCACTTTAAATGCAACTCTTCTATCATAGAAGCTGAGCTGCCTGGCACAAATCTTGCTAGCGCTCTTCGTTCTCTTGTCGACCTTCTAGGAGATCCTCCTAGAATTGCAATGCTCTTGCCTTTATTTGCTCTACTAGGTTCGGAACCATTTCGGTTTACAAGTATCATAGTATTAGGCTGTTTCGTGAATCTTTTTTCATCTGATTCGTCACTCGAATGAGATGCAACTCGAACATCTTTGTCTAAGTGTTCGTCCTCTTCTCCCTCTGTCATAGTGGACAGATCATAGTACTGTCTTTCAAGAACCTCATAACTGATAGGATCATGGTTGGCCATCGTTCTGCTCTCATCGAATTTGACATCTCTGACTGTCTTCACTGTGTTTGTCTCTGGCATATAGACTTTGTAGTATGATGAATTATTGTCATATCCTACAAGATATCCATGTTTTGCTTTCTCGTCAAGCTTTTTTCGAAGCTTATCAAGAATATGTGCATAAGCTGCACAACCAAAGATACGGATGTGAGTCAGATTGGGTTTTCTACCCCACCATAATTCGTGTGGTGTCGTGTAAGGAACACCAAACTTTTATGTCCTAATTTGAATGTAAGCAGTTTTAGCTACTGTAATCATCAATAAAGGTTATATAATACTTTGAACCTCCTAATGAGATCACGTTGAAAGGTCCACAGATGTCAGAATGCACTAACTCCAGAATCTTGGTCGTTCTATAGGAGTCCTTGACAAAAGGAGTGTGTGACATCTTACCCTTTAGACATGCATCACAAGTCATCGAATTGGTTGCATTTGAGATGCTCACCCCTGTGATTGCTCCAGATGGCTTGCTTGATATAGTGCCATTGAATTCATATGGCATAGTCTCATGTGCCATAGAATATCTAGCAAATCATCATGAGTCTGATGCACTTCATCTGCAAGCAAGCATACCTTCAAATGATATAGTCTGTCTTTTCTTCTACCTTGAGTGATTAGAGTACTGGTACTTGCATCAACAACATTGCATGCTTCGTTCGAGAATGTTACACACATCTCTTAATCAGCTATTCTTGCCACTGATAGCAAGTCTTGCTGCAATGTAGGCATGAACAGAACATCTTCAAATCGTCTGTCTCTGTCGTTTGTATTGAGCCATAATGAACCAATACCATTCACTTGATGTTTTGATCCATCTCCAAGAATGATAAATCTTGATGGATCTGCACTTTGGAAATCAGACATGATTCATTTTGATGTAATGAAGTGTGAGGTAGCTCTTGATTCACGAATTACCTCCTGTGTGTTAGGTGTTGATACTACACACATGTCTGCACAGATGTAGGCGATCGAATTAGCATGATTTGATCGTTCTTTGCCCATCTTTGAGCTCTCTAGATCCTCGACATTGGACGAACTATTATTGTTCTCCTATTTGCTTTGAGCTGATTTGTTTCTTGGGTTTTGGCGACAGTCCATGGGTGCATGACCCTTCTTGTGACAATGGATATACTCAATTTTTGGGTTAAGCCAACATGCACTCAGTTTAGTTACCACAAGCATGTTGGCTATATAATGACCTTTCGCATTACTTCAAACAACAATCCAACCCAAATTTCATTGAGAATTGATCAATCTTTAACCAAAACTATTAAAGCATCAAAAATTGACTTTTTCTTCAATTTTCAGCCTTTTGAGGTCTTTTTGCTCAAGGGCTTTGTTTGATGCAATAGAATTTTTTTTCTTGCTTGAGAGCACTCTATTGAATCTTCCCTTGTGCGTCACCTTTACAATTCACAGCTTCCGAATGATTCAGAAAATCAAAAAATTTATAGCTTTTCTGTCAACCTTTCCGATTCTTCTAATTCTCTCAGATTTCAGCGAAAGTAGCTTGTAACCTATATTGCACCGAGGCTCTGATACCATGATAAAGATTGATTTGCACAATTTATGCTGTGATTCCAACCAGCTATCGACCACAGAATATGGAGAACTAGAAAGAAACTAAGCCCACATCATAGAACTCCAAAGAGAAAGTACATATAGTTAAGCACTAATTTTTTAGGGGTTACCACTATGTAGCAAACCGGTCCTATACAAGACAACTATCCCGACTCACTTACTCAAGTGTCGTCAATGTGGCCCTCGTACTATAGCATGTACTAAAAGTTAAAAAGTTGCTTTTTACAATAGAACAAAGTAAGGACTGGAAATAATTGGAAATACACTGGGCTTATTATTCTAACAATTATTTCTTAGCATTGCCACAAATACACTCTATTCATTGACAAGTCGGAAGATATTTTTGTTTCTTGCTCGTTGGGCAAGCGAGTTTAAACATCTTAACATTTTGGTTCATGTTTTCATGTATTTACCAAACCTATTTCGCCTACATATTTTTGTATTTCAACTTGATCTTCTTGACTTTCCTATATAAATGTATGGCAGATTAAGTTCTAATAGCTCGTTATTTTTTGTTGTAAGGTGTCTGCGTACTCTTTTTTCAAATGGTGCTATTCCCTCCTGTGTCCAACTTTCTGGGTCCAATTGGTGTTGCTCGTAGTGCCTCAGTGAGTTTTCTTTTATTGACTCTCGTTCATCTGTCTGTTGTACAGAATGCTAGCTTATATCTTAAACTTTACAAAATCACGAGTACTAATTGGTGTTGAAGAACCTGATATGAACTTTATGATCAATTGTAGATGTTATCTATCCCTTTGTTAGCAGCATACCCTTACATATCAACATTAAACGTGTCCTGGTCATGGGCTGCTATCATCATTGCATCAATTCTTAAAAGTGCACTCTCGGTAAGCATCTTCTTTTTTCTTGTTTTTAAGTGTCTCTAAAGTAATTGGATTTTAAGTGGCCGGCCAAGATAATGCACTCAATTCAATGGCTTTTGTCTTTGTTATTGTTCTAGCGTTTGGAAAAGAACTTATTGGGCACATTCTTGTCATTATGAAAACCCATCAGTTTTCCATGACTAGTCCCTCCTTAATACCCTTTGTTTCCTTAACCCTTTTGAAAAAAAGTCACTTTTTTCATGTTATCATTTTTTATCATTTTGGCCATGACATGGTTTTGTTTTCCATAAACAAAAAAAGTATGGCATACTAAAATATTGATGTTGATGCAAAATATTTACAAAACACCTTTATCAATGCATTCATTAGTGCTAGTAAAATATAACTAACCCATGGATAATTTTTATGAGTGAACATTGCAAGCACTAGCTTTTTGGGACAAGAAATAATCCTTGACCTATTTGCTACACAATGTTGAATGTAGTGACACACGTGTTGTTATGTAACAAAACATATGTTGTAAGAAGTCTACAATCTAACGTTTTCATGGAAATACAATGTGTTGGAGTATGTTTTTGTGCCCTAATCTGCTTAAAAAGCTATTCAAGAGTATAAATAGCAGCCACTCTTTCTCATTTGAGATGTCATGTTTTAGAGATTTTCCTAGGTTCTTAGTTGGAGAACTTCTTGTTCTTCATGGTTGGGGATT
This sequence comes from Diphasiastrum complanatum, assembly GCA_029204225.1. Taxonomy (NCBI): domain Eukaryota; kingdom Viridiplantae; phylum Streptophyta; class Lycopodiopsida; order Lycopodiales; family Lycopodiaceae; genus Diphasiastrum; species Diphasiastrum complanatum. The sequence goes on from CM055107.1 coordinate 42,974,714, forward strand.
AGCTTGTGACTACATGTGATATTCATGCAATAATCTTGGTCAAGTTTGTTGTTTGCTCATCATTATATAGCCGTTTGTGCCTTGTGTGATGGTAAATTTATGATTAGGTTTATAACATGGTATTAGAGCACTTTTTTATATGCATTTCTTTTGTCGGTTGAATCTTTCAATGCCCTACGGCTTAATCACCAATCTCTAGTGTAACCCAAGAACCATTCTCAACAAGTATCATACCTTTTGTGGCACTTTTTCAATAGGATTATTCTTTTTTTTTGTGATTATGTCATGTATGAATGGTTAACATTGCTTCTAGTTTTGTTGTGAATTGAATGCGTCAATATTTTTGTGTACTTTTGGATTAAGTCTAAGTGCAAAAATATGGTTATCCTTAACATCTTTGATGCTCTGACGCTATGGTTGTCTTTGACACCTTTTGACTTGATCGAAGTGTAAGATTTTTTGTGACAAATGATCCATCTAGTAAACATAGTAATTTTTCTTTTATCAAAGTCTTTCGTAGTGCACACATACTGAGTGATCAAAACTTTTGAATGTAGTTCTGTCGATATTTTGACCTCTTACTATGTCAATCATTCCACCTTACTTCAATAGAGGGTAAGAAGCTAAAAATTAGGGAGGTATGTGAATAGATAAGAAAGCCCCATGAAGCTATCAGTATATTCAAAGAGAGTGCTATTTTCTTGTAGGCTACGAAAGATATTGGCCTTGTCGTAGAAGCCTATGTGGATCAATCATGACAACTCTAGTAAGCTACAAAAAAAAAAACCTCATCACTTGTAGCAACATGATTTAGATTGGTGGCTTTAATTGCATGCCTCCAAGGAAAGGCATGACCATCCAAATGTAGTTTAGTTAATTGTCTCTTTATGGGACATAAATGCTCTAGTACATGTGAAAATCTTTGGAATTTTGCAAACCAATTTCCTAGCTAATTGAGATTGGTTGAGCTAGAGTATACTCCAAGCTAGAATTTATTCTTGAAACATAGACAATAATGGTCTAAAATTTTTCAAAATGTAATGACAAGACTTTAATGGTGTATTGGTTAAGCGAATGGGATCATACCGAGGCAGTGAGGTTAAGGATATCAAAAAGCCTATTGAAAAGTTTGTGATACATCCTCATGTTGGTGTTGCATCTACATGGCAAGGTCTTGATGATACTTGAACTGTTGCTCTAGTAACGACTACGTGAGTTGTTGTATAGTAGGTTCACAAATCTCAATGTTCGAAGTAGCTTGTGTAAGTAGCATCTTGACTAGTTTTGTAAGAAGCAAATGAGAAATTTGGGAAAGTGGTGAGAACCACAGTAGCTTTCAAGAGCATTGATTCATAAAGTGACTGTAACAAGATGAAAGACTACAATCCAGTGATATAAACTACTTTTCTAGTCTTGCCTTCAATGGTGATCTCGATACAAGTCTAACAAGATGAAAAACACTCATAAAAATTGAAGTCGTTACTACTAACTGAAGACATAGAAGTAAAGTCCCTTGGGATACCACTGGGATAAACAAGCATTGATAGCGGGTCACAAGTAGAAATTTTCCAAAAAAAAAAATGTAGACTATATTAGAAAGTGTATGAATGTATAGCAATTTGTGAGTGTGATTCACATGGAACAATTTTAACTAGCTCCATGCTCATGGGACTTGCTACCAACCATCAGGTCCCACAATTCGTTTTTTCTTGTTTCATGGGAATTATGCTCATGTGATCCCAAAATTTCCACTACTTTACTTTTGTAATCGGATGGTGTTTACCCGTTTCCCACATCCCGTTTCTCAATTATCATTTTCCATTTCCCAAGGGTTCCACATTTCACAGATGTGAAACATTTCCCAAAATAATGTTTCATATCTTGTACATACATTCTCAGTCATATTTAAGTATACACTTAAATCGATTGATCCCATTCTCAAGGAACAATTTTTTTTTCCAATTTATATGAAATTATTGATATGTTTGAGTTCAAATTTGTTACAAGATTTCATACACAAAAAGCAACACAATCATTTCAAAATACTTAAAAGTATTCAAAGTGGATGTATTCTCATCTAATCAAAGCACACTTAGAGTCAAAATTTACATTTGATCCTATCCTAGAAAAGACCTTGGTTCAGATGTCAAACATCAAATTCAAAACTAGTTGCTAACGGTTTCTTGGTATGTTCAAGACAAAACTCATGGGCACTCATTTTGGTTAATGGAACTAAATCCAGTCAAACTAAAAATTGAAAACTTTTATGTTCTAAAAGAAATAGATTAGTATTTGGATAGCTTCCCATATCTTGCATAGTTATATATTTCCTCTTTCTTTAGGTTTAGGCCAACTTGATCTTAAGAGAGAAACTAGAGGGAGCATGTTTTTTCTCTCCACATACATTTATGTTCCTTTTTAATTCATATAATTGTGAACCAAATGCAATTTTTCTCTCCTTATGCTGCTCTACTTGTTGTTTATCAATATTTGCTAGCCTTGAACTTTTGTTTGCATAATAAATTTTAATTTTCCTTTCTGGTTGAGAAGATATGGATGATTTTAGTCATGTCTATGATTCTTTGTACCTTTTCAGTTACATGAGCATTCATCTCCTTCGATATCAAGAATTCCAACTTTTCGTTTTGTCCTATATGTTGCCAAATCACTATTGTCACTCAATTCCAGTTGTGTTGCACTTTTTAGATCTTTTGGCACCCTTAGGGATCAAAATTGATTGAATTTATTGTGGCTCGTGCCCATTAGAGTGGAGGATAAATCATCACCCTAAACAAAGCATTCTAGAAGTTGAAAGGAATTCATTTTTTTGTAATTGGAGTTGTTTGTTTGGAGACTCGAGATTTCTTTGTAGGAGATTCATGGCGAATGAGAAGAAGCTAGCTAGAATAACAACTTAAGAGTCAATTCTAGAATGGATAGGTCTTGGAACATTTATAAGAAGCTACTTCTCAAATCCATGTATAGAATCTAGACAGCTTTGAAATGGTATTGCAATTCCATAGGTCCTTTGGATATGTTCTTGATTGCTTCTTTGTATGTTTTGAATTTTGTATTCTCATATGAGATTTGACTTTTTCAGGTAGCTGTGTACACCGCTGCATATCTTTTGATGAATAATTCTGTGGTAAGATACACAAACTTGAAGTTTTTTAATGCTTTAATGGACATTATTTTGTGTGCAATATTGAAGTAGTTTTCTAAAGGCTGGATTTTGTACTTAAAAGTATTTGTTCTCAAACTCATAGAATTAATGAACCGTGGGCAGTTCATCACAGTTCTGAGAACCGTACAGTTCTCAAAATTTTTTGGCCAAAATCGTGGTGAAACGTGTAGTTATTAATTAGTTAATTAATTTTTTTATTTTTTTTGCTCATTTTTTATCAAATATTAATTAGTTGATTAATTATGATGAACAGTACCACGGTTCATGAACCGTGGTACGATTCACCACGATTCTGAGAATCGTGGGTACTATGCTCGAACTTTACATAATTTAATTGAAGAATTTTACTTGTTGTGGTTCTTTAATGTTGTATTTTTTGAGATTTTATTCTATTTATGTTCATGACCTTGAATAAAAGTCAGGAAATATTGCAAAATGCATCATCTCACATTGCATTTTAGGTGGTCATAGATATTGCAAGTATGGAAGAACATAGTAATTGCAAAAAAATTATTGTTTTCATTCAAATCTGATATATCTAGCAAAGTTGTCCAAAGATTCATGTGTCCATTCCACTTGGCTCCCCATCAGTCATTTTTGACAAGTTTCACAACTGGGACTCATTTTTTATGATAGGCCTCAATCTCAAGAACCATTTTAGCAATTTTTTGACACATAAACTATTGATCATTGATACCTTAGCCATTTATAAAAGGACTTAATAGTGTCTTTTTGACAATGTTCTCCTTGGAAAAAGTATTTCCCTGCATCCAAAAATCATTTCTTTAATTTTAAAAAAAACATTTGCTTCGGTTTCAAACCTCTATTGCATGGTTGTGACAACGTTTGCAGCAACATAATGCAAATAAATACTCAATCATCTCATCAATGTAAGATAGTTCCAATTCTTAGCTGGTGCATATTTCTCGATGTTGTAGACTCAAGATCAACGAGGAGCTGCAAATGGGCTTTCATTGAGTGCGATGTCCATCTCCGTTGCTTTTGGGCCTGCAGGTGGAGGTGCACTGTAAGCACATCTGTCCATTTTTAATGAGACTAGCATGTCAGTCAAGCTTTCTTTCATGTTAGATCAATTTGATTGGATAAGCAAAGATTGCTAGTCGCAAATATGCTTATTTTATCTTGCTTCAGTAGCATGTATTTGTATCAAGTAAGCAGTATGTATCCTGGAGTTTATGAGTCCTTCAAAATAGTACCTCCTGTTTAGAGGACTTTTTTGTTTTGCCTGCTTAGAGAACTATTGATTGTACCCTTCAATTCTCGCTACTTGTGTATATGTATTTTACCAAAACACTAATGAAATCAAGCTTGTGCAGTTTTGCTTGGTCTCAAACACGATTGGATGCTACTTTTCTTCCTGGTAAAGTTTTTTTTTATTGAGTTTTCATTATACAAAACAAGCATAGTAGAAAAATGGCAAATCCAATTTGATTTATAATGCATTTGTATTTCTAGCTATAGCTCTAAAAGAATTGTTGATTTGAATACAGGGGAACAGATTGTGTTCTTTTTCATGGGTATGCTTGCCTTAGTCACATGTATTGCAACATTTGAGCCCTTTCTACCACAATCGGTGAACAAACAAATTGTGGAAACTCATCAATCTACACAAGACAGAACTGCAGAGCCTCTTCTAGTATGATAGTCCTCGTTATTTGACAACAAATTTGATTTTCCTGGCAATCCATTGAAGCTTTGTTATTTCTCATTGAGAGGGTTGACAAGTAGTTGGTTTTTTTAGCTTGTGAAGTTCTTAACCAGAAATCTTGTAAATGGAGCTTGTAAAACTGGTGTCTTCCATCATTCAGTTAGAGATGTTTTTAAGCTTTGACATCACAATTTTGGCATTTTTTTTTTTGCTATCACCTGTCACTAGGCATTCCAATCAATTTGTGAGTGTAAATAATTTGTGGTAGCTCAAAGAACTCAAAGAGTCAATGACAAACAATGTAGTAGAGCCTTCTGTGCTCTAAGTTCACATGAACTATATTAACTTGGCCATTGTAGTTCCATTCAACCAATTCTTTAACCACACTATCCGTTGGTTGTAGATAAGAGCTACTATGTCATAAGATCCTATAGACAAGGTGTACATTGCAGTGACAATCCTCTTTATGTTACTTTTAGACCAATATAGTTCTCTATATGCCCAAAGAATTGGGTAAAACTGTTTTAACTCCAATTTATTATTTCTTTACAAGCTTGGGTTGTCTTCTTGAATAAAGCAATCCTAGGCATTCTGAAATAAATTCTATTGTACAATTCCATTTTTCTTTGATATTCTCACCATGGGCATTACTCGAATTCCTTGCACCACCAACGTGTTATGTCTTTTGTCCTTTATAAGAAATTTACTGTTTCTTTCTCTCATCTTGCTAACAAGCTTAGTTGGTCCCCAATCTGTTCTCTTTTGTGAATATTGGAGATTCAAAATCTAGTTGAAACCTCAAAAAATGAAAAATTGAAAGAAAATTGTGAAATTAGAAGGCTTTTTTGTGTGTATGGTGCTTTTTATTGCAATGAAACAAGTAAGCATAGTAATGTCTAAAATGCTTTATCTTATGGCTGTATAAGCATACTTTCCTATGAGGTATACAATACATGTTTTGGCTACATTGATACCAAAAAAAAAAAATTTAAAAACTTGTCAATCTCTCTACTAAGAAAAATCTTCTAGGGACAATGACATCCTATTTCTGAGAGCATGTTAATGGTGTATCACAACAATTATTCTAGTTTTGCACTACAAAGGTGACTCATTTATGGAATTCTCTAAAGAATATTGTTGTGGGTATTTTCTATACATAAATAAATGAGTGAATCCCATCACTAAAACTACTATTGGCCAAGCCTTACCCAGTAGGCCCCACCACAGTACATCGTACAGTTAGGACCAATAAGTGTGAGGGCATTGGCTTCTTGCATGTATAAGCCCAGCCCAATGAGCATATTAATTAAATAGTTGTTTTCTAGTGACGTGGGCCCTAGGTGCAAATAAAATAAGTTAAAAGGCCAAAGTCTAAGTTATAAGGTGGAGTCAAAGTCAAATGGTGGTAGGTGGGGTGTGTTTCTTTGTACACCACTTTGTGTTTTTTTGAAGGGCTAGGGTTTCAATCCTTGTCACTTCAAGTAGCCAATAGGATGAATGGGGCAAGGGCCTCCCCAAGAATAAAGGGCACCATTTTGATGTTCTCAATTCAAGGAGGAGACTCTCTCTCTCTCTCTCTCTCTCTCTCTCTCTCTCTCTCTCTCTCTCTCTCTCTCTCTCTCTCTCTCTCTCTCTCTCTCTCTCTCTCTCTCTCTCTCTCTCTCTCTCTCTAGATTGGGTGTGAATAGCTTTGGGAAGGTGCTCGGGCCTGTCTCGACCTAGGCATTCTCTCTTTCTCTATTCTATCTCGCTCTTCCATGTTCATGTGTTATGCAAGTGAAGGCGAGGTTGCCGCTCCTAGTGATGAACTTCTATACTACACCTACAACCCAACAAGTATCCAAGGCATTCATGGCCATGCATTGGTTGGTTGGAAAGTTGCAAAAGGAACTAACATTGTTGCAAAAAAACATTGTTCCAACTAACCATCTTCTACAAAGAGTTGAGTGAATCTCATTCTAAGAGTAGGGAGTACGCGAGTATAGTACAATTCTCTAGATCGACATGATCGATTCCATAGCCATGCACGAATAATTTTGCTTTTAGATTTAGCTTTGTAGAAGCATATTAGGTGCGGAGATTAGAGTGACAAATCGACATATGCTATCAATCATATGAATAATTCAATCTACAAATACATTTATTTGCAAGCAAGAATTGATCTAAACATAAATGAAAATGAACATTCAATCACAATATACACAACCTAGATTCCTGGAACATTGATTATTTAGTCGTGAATAGATACAATCTGAATGCGGTTAGAGTCATGTTCTTTCAGAGTCAATACTCTGATAATAGAGAGAAAGAACTGATGGAGGCAAGTTAGAAGGAAGAACGAGAACGGAGAAGAGAGCAAGAATATTGCGGAACAGCTCTCCCGTTCTAATCGACTGCTAGGTGCAAAAACAGTCTAATAGACAGCTTATGCTAAAGATAATCACAGCTTTATGTGTTCTGATTGCCCAATAGGATCTTAAAAATTAATTCATATTGTAAAATGAGAGTACAGTCCATCGAAGAGATTAGAGATGGTTTGTGTGTGATACTATTGAAATCAGATTCAATGCAAAGTATAGTTCGAAATAAATGGAAGAGTAGTATGATATTGCGAGTTCCTCAGGAGTCAAAGACAGCCATCATCTGATCGAAAACTGAGGAGTCATAGACGTCCGTGTTCAGATTAGAGTGAGTATACAAGCACGATCAAATAGCGATAGAGTGCATTCAATCACAACAAGCATTCATCTACGTTATACATAGATAGAAAAACTGCTGCTGCTATATTACACTGAAGCACAATACAAATAGCAATTACAACAAAAAATTGACGGCGTAATTGGGAGGCTCAAATGATACGTCTCATGGATGGAGCAACCACTAATCTGTGCTTGGATGATCTATTTATAGATTTCAGCAGTGTATTGATTACATTGAATGTTTGTCACCTATTCAGAAAGCCATTGTACTTGGAAGTATATGGCTTTTGTGACAACTATACATAGTATATAAACGGTCAACAAATCAGGATCGTTGACGCGAATGAGGACGTCGCAAAATCTCTCACTTCGCATTTTACGTGAAGTGGTTTTCTCTCACTTCACAAATTACGGGAAGTGGCTGGGAACATTCCTCATTCATTTTAGACGACCTTTGGGATTTTTCTCTCTTCGTAAAAATGCAAAAAAGTCGAAGGTGCAAATTGCTCAGAAAAGATAAACTATCTGATACTGATGTCCTACTAATTGAGAAATCAACAATTGAGTTTGTGGATGTAGTTAAAGACGCCTGGGGTGAAGATCATATTACACATTATATGGTAAATCTCTTTTCAATGTAACTAACTCTTTGATTTATAATCTCATTGCACATATGCTAAATTTAAAATGATTGATATGACAATATTTGTATCTCTGATATTGCAGCACATTTTACGACATCATGCCTCATTTTTTGCAAAAGCTTACGGCAGTCTTATTATTTGGTCATCACAAGGAATGGAGAAATCGCATTGGCAAGCCAGAGCAGCATTTTATTGAAATACACAACGCGGTGGAACATCTCAAAATAATAGTTACATCATCCAGCTATTTCAATGGTTCTACATGTGTATTCAAATCCGATATAAAACAAGATCCACAAATGATCAGAAATTTAAAAAGACGTGCAAATTTATAGATGAAAATAATATTGATGCAAGACTCAACCCATAGTAAATTTCATGATATCAGACGAAAAAAGTATATGTATTATATCGCATCATGTGTAGTATAATGCAAGGCAAAATCATTGTTTCTCTTTGTCTTTAATGATCAGCTTTGCTGTGTGGTCATGAAGAAAAATTTTTCTATCATATGGATCTAGAAAATCAATCGATCTTCTTTTGCTCAAGTCAATGTATCCAGAGAAAACAGCTAAGGAGGAAGACCTTTTTGGAACTTCCTCAACTACATAGGCAAACACTTTTATGGCAATGTCTCTCTTCACAAAAATAATTTTATATGTATTCGGAGGGTATTTATGCCCGTTCGAGAAATAGGATAACACTTTAATTGCCATTATTATCGTCGCAGCATCTGAAGAAAATTTGCTATGATGATGCAAATCTCTTTATTTACAAAGCACTTCAAATAATTGGATAGGGATGAATCCCTTTGTCGTGATCCCTGGCCTTCCCTCAAATATCCTTGCCTTGTTGCAAAGGCATCCACCTCAACAGTAGCCTGTAAAATACGAGCAAAGGTCACATGTCTTGTAAAACAAAACGACTATATTTGAATAAAAATCTCATTAATATAAAACAAGATCTACCTTCCAGATCACGCTCATCAGCTTCAATAAGTGCAGCAGTATGTAGATCATGACCAGCAACAATGGTCGTCGAAGCACTAGATGGACTAGTTTCTGAAGACTGTGACACATATCTGCTCCAGATTTTCAAAAATTCTTCCTCACCGGGCAAATTTGCCTGGTATGCCTTGCTTTCAGACATAATTGACTGCAGTGCTTCAGTCCCATCCATCCATTCATCTCCGTCTTTGTAATCAATAGAAGCATGTAGATCATCATCACCGTCGAGATCTATGAAGTCCTCGAATTCTTTGATGAAATTAGACAAAATTGATAATATTTTGTCCTCTCTCAAATCAAGAACATCTCCAACATCATTCAGTGAGAGTTATGCGACACTATTTATGTAATACACTGGCAAATCGAGGAGAGTCTTGGTTTTGTCATATGGATTCACATCAAATAAGGAAGAAATGGACAATGCACGAGACTCGGCTGGGTCGTACATTGAAGCCAATCTTGCCTCCTCGTTAGCACCCAAGGCGTCATCAACAATAGCTGACTCTGATATTACAGAATCAATTGATGATGAGACATCCTCAATGCTAAGTATCGAAGTTCTTACCTCATCATGAATAAGAGCACAAAAATAAAACACAAAGCCCATGCCTTCCTGCAAAAAATGACATGATCGATTGTGCTGGTCACAATGGACCACATGTTTAAAATCACTCACGATTTTCGTGAATCGTCGGTTGTGGCTTTGCTTTGAAGATGGTTGGGCAAGTACTAGGTCATGGAAATGGATGAATCATAGATTATCCATGATCAACATAGACTGATTTAGACTATCATAATACTCCTTATACAACACTAGAAAATATGATTTATGTTCTGATCCAAACCTCTCAATATCAAAAGACATATTGGAATACGTCTTATAGTGACCTATGTAGTTACCAACACCGGATTCAACGAGGAAGGCATGCAAAGCAGAATCAAAAGTATTAGAGGATGACGCGGCCATCTCGAAAGTATGACCAATATGGCCGAGTATCGCTACGATGCGTAGTGGCAGGGAGTCAGAAGACAATCAGGACTTTCTCACGTGATGGCGATATTGGCGAATGACCTGATATTGAAACGACGCGAGGGATCTTAGATCGTCTAGAATCTCTGAAAGATTCTCGCGTGGTAGCGATACTGCAAAGAAATAGAACTGTTCACACACTGTGAGATACAGGGAGTGAAAATCCAAAACTTAGCGAAATGTTTTAACTGATCAAACAACATTTATATAGCTAAAACCAAGAAAATTCAATCCGTACACTCGTCGATCCAACAACAGATAAGATCTATGGTGCGTAGTACAACCGTCCACATGTGTGAGACCACATGTGCTACAATACGCGTCAATCTGCCATTCGCCCATGTGCCCACACATGCAAGATCACACGTGGCAGAACACATGTCACTAAACCATTGGAACACATGGACACACATGCAAGTTTCACACATGCGGATACACAGGTGTAGGTCCCACACGTTAGGTACTGATTGGGCCATGTGACCACACGTGCGAGCCTATACGTGCTAAGATCCTTCCATCTGTTTCGTCTCAGCATTGGCATGTAGTGGGGATCCACCCTGAGCTGCTTGCCACATAACTCTTAATGGAGTCTAGATTTTTTTAAAAAACTATACAATGCCATAGTGCATGTGGTTGTTTACCCAATGCGGGTAGCTTGTCTAACTCTTTTTCGACTTCAATCTCTGATATTTTAAACTTTATTGCCCAGCCACCCCTCGAGGATGCATGCGGATGTTGCTGCAAAAAGTTTTGTATTTCTTTCTCGATGGTGACTGGTCTTCAAAAGGCCATAGAAGTGGAAGGCCCTGCTTCGGTATCTGTTGGGTCCATTGATTGATCTCCCTCCATTTGGCCAATACCCACATCATCATGCCCTTGATCTTGATGTGGTGGCGAGAATGCTGGCATGAACAACATGGTGATCTAAGGAGTTATCTGTAGGATGTTGGCCATTGCTTGCTCATAATCTTTGATAATTCACCTTGGCAATTCTGAGGATGCTTTGCCTTTGAATAAATCAAATCTATCTTGGAAGCCGAAAAACGCTTGATGATATGTCTTGACCTTCCTAAACAAATAATTGATTCCAGTTGAGATATTGGATGATCTGGTATAGGAGAGTATAGTAATTTATCCCTCTAATGATCTCTCGGTTTATTGAGCTATGCTCTGATACCAATCTATAGGAATGGGTAGCACAAACGGAGGAAGAAGGAGACATCAAACTGGAAGCTGTTAGAACGTGCTTAAACCAGTTCTTGTAATCTGATGATTAAAACTTAAGCCCATTCTCTCTATTCCTATATAAACAGAATGAATGCAAGAGAGATGGTTGTATAGTTTTCGTTGAGTAGTAAGCATCCGCTAGTAAGCGATACCAATAAATATTTTAGAATTCGTAAGAGACTATGTGTGGTATGTGCAACACTCACAAAGATCATTGAGAATATAGATGCTATTTGCACATCTCGCCCTTTCGTGTATAATCTTGAATGCTTATGCTTGTTCGTTGTTCATTACACATTCAACTGTCATTAAGTTTTTCCTTTTCTACACATAGGCTCATTTTCGTTGAATGACTAAAGTCAATTCTAGATAAGCAGTGTTCGTCTAAAGCTTGGAGGAGGACAGATCTCAATTAGCAACAGTGTGTGTGGCTGAGAATTCGACTCCATTCAGATTAATCATAGGAATCAGATTAGAGAGCGCATTATCAAAGCATGAAGCTCAAAAGTGTCTCATCGTTGTCTGTAAAGGATTCCAACAATGGTTTTTCAAGACAAAGAGCGCACCAAGCTACATAAGATAAAAAATATAGCTAGCAATAAAATATGTTAGCGATAGAAATACACAATTAGAAATATGGTAAAAAAGATTGCACTTACAAATTGGGCCTATAGATTGCCCCTTCCTCCCGATCCCAAATGGCTTTGTCCATGTTTTGCAATCTTCTCGGCGGCGGCTTTGCGTTGTTGCTCATATTTATTGGGATTGTTTTGCAACAACTCTCCTTTCACCTTCCTCCAACCTCGTTTGGAGCACCATCCGAGCTTTGAGGGATTCCTAGGATTTCTCTTGAAGCTCTTCTCATCGATTGTCTTTTATTTCGAATCCAAAGGCATATTGTATTTAAAGCCCAAATCCTACTAGACATATTGGATTGAGAAAATTCAGAATACAAAGTTGTTATTACTTTATTTTTATCTTCCAATGATTGGGAGGACCAATTGGTCATGTAATCCTTTCCAAAATAAAATGCAACTAAATCACGCAAATGAGCAATGACTACATTGCCCCTTCGATCTTTGATAACACCACCACGAGAATTAACATCATAGTAAAGACTACAAGACTCTTGGGAAGGTGCACCCATGGACGGTCTACCTGCGGATGATTCACCCGAAGAAGATAACACAAGATTTTTAATTCTCTCTCGAGCTTGGGAGATATATTTTCGTACCAATCTTGTGTATATTGCTCGGGTTTCTCACAAGGTCTTCTCCTTGTTCCACTCGATCTTCCACTAGACCTTCCAATAGACAACATTCTATCGAACAAAACTTAAAAAGTATGAAAGTGGTGGAGAGTGAGAGAGTAGTGAAGAGCGGAAGATCAAAAGAGTAAGCAAGAGAGAAAGTAAGGGACATAGAACAAGCAATAGAGTAATCAAGAGCAAACAATATAGCAATAGGGCTAAAGCAAAAGCAAGCAAATAGAGTGAGAGCAAGAGCTTGAGCACAAGCAAGAGCAAGAGAAAGAGCAATAGAGTAGTTGGAGGCCCAAACAAAGGAAGATGAGGAGGGCAATAGAACTAGAGAAAGAAGAGAAGCAATAGCAAAGAAAGAGGAGAAGAATGGATGCCGAAATCTAATTTTATTGACATTCAAGTTTCGTGTGGATAATCTATGCCCTAGATATCCACGCGCAAATTTGTTTGCTTTCCACTCGTGGGAAGGTCTCCCACATGGGTTTACTTGCTTCAAATGTCATGAAAATCATAATTTGTTCTGAATTTTGTGCACAATTTTTTTGTAATTTAACACACAATATTTTTTCTCAAAAAAGCATTTAATATGATTGGACATATAGGATAAAATCATGGGTCATTATGATAGTATTTAATTTTTACAAAACTAATTTTTACAAATCTTATATTTTTATAAAAATCAGTTTTTTTTTTAGATTTGATAAAAAAGACAAAATCATGAGATATAAGGATAGTACATATTTTTATTAAACAGCTAATTTGACAAATCTTTTGATATTTTATGACACAATATTATATCAAATCGATGATGTCATTAAAATCTAGATTTGTTAAAAATCTAGGTGTCATAGATTTGATTATAATCTAGGTGTCATAGATTTGATTTCATGACATAATTATATGGTCAAAGTGAAAATATGATGTTTGTAATGTTATTTTGGCTTAGTGTCTGGTTTTCAAGAAACTCGAAAAGTGCGAAAATCCCGACAAAGTATTCGATGTTCAGTTTTTCCAGCCTACAACCTACAAACTCAATTATGATTGCAAGAACAATGTCATTAACTCATCAGGACACCAGTGCATTTATGAATGGCATTTTCATTCTCATACACAACAGACAACCTAACAAGAACGATCTATTTATGTTGAAAACTGAACTTCACTTTCTCTCATCCCTAACAACTTCTACATGGCATAGTCTATTTTGACAGAGAAGACAACTGCAAGTACAGTCTGTTCCCATGGAAGATGACAACCGCAACTAACTAGCCTTTAGCATAATCATTAGTTCACAAAAATATCTTAGAAGAAAGTGTTTTAGAGTACATATATATATGTGCTCACGAGGAGCACAAAAGAGGGAGAGTAAGTGAGAAAGATAGAGAAGAAAATTGTAGGACTTGTATGCTGATATGCGGCAAGCTTTGTATTCTCTTCCCAAAAATATTTTGAGTTAATAGATCATTCTTGTTAGGATTTTCTGTAGTGCATGAAAAAGTGAATGCCATTTTATGTATGCACTGTAGTTCTAATAAGGTAAATGAGTTTGTTTTTGCAATAAGAATTGAGTTGTAGATTCGTAGGGTGAAAAACTGAATACTTAACACATTGTCGAGTTTTCGCACTTTTCGACACTGAACCAAAATACGACTTAGCACATTTTCCACCAACCTTCGGGTTTTTTGCATTTGTCGGTTTTTGTTGGAATGTGCAGGTATATTTAAATTCACCGACCTTCGCATTGTTCGCATTTTTTCGTAAAATGCGATAGGCGCAGAAAAAGGCGCACTTCCACATCCTTGGCCCTGCGTCCGTTGCCTTCGCATTTGGATCACAAATAGATTGCATATAAAACAAAGAAAGGTTCATTTCAGGTTGAAGTCATTAAAGATGGCTAGGTCTTTAATGTACCTCAAAAAATCTTGACATTTGAATGTTAAAAATATCATGAATGGTTACTCTTTGATCCGAAGTTGGACTATGCACAGAAACTTGTGTATTTTACCGTTGCGTTACTCTGCACGCAGAAATAGACTAGTTTTGCAGGTGCTACAGTCTGTGTCCAAAAACACGATTGAATATGCAGGTAGCAAAATAGAATACAGTATTTCAAAAGAAAGTTGAGAAAGACAAGAAAGAGGTGCTCACTTACGCAGGGCTATTTTGATAAGCCACTGCAACCTTGAATTTTTTGAAGGAGCATGACATTGATGACCAATAAGTTCTGGGTTTTACGTAGGCAAACACTGATCCATGCCTTTTCAAGATTCATGCATCAAAGCTGAGGCAATGTAGTGGGACCTGCAACACTATATGGGAGGATAATGTTAGTTGATGCCATGCCCTGAGGTGTCGATGCAGTGCCTCATCACTCAAAAGGGTTTCTAGTGGAGACGATGTTGAGAGCCGAGTCTGAGAGCATGAGAATTACTAGTGCTAGGCTAAGTTGTACATTTTATGAGCCCCATGGTAATTCCCAAAAGATGGAAAACCATGCAGGAGCTAGTAATTTGGGCCCTCCTCTTAATAATGAGTAAGTTAAGAGGTGGCCTCCTAATTCTGTGTAAATCAAGAGGTGGAATCCAAAATGTTATAGAAATGGGTTCACCCATTCGTGGGTATTTAGGAGAGCCTCCTCCACTAGTTTCAAAAGCATATGATTTGTAAGGAAATGTTGTTGCTTTGTTAATTGAAGATCCTACCATTTGAATTTCATTCTATGCTCCATCATGATGCATTTAGTTTGGGTACTTGTGTATGAATGTGCTTGTTGATTCTTCCTCCTTTTAGGTTTGGTTTTGTGATTAATATTAGGTAGATGTGCAGGGCTTAGTGACAGATCATAACCCCTGCTTTGTGCTTGACTCCCTGAGGAGTTTTTATTACAAATGTTGAGTGATATTTGTAATAAGCACTTTGTAGGATTTTGAAGTTCTTAGTTAGATTCAGTTTTGTTGATCTAGTGATTTCAGTAGGAGTAGATTCATTCTTATTCATTGTTTTTTGTTCATATTAGATTAGTAATAATCTACATTTTGTAAGAAACCAAAGAAGATCTGAAACAAACTATAGAACGTAGATACTTGAGTCTTGATAGATCATAGATTTGAGTTGAGCTTCCATTATCAGTGTCGAACTGACAGGCGGTGGGACACATACCACCATACTGCAAGTAGATCAAGATTCTAGAAGAGAAGTAGAGTTTATGTCGGCTGCTGTAGGCTGATAGGAATCTGCAAATAGTGTCAGTAGAACCAGCAAACATTGATGGTGGAATCAGCAATTAGAAGTCCAGCTTACAAAAGAAATGAGTAAAAGAAATTGCTCTAATACCATGTTATAAACCTAATTATAAATTTACCATTACATTAAGCACAAAATCCTATATAACGATGAGCAAACAACAAAGTTGGCTAAGATTATTGCATGAACATCACATGTAGTAATAAGCTAATCCCAGCTTCAAAGAACTAGAAGTTCCCCAACTAAGAACCCAGGAAAGTCTCTAAAACGTGAAAGAGTTGCCCCTATTTATACTCTTCTTGGATAGCCTTTTAAGAAAGCTAGGGCACCAACTAAGGTAACTAGCTTAGGGCACAAAAATATTACACCCTTTCATAACATACTCCAATACATTGTATTTCCATGACAACGTCAAATTGTAGACTTCTTACAACTTATGTTTTGTTACAAAATCACATGTCTATCACTCCATTCAAGATTGTGTAACAAATAGGTCATTGTTTCTTGTCCCAAAAGCTAGCACTTGCAATGTTCACTGATAATGACTATCCATGGGTTAGTTATATTTTACTAGCACTAATGAATGCATTGATAAAGTGTTTTGTAAATCTTTCCCGTAAACATCAATATTTTGGTATGCCATATTTTTTTTTACTTATGGGAAAAAAAACCATGTCATGGCCAAAATGATAAAAAAATGATTGAGATTTCTCACATTAACATGCAAAGAGCGACACTCCATACATAATGCACCTATCTCAAGAATAGTCAACAACCAATTGCCTTTCAAACCCTTCAAGGAATGCTTATGTCCGAGCAATCACATGAAGCTCTCAATAACTACAATTATCAACTACCAAAATGAAATGTTGATATTCTCTGAGATTGCCTTAAGGTTAAGGAAACAAAGAGTTCCTCTCTACACCCTACCAAAAAGTCAAGTCCTTGCTAATGTGATAGGTTTTTGCAAAATGACCAAACACAAACAACTATCTTGAATTTGGACCTAAGGTAACTGAGTGTACTTTTGAGGTCTAAACTGATTAATAAGTTTCTACAAACAACTATCTTGAATATGTCCCTAAGTAACTGAGTAGTACTTTTGAGGTCTAAATCGATTAATAAGTTTCTACATATAAAGCATCCCTATAAGTTGTAATTATACATCCACAACTTCTATTTGCAATTATTTTGCCAAAATAAAACAACTATATTTCTAGATTAACCTTGTGATGGCCTTTCCAGTATTCAAAAACATCAAGCTTTGAGAGACAAGGTCAAGATTACTTTACAATAGAATGTGGGCATAATCTTGGCCTGTTGGGCTTTAAAGTGTGAAAAGAGTTAATGTATCCAATTAGGTCAAAGATCGATATTGTAGCTTCTTTGACCAGCTTCACAAATGTTCATTGATCACAAGATCTTCCTCTTATGCAAGAGAAGGCTTAAACATTGCAAATTGCAAATAAAATGGGTCCATCGATACACATTCTCATAATACTAAACATATGTTCAAGCCTCCAATGAAGATTCAAAAGGGTATTGAGGAGGGACTCGTCATGGAAAACAATGGGTTTTTCATAATGACAAGAAATGTGCCCAATTGGCTGTGCGTTGTGGATTGCGAGCTAATTGGGCCGACGCTCCGGGTGAATATTTCCAAGGAAGCCTGCCATGTACCATCTTTCCAGCTTCGCTATATTAAGAAAGGACATTGAGGACAAACGATGGTAGGTCTGGTACAAAAGAATTTGATCCATGATGGCTGTCGTTTTGAAGGTTTTATTCGGCATTTGAGTGTGTTTCAATCTTAGAAAGTTGTAAGAGTCATTAGATTGATGATAGATCATAGGTTGATCAAGATTTCAAGATTCTATGTGTTGATTTGCTTGGCATAAGTGCCAAAAGATAATTGAGTAGTTTCAAATCTTTGTGATTTCTCTTTGAAAATATTTGTTGTTGTTCAAAGGAGTGCTTTGTGCATTGAAACAGGTTGAAAGAGAATGTTAGGTCATTGCTACATGGCAACATCAAGTGGAAGCCAATGATAGGCTTACCTCAAGTAACTACTCATTGTGGAAGGTGAGGCTAGAATCACTTCTTGAAATGAATGATGTTTTGGATATTGTTGTGGTTTGGAGGAGAGACATCAACACAGCAAGTTAAATTGAGGTATGATAAGAGGGCCAAAAGGGCTCTACACATTATCAAGATGAATGTTACCAATGAGCTTCTCAAGGAAGTTGGTAAGTGTACTTCATCAAGTGAGGCTTGGTAAGCTTTAAAGAAGCTTTATGATTCCAAGTCTACTTCTAGACTATTGACTCTAAGAAGGCAAATCTTTTATTATTTGCAAAAGAGTGAAGAAATTTCCAACACTTTTGTTTTGAGAATGAAAGCATTGAATGATGAGTTAGCTTGCATTGATGAGAACATCAAGGAAGGAGAGCTTGTTCAAGTTATTCTTAATGGATTGTTGGATGCTCATTCTAACATTGTTCAAAGTTCAACTATTCAAAAGACTTTTCGAAGTTTGATGTAGCTTCAAGAGATCTTGATCAATGAAGAATATAGGCTTCAAGCAAGAGGTGGATCTACATCAACACTTCAAGAGGAGGCTATGTTCACAAAGGGCAAATTCAAGGGCAAAAGCAAAAGTAAGTGGTCTAAAGGGCAAGATCAAGGGGAGGCTTCTTCAAATGGCAAAAAGAAGGATAGATCAAAGCTCAAGTGCTTCTATTGTGGCATCAAAGGACACTTTGCAAGTGAGTGCTACAAGAAGAAGAGAGATCAAGGAGACAAGCAAGGCAATCTTACTCTTGATGAGGATGGTTTGGATGTTCAAGATGCAAATGATGATGATTTTGTAATGTCTTCATGTATGCTTGCTAATTATGGAGATCTAGATCCATGGTGGATTGATAGTGGAGCAAGTTCACACATGACTTTTCACAAAGAGTACTTCACTTCTTTGTTGGAATATGGAGATGACAAGAGGGTGATCTACACGGCCAATGATGGTGAGTGTGCAATCAAAGGGATTGGCACAATTTTTATTTCTCTCTCTACACAAATAGGAATGTTCACTTGGAGAATGTCTTGTCTATTCCATCTATTACCAAGAATTTGCTTCGTGTGAGTCAATTGCTAAGTAAAGGCCTCAAGGTTGAGTTTGATGGAGATGCTTGTATGATCAAAAGGAAGGATGTCTTGATTGGAAAAGGTAAAAGACAAGGGAAGTTGTCTAAACTTGATGCTTGTGTTATTGCTAACCAAGTTGTATGTGCTGCAAGAGAGCAAATACCTACTCAAGAAGTTTGGCATAAAAGGATGGGAAACCTCAACTTCAAGTCATTGGAGGTAATATCTAGAAAGAAGATTGTGATAGGGCTTCCAAGTTCCTTAAGTGGCATCAATCATGTTTTTGAGTCTTGTGCTTTGTCTAAGTCACATAGACTACCTTATGCTAGGTCTACATCTAGATCTACAAAGCCTTTTCAAACTGTACATTTGGATATTCATGGAATTACTACAATTAGCAACAGTGGAGCTAAGATGTATGTAGCTTTCATTGATGATTTTAGTAGATTTTGTTGGATCTATCTACTAAAGAGCAAAGATGAAATGTATGATGTCTTTGTTAAGTTCAAGAATGCAAGGGAGAACCAATTTTCCACAAGCATTAGAGGAAGTTTAAACACAAAAAGGGCCTTTTGTCAAAATTTATTTTTTATTTTTTATTCACTTTTATTCACTTCTTTTGTCATGTGGCCCAATAGTTTCTTGACATAGTGGCTTTAACGTAACGTTACTTCTTTGAGTCACATTTTGAGTCTACACTAAAATGGCATAACTTTTGATTGCCATATCAGAATGCGAGAAAATTGGTGCATTGAAAAGCGCTTGACGAGCGCTTTCCAATGATATATTACATGTCGTACTTTTGACTACTGCTAAAAAGTTATAGCGATTCAAATATATTGGTTGAAAATAGTGACAAAATGCAAAAGAGATGTTGGCACAAATTCATATACGACCCTTTTTGAACTCAAACTTCCTCTAATGGATCAAGTGCTTAAGGAGTGACAATGGTGGTGAGTATCTTCCATCTTTTTCTTAATAAAGCTCTTTTGATTTTACTTCAGCTCTCTCTCTCTCTCTCTCTCTCTCTCTCTCTCTCTCTCTCTCTCTCTCTCTCTCTCTCTCTCTCTCTCTCTCTCTCTCTCTCTCTCTCTCTCTCTCTCTCTCTCTCTCTCTCCCTTTTTGCTATGCATGTGAAGGTGGGGTTGACGCTCCCAGCGTTCGGACCCTATATTACACTTACGACACAATAGTGGCATTGTTGCTGAGGTGCGTCACATTCTCATCTCGTCGCATAGCTTCTTCTCTTTTTTTTCTCTCCCTCTCATCTTCTCTCTCTTCTTTTTTTTCACACAAAAAATCAGATTTTTTGAGGTCAGATTAGCGTGATTTAGTGTTAGTTTTGCCATTTTTACTTTAAGATTTTGTCGTTTTTGTCTTGAAGTGCTGTAGGGAGAGATTGTGGGGTGGGAGGTTTAGCTCCTAGCTCCCAACTCTTTTTATAAACCCATAAAACCCATAAAAATCAGAAAATTGTTCAAATTTGCAATTTGGAAGAAAAAAGAGAGTCATAATCCCATCAGATTTTGATTTCTCAAAAACCAGTGGGCATGAACCTTCTCATGACTGGCAGCAGCTCCAGGGTACTATCCTAGACTTGCATAGAAGCTTGCGAAGGTTAGTTTCCAACAGATTCTGAAAAACTTAGAAAAATCCATAAAAATTCAAAAAATCATTGTGAAAATAAATAAAAAATTTAAAACTCAAAACTAACCTTCGTAGAGCTCTCTAAAGTTTCATCTCACCGAGACAAGGACACGAAGAAGTTTGCAAACATTAGTTTCCAAAAAAAGTGCCCCTATGAAGGTTCCCAAGTGAAAAAAGATGAGAAAACAGCCCAGAAGCTTCTCAGACAGCAAAATTTTGAGTTCTCGTGGGAAGTAACCTTCGCAAAGAATTTTGCAGCTCCATCTCATTGAGATAGTGACACTAAAGAGCCTGCAAAAGTTAGTTCCCATAAAATCTCAAAATTTGGCCAAAAAACACCCAAAAATACACTTTTTCATGATTTTTTGAGTTTCCTTGGAAAGTAATTCTCGTAGCTTTGTAAGCAAGTGGATCTGACTCGGATACAAGTACATACCAGTCCGTGAAAGTAAGTTCCTAGAAACTTTTACATTTTTGAAAAAAAAAAACCCCGCAAAATGCACTTTTTTCATGATTTCTTGAGTTTCCTTGGGAAGACACTCTCTCAGCTCGGTAACAGGTGGATCTGACTAAGATACAAGTACATACCAGCCTAAGAAGGTTAGTCCTCAAAAAATCTTAAAATTTTATAAAAAAAAAATTGCACTTTTATCATGATTTATTGAGTTTCTTTGGGAAGTAACTCTCACAGCTTGGTAAGCAGGTGTATCTACCCAGATACAAGTGCATACCAGCCTGCGAAGGTTAGTTTCCATAAAATCTAAATATTTTGCAAAAGAAACCCTTGAAAATACATTTTTTTTGCATGATTTTTTGAGATCTGCCAGGAAGTAACCTTGGCAGAGAGTTTTATAGATAGATCTAACTAGATATGACTAATGTGAAATTTTTGTGAAGATCCAATGGACAGATTTAGAAATATTCAAGAAAAAGTGCCAAAAAAATGAGTTTTTTCAAGATCCTGAAAGATCTGTCCATCAAAAACTCTTGCACACCTTATGTTACCTATATATGGTCTAGATACGACTACTGTAGGAAGGGTGAAGGCTAGATTCACTCAGATCTAAAGAAATCTAAAAAAAACCACAAAAAACCAAGAGAATGGGCTAAAATCACACTATTAGCCAACTGAAACTGATCAGATCTTGTCAAATCTAGGTTGCAGTCACAACATCCATCAAGATCCGACATCCTTGGACTAAACCAAGTGAATGATCCTCAAATCAAGAAGATCAGTACCTAGAAAAAACCAGTGCCACTCATCGCATCCATCCTTCATTTTCATTTTTCTCATCCATATCCATTCCATCTTCCATCCTCTCTCTCATCTATTAAATCCATTTCTATTTTTACTTTTCCATCCTTATTGATCAATCTTTTTACTCACTCTTTTCTCTTCTTCTTCTTCTTCTTCTTCTCACTCAAAAAAAAAAAAGTTGGAACATCTTCACCATTGCACCATCATTGAAGCAATCCACCAACCAGCTACTTTGGGACATTCTAGTGCTGAGCTATAGAGACCGCCATTGCAAGATTATCTAAACTAAGAAAGTTCCCTGATGAAACAATCCCAGACTACACCTATCAGAACTTCCATCTAGTGAAGGATTGTGATCCACTGATTCCCCAACAGATCATTATGGCAAAATACTATGCTGGACTGCCCAAAAAGATAAGATCTGGTATGGCAGAATTTGCATTCTATGCGTCACTTTCACAACTCTGTAAGGATGCTGCCATGATGAAAATCTCACACAGGATGAAGGATTTTCCCTATCGCTTTGATGAATCATCAGATGGAAATCAGAGGAACAAGAGTCAACAATGAGCGATGATCCAACAAGGATGGAATCCTATACAAGGCAACTAAGTGCAACGGAGTCAAGCAGATCAAGTGCATTGGAAGACCAAGGACCTTGCACTTTAAGTTTAGGCTATCCTCAAGCTTATGCTCGCACGATTAATTTTCTTGAGAAGGACCAATGTACATATTGTCTTGGAAATCATCTAAGTGCAAGATGTCCAACCAAGAATCCTCGATAGGGACCAAAGGTGGAGCAGAAGCCGACAACCAGATCCAGCGGTTCAAAGGTCACAATATAATCAAGCCAACAAGGAACTCACCAGAAGGATGGATGCTAGATTGATCTACCTAAATCGCAAGTTTTATCAACAAATAGTGGCAAGGTGGAAGTTTTAGTCATATCATCTTGCATGTCATCAAACTCAATGGAGGGAGCAATTCTCAAATATTTCTGGATGTAGATTTTAGATGATTATTTGGATGAATCACTCCCATTAGTAGAATAATCCAACACTTCTCCTCAATATGAATGCACGAATGTCTTGACCTTCAAATTTAGTCCTGCATAAAACTTTATGTGTGCATCCAAGCTTAGTGCCTTAGTAAAAATATCAACTGTCATATCTTGCGTTCAACAATACTACAATTTTACTTCTTTGTCGAGAACTTTGCTTCGAACATAGTGATAATTAATTTTAATGTGCTTACTCCTAGAATGAAATCTAGGGTTGGATGATAAAGCAATAGCAATTTGATTATCACAAAATAAAGTTGTCGGGGCATATTGTTTCAGAAAAACATCTAAGCGTAAGTTTCTCAACCATATTGCTTCATTTGTAGCTCAAGAGGCTACAATATACTCTGATTCTATAGAGTTATCAAAGTTTGCTTGCGACTATTCCATGCATTTTAATAAACAACAAAAAATTGTTTTTCTTTCAAAAGTAGGACCTTATGTTGGATTATTCTCCTTCTTACTAATCGACTAATCGATTTTAATCTTCATCTATTGTTTATCCAGTTCTACGGATTTTCTCGTGTTTTTATACAGTCTGCAGTTTTACAAGTGTTTTTACACAGTTTGCAAAAATACACGGAGTTTGAGACAGTGTCACATATTTCGTTTGTCAAGAATCCCTTGTAAAATGCAGTGTTACTTTTTTCGCATTTTTTGCTTGACAGGAATCACGAGTAAAAATGCAGTGTTGCATTTTTCTAAGTGCCTCAAATGTTAAGGAAATGACTCTGGCAAAGTATGGGACAACCCTTAAACAGATTTAAGGGCACCTTCGGGTATTTCGCATTTTTCACAAAATCCCGACACTATCGCCTATGGCAGTTTTAGTTGATTTATGCAAAAGTGACAATCTAATTCATTTATGCAGACAAGAATGTTTACGACCAATTTTCACCACTTATCAGCAATCAATGACAAGGAATCGGATGAATGTCAACTGACACCAGCCAACTAGCAATCACATTCGATGACCTAATTGCTTAGTATATATAGCTGTTCATATTCATATATTTTCAATCATCAAGAAGAAGTTCTAAAGCGACGCATCAACATTGTGAATTGAAAAGGGGCTGAGTGTTATTACATGATGCTTCTTGCGCTCTTATCAAGCAGATCATTCATAATCAGAAAGAATTGTAGTTAGCTCTCTATCAAGCTTTCAAACTTGAAGTCTCTTGAGCATTCTAGTTCAGTCTTTTAGAGAATTATTTTAGAGGTTACTGCTTATCAGCAGAGTTGCTTATTATCAGATTTATTCTCATTTAGTCGGAGACAACTTAGAGTGCGCGATATCTATCCGCTATCATCTTGCGCTCATTAGCATCTAATTTTGTTTTTCTGAATCAATACAATCTTCTTATTGCATTCAGTATATGTCAGAATGCATGCATCTCTGTATTGCTTTTGTAGTCGATAGAAATTGTCTGAGAATTTAATACTTTATGTTTGGATACGTAATCACTTAGTATCTAACAATTTCAAAGTTAGTTGCTAAAGATTGAACGTCTACTGCTTTGTTCAATTTTTTATAGGCGTAGTCATGCATTGAAAGTAGGAGTTTCCGGTCATGCATTGATAGGCTTAGTCATGCAATTATTCCATCCTATTTTCGACATGGTATTAGAGTGGTATCATTACTTCTTTATGTGATACCGAGATGGTATCAGAGCATACCTACATGCTATCAGAACATTCTTCTATCACAGTATCAATGCTAGATCACTACTTCTTTATCTGAACTGTCACGGTATCAAACTTGTGATCTCTGTCAAGGTCTAATACTATTTTGATATCAGAGCAAAGGCTCTAATACTTGATATCTTTCGCAATATCAAAATCTTTAGTTCCTTTCAGTCATTTCAGTATCAGAATTTTCCTGTTGTTGGCATTACTACATCTTAGCATCATTGATACAATCGATAGACTAAGTTCCAGATGGATTCTCAAAGTAAAGCTGGTCTTATTGCAGACAAGCTATGGATCCAATTATCATTTGTAGAAATTTAAGATGGAGACCTTGCTAATTGCCAACGAGTTATGATATGTTGTTACAGGTACAAAACTAAAACTTGAAGACGACAAAGACTCAAAGTGAAAATCGAAGGATGGTAAAGCTTATGCACTTATTATCCTCAATATATCAGATACACAGATTGGACACATAGCTGAAGCTAAAACATCAAAAGACGTTTGGAACGTCTTGAACTCACTATATGATGTGAGGCACATAACTACTAAGTTACATCTATGAAGGAAATTCTTCACATTCAAGATGTCTGTTGGTGATTCACTTTAGAGTCACATTAACGAGTCTAAGAATCTCTTGCAACAGATGGCCGCTGTCAGATCATTCACAGATGATCAAGATGCAATTATGACATTGCTTTCAAGCTTGCCCTCTACATATGAGAACTAGGTGATGATCATATCAACACACTCATATTTAACTCTTACTAGAGTTATCACTATGTTGCTGCAAGAAGACAATAGAAGAAGTCAAGACACTTTGTTTGCTTCCTCCTCTCAGGCTCTATATGTCAATAAAGGCTCTAAGCGATAGAAGCAGAAAAGCTCTAAGAAGGCTGCAATGAATCAGAATCAGACTCAAAGTTAAGGAAAGTCATCAGATCCACAATCGAAGAAGAAGATATTTTGCAGGTATTGCAAGCGCAATAACCATGAGATCAAGGATTGCCGAATGCTCCAAGCGAAGAATGCAGCTAAACAACCTGACCAACAAGCAAACACAGTTTCATCATCTCCCCAGGTCAAAGTGGATGAAGGCACATTCATGGTCAAAGATCAAAGCGCATTTTTGGATGATTCATGGTTTCTGGATTCTGGAGCAACTCAACACATGACCCATCAACATGAGATTCTCAAGTCCTACATGCCTTATAGCACGAAGATATTTGTTCATCTTGGGGCCAATAGTACTCACACTATTGAAGGTGAAGGTATTGTAATATTGCGATTCTAGCATGATCAATTCAAATTACTATCAAAGGTCTTATATGTTCCTAAACTCTCTACAAATTTGTTATTAGTAAGAAGAATTACAGATGTAGGTCATAAGGTAGAATTCGAATCTGATCAATGCAAAATCATTGATAGGAGTAATAAGATCCTTGCACTAAGCAAGAGGCGGGGTGACTTATAATGATCAACTTCCTCTATTACCTAGAAGATCATCAAGGATGTTAAAAATTCACAATTCTAGCTTGACTAGTTTTGGTCATATGACTTGTAAATAGTTAAATGGTCATGATGTGGCTTGTCACACGTGCCAAATAGCATAGGATTCCATTCATAAGGATGTTCTCAAGTATACCTAAGTGTTAGAACCTTTGGAATGAGTCCAAATTATGCTTAGATACAAGGGAGAAAAAATAGGAGCTATTTTTGGTAATTTTTGCATTGTTGAGGGATCTCCAAGATTCCAACCCTAACTTGGTAGGGATGAAAGATCCACCAAAATTAGCATTAGGGATAGGTTTAGGGCTACTCATACCTGCCCAAAACCGTGATGGATCATGTATATATAGGTGATGATATCTCACCAAAATCAATCAAGCAATTTCATGTTTTTTCTCTCATAATGGTGCAATTGCTCTCTATGTTCATAATTGTTTGAGTACTTGTGATTACTAATGATTATAGGATTGAATGTAGGTCTGGTGTACAGTACTCAGACTGTGGGAGGCCGTACTTTCACACGTGTGAAGCCATTTAGTGAGGTTCAAGCATAGATTTTTGATGGATTTTGATGGTTCAACTTGTGCTAATCTTATGAAATCATAATCTATTGTTTCCCTCATCATTTCAAGTGTTTTAGGATCCTTATTTGCTGTAATTTTTACATGGTATCAGAGCCTAAAGGTTGAAATGAGCTAAATCCTTGGTTTTCATTCAATTTGATCACAATTTTTGATCTAAATCTTGTGTAGATTGGATCTTAGCATCTAGTATTGATTCTAGAACTCAAAGTGAGTCAAATACATTGGAGATTGGTGTTGTGTGACTTCATTTGCAGGTGTTTAGGTGTCTAAAACCAGAGGCAAAGTTGAATTCAATTCACATTACCAAGATAGCAAGTTTTGCTTGCTCCAAGCATTGATTTCTAAGCGAGTTTTGGAGGTGATTTCATAGAGAAGGATTTCTAGCATTCAAGGAGAGGGAAGATCAGAGTTTTGGGGACTCTTAAAGGCTGTTCTAAGGTGTAGTAGACACTTCCTAAAGTGATTTAGGTTCAGTCCAACCATTGCTTGACTTATGCACCAAATTAGATCAATTTTTCATCAATTTTGATCATTTTTTGCTTGTGATTGGATAGTAGATTGTGTTGCATCCTCATTAAGTTCCATTTAGATCTTTTACAAGTGATTTTGGAAGTATATTAGGTTGCTGAAATTCACTCTTTATCAGATCATTTGGAAGCTTTAATGTTCTTTATAGAAAGAGGGGCAATTCTACTAGTATTGTCTACTTCAATCAAGCAAGTGCATTGTTTCTAGTATTCTATGATTTGATTTTGTTAGAGATCATTCTTAGATCTTTATAGAAAGTCTATTACTGATCTTTTCAAGTCCCTAAGAAGTGGGATAAGGTAGACCTTCAATCAAATCAATAGAAGTAACCTTCATTTGTGTCAAGTCCTTGATTAGGAGACTAGATGGCATCTATAAATGCATATCTTTTGGATACTAATGAAAGGCTCAACAAAACTAACTATTCCATATGGAAAGTTAGAATGGAATCTATCATGATCATGCAAGATCTGATGGAAATTGTAAATGGTAAGGAGGGTGAACCTATTCATCCTCAAGAAAAAGCCAAATACATCAAGAGGTGCAATGTTGCACTACATTGCATAAAAATGAATGTTGCAAATGAACTCTTAAGAGAGGTAGGAGATTGCACTTCAGCTCAAGATGCTTGGGAGACTTTGCAAAAGGTCTATGAATCCAAGAACCAAACTAGAATGTTAGCTTTGAAGAATCAAATCTATAGAAGCTATCAAAAGAAAGGAGAGAGTGCACATACTTTTGTCCTAAGAGTAAAAGAATTGAACAAAGAGCTAGCCTTTATAGGTGACCCTATCAAGGATGAAGAGCTTGTTCAACTCATATTGAATGGACTAAGCTTTGAATTTGACAATTTGGTTCAGGAATATGCAATTATGGGTAAGCTACCCATACTTGAAGAACTCCAAGGCACGCTCATGGCCGAGGAATCAAGAAGGAGCCAAATGCAAGAGAGGATGGATAGGCTTTCCATCCAAGGTGGAGATGACCAAGCTCTCTTCACCAAAGGCAAAGGCAAGTCCAAAGGCAAAGGATCAACATTCAAGAAGTCTACAAAGCTTGAGGATCAAGAAGGACCCCCAAAGGCATCTCCATCAACCACCAAAGTCAAGAAGGACAAATCAAAGGTGAAGTGCTACTATTGTAGCAAGATGGGGCATTATGCCTCGGAATGCTTCAAGAGGAAGCAAGATCAAAGCCAAGCCAACATGAGCAAAGAGGAGGAGGAGGAGAGTTCACATGAGGACTCTCTCATGATGTCCATATTTTCTTCAACAAGCTTCAAAGGAGAAGATCCTTGGTGGATTGACTCGGGTGCTAGTTCACACATGACTAGTAAAAGGGAGTTTTTCTCTTCTCTCTTATCTTATGATGGACCTATAAAGTCTATCTATACAGCAAATGATGAAGCTTGTAAGATTGAAGGAGTTGGTAGCATTCTCCTTTGCTTAGGATCTTCCAAAAAGATCAACATAGAAGGTGTTTTGTACATTCCTACAATAACAAAGAATCTACTAAGTGTTGGCCAAATGGTAGACAATGGTTTCAATGTTGATTTTGTTTCAAATGAATGTTTCATCAAGGAGAAGGGTAAGATAGTGGCTAAGGGCACTAGACTTGGCAAACTTTATAAGCTGGATGCATTTGTGGATACTAATGTTGTCATGTTGGCCGAGAAGAGCAAGATATCTACCTTTACTTTATGGCACAAAAGACTTGGACATGTCAACTCGGGTTCCATGGAGGCTATGATCAAGGAGGAGTATGCTTTAGGCCTACCAAGGTCTATTGGGAAGGAAGACAAGGTTTGTGAAGCTTGTGCCTTATCCAAGGCACATAAGAAGGTGTTTCCTAACTCCATCACAAAGTCATCTCATCCTCTTGAACTCATACACTCGGATGTGCACATTGCTAGCACCAAATCTAATGGAGGTTCATCCATGTTTTTAACCTTCATTGATGACTACTCAAGATATTGTTGGGTGTTCTTACTTTCCTTCAAGTCTCAAGTATTTGATACTTTTGTAAAGTTCAAGTTGTTTGTGGAAAAGCATCAAAATCATAGCATCAAGATTCTTAGAAGTGACAATGGTGGAGAATTCATCTCCAATGAGTTCAAGGCCTTTTGTGAGGAGGAAGGGATCAAGAAAGAGACTTCTTGTCCTTACACTCCTCAACAAAATGGAGTTGCTGAAATAAGGAATAGAACATTATGTGAATGTTCTAAGGCTTTAAGATTAGATGCTTGTTTGCCCAAATCCTTTTGGGGTGAGTCTCTTGTATGTGCAAACTACTTGATGAATAGGGTGTCTTGCAAAGCAATTGAAGGCAAAACTCCTTATGAGATGTTGTATGGAAAGAAACCCAATCTTAATCACTTGAAAGTTTTTGGGTGTATATGTTATGTGCATGTGCCATTAGAAACAAGAACCAAGGAGGATCCATCTTCCACAAGAGGGATCATGCTTGGATATGCAAGCTCAAGCAAGGGCTACAAAGTCTATCTTCCATCCTTGAACAAATTTGTTGTTTCAAGGGATGTCATCTTTGATGAACATCATATGCATATGCTTGAAGAAGGCTCAAGTGCTCCAACAATCAAGAAGAAGATGGCCGAGGAGCAAGATCTTGGTTTTGAGGAGGAGCTCATGGAGGAGCAAGCACCAAACCCACCTATCACACCAAGGAGATCTTCAAGGGCAAAAGTGGAGCCATCAAGGCTCACATATCAAGGCAAAGGACAGCAAGTTGAGGGTATCTCATCCACTTCTTATGCTTTATCTAGTTTTGAAGAACCGTCTAATGTTGAAGATGCATTGAACTCCAAAGAATGGTATAAAGCTATGTTGGATGAGTATGATGCCTTGATTGAGAATGAAACTTGGTTGCTTGTTGAGAGACCTCAAAGGAATGTAATAGGATGCAAGTGGGTCTTCAAGCTTAAGTTGAATGCAAATGGGAGTGTTAACAAACATAAAGCAAGATTAGTTGCAAAAAGTTATGCTCAAGAGAGAGGGATAGACTATGAGGAAACTTTTGCACCCGTGGCCAAGATGGTCACAATAAGACTAATCATTGCACTTGCATCACATTTTGGATGGATTCTATGTCAAATGGATGTCTCTAATGCTTTCTTGAATGGTTTTTTTGGAAGAGGATATCTATATGGAGCAGCCACAAGGGTTCATCAAGCATGGAATGGAGAACAAAGTATGCCATCTCCAAAGAAGCATCTATGGCTTGAAGCAAGCCTCAAGATCTTGGAATTCAAGACTACATTGCTATCTTATTTCACTTTCTTTTGTTCAAAGTGAATATGATCTCACTCTTTACATTAAGTTTGATGATGTTGGTATTGTACTTTTACTCATTTATGTAGATGACATCATCATTAGTGGAAATAGTGTTGATGGTATTGAAAAAATCAAGATAGATCTATCCTTAGAGTTCAAGATGGTAGATCTAGGGTGTCTTCACTTCATCTTAGGCATAGAAGTACTTAGAGGGTCTGATTTTATCTTTATAAGTCAAGTAAACTATGCTCAAAGTCTTTTGAAGAAGTTTAAGATGGAAGTATGCAAAAGTGTTGACACACCAATGGAGCAAGATGTAAAAGTGCCAAATGAAGATGATGAAAGATCCTTCATGGACATCACTTTGTTTAGGCAACTTATAGGTTCCTTAATGTGGATCACTATAACTAGACCAGATCTTAGCTTTAGTGTATGTAGGTTGAGCCAATCCATGCAAAAGCCATTGAATATCCATTGGAAAAAGGCTAAGAGAATTCTAAGATACATCTCGGGTACATTGGATTTTGGGATTCTATATAGAGGAGATGTGATTAACCTTCATGCATTTAGTGATTCAGATTTTGCAGGGGACAAGAGGGATAGGAAATCAACAAGTGCCTATTCAACTTTCATAGGAGAAGGTGTGGTTTCATGGCTTTCAAAAAAGCAAGAAACTATATCTCTATCTTCAACTGAGGCCGAGTACAAAGCTTTGACAACCACTACAAAGGAGGTACTTTGGATCAAGAGATTATTGGTGGAACTAAAGATCATGGATTCAGAGGAGGCACCAATCATCTACAATGACAATATAATCAGCCCAACACCTTGCATCTAACCCAATCTTCCATGCAAGATCTAAGCACATTGAGATATGCCATCACTTTGTGAGAGAAATGGTGCAAGCCAAGGAGATTGCTTTGGAGCATGTTCCAAGCAATGAATGTGTAGCTGATCTACTTACTAAACCACTTAAAAGGACACCTTTTATGAAGTTCAGATCATCACTTGGAGTGATTAGTAAAGCAATGATTGAACCAAGCTAGATAGTGAGGAGGAGTGTTAAAAATTCACAATTCTAGCTTGACTAGTTTTGGTCATATGACTTGTAAATAGTTAAATGGTCATGATGTGGCTTGTCACACGTGCCAAATAGCATAGGATTCCATTCATAAGGATGTTCTCAAGTAGACCTAAGTGTTAGAACCTTTGGAATGAGTCCAAATTATGCTTAGATACAAGGGAGAAAAAATAGGAGCTATTTTTGGTAATTTTTGCATTGTTGAGGGATCTCCAAGATTCCAACCCTAACTTGGTAGGGATGAAAGATCCACCAAAATTAGCATTAGGGATAGGTTTAGGGCTACTCATACCTACCCAAAACCGTGATGGATCATGTATATATAGGTGATGATATCTCACCAAAATCAATCAAGCAATTTCATGTTTTTTCTCTCATAATGGTGCAATTGCTCTCTATGTTCATAATTGTTTGAGTACTTGTGATTACTAATGATTATAGGATTGAATGTAGGTCTGGTGTACAGTACTCAGACTGTGGGAGGCCGTACTTTCACACGTGTGAAGCCTTCTTCAAGAATTTGGGCCATTTAGTGAGGTTCAAGCATAGATTTTTGATGGATTTTGATGGTTCAACTTGTGCTAATCTTATGAAATCATAATCTATTGTTTCCCTCATCATTTCAAGTGTTTTAGGATCCTTATTTGCTGTAATTTTTACAAAGGACTAGCAGACCACCTATCAGGTATATCAACGAGTCTGTAGCCTTTCTTGTTCATGAGCCAACGTCTGTCCAAGAGG
Organism: Diphasiastrum complanatum; assembly: GCA_029204225.1. Classification (NCBI taxonomy): domain Eukaryota; kingdom Viridiplantae; phylum Streptophyta; class Lycopodiopsida; order Lycopodiales; family Lycopodiaceae; genus Diphasiastrum; species Diphasiastrum complanatum. The sequence goes on from CM055107.1 coordinate 43,007,206, forward strand.
CACTCAGTCAACCTGATTCATATCTCTGGAATGAGGCTATGGATAAAGAGTAGTCATCTCTTATCAAGAACCAGACATGGACAATTGTCGAATTACCTACTGGTAGAAACGTAGTTGATTGCAAATGTATTTCAAAGTCAAAACAATACAGATGGAAGCATCAACAGGAGAAAGGCATGACTTGTTGCCATTGGATTTTCTCAGGTATACAACTTCAATTACATTGAGACCTTTAGTCCAGTAGTCAAGCATTCTTCTATTCGACTTTTGCTATCATTTGCCGCTGCAGCAAATTTGGAAATATATCAAATGGATGTACAGACAGCATATCTCAATGGAATTATCGAAGAAGACATTTACATGGTGCAACTCGAAGGTTATATTATCGAGGGTAAACATAAATTGCAAGTTAGCTCTCTCATGAATGGAACCGGGTCTCAAATTGTCAAAGGAGCAGTGTCCCTAAACAATTCATGAGAAGTAGTAGATGCGTGAGTATTCTTACCATTCTATCATAATATCTCTTATGTACGCCATGATCTGTACAGGCCAGACATAGCTTTTGCAGTCAGCTCTCTGTGTGAGTTTATGGCTAATCCTGGTGTAACACATTGGAAGGCTCTTATTAGAGTCATGAGATATCTTCGAGCTACTATGGACTTTTGCAATTGTTATGGAGCAGTCGGCAACAACAAACTCAATTTTCTCAATGGTTACACAGATGCAAGTTGGGTAGGAGATGTAGACACTCGTAAATCCACTTGCAGATTTACATTCTTCCTCAAAAATGGTCCAGTTTCCTGGAACAGTTGCAAGCAATCTTCAATAGCTCTATCTTCCACTGAATTAGAGTATATCCTAGCCTCTCAAGATATAAAGGAATCAATTTGGTTGAGAAACTTACTCTCAGATATCGGTCTAAATCAATATGCTCTGACGACATTATTTTGTGATAATCAAAGTGCCATTGCTTTATCAGCCAACCCTAGATTTCATTCTAAGAGTAAGCACATTGAACTAAAGTATCATTTTGTCCAAAGAAAAGTTCTCAATGAAAAGGTCAGAATGGAGTACTGTAGAATGCAAGATATGACAGCAGATATTTTTACCAAAGCATTAAGTTTGGAAGCACACAGAAGATTCTATATAGAACTAAGTTTGAAGGTCAAGACATTCAAGGATTCAAATTAAGGGGGAGTGTTGGATTATTCTCTTTCTTACTAATCAGCTAATTAGTTTTAATCTTCATCCATTGTTTATCCAGTTTCGCGGATTTTTCCGTGTTTTGATACAATCTACAATTTCACAAGTGTTTTTACATAGTCTGCAGAAATACACGGAGTTTAAAATAGTGTCACATTTTTTGCCTGTCAGGAAACTCTTGTAAAAATGTCGTGTCGCTTTTTTCGCATTTTCCCTTGACAAAAATCACGAGTAAAAATGCAGTGTCACATTTTTGATTTTTCTAAGTGCCTCAAATGTTAAGGAAATGGCTATGGCAAAGTGTGGGACAACCCTTAAACAGATTTAAGAGCACCTTCGGGTTTTTCGCATTTTTCACAAAATCCTGACACTGTCGCATTTTTGCGACAATGTCGCCCGTGGCAGTTTTAGTTCATTTCTGCAGAAGTGACAGTCTAGTTCATTTATGTAGACAAGACTGTTTACGGCCAATTTTCACCGCTTATCAGCAATCAATGACAAGGAACTGGATGAATGTCAGCGGACACCAGCCAACTAGCAATCACATTTGATGACCTAATTGCTTAATATATATAGTTGTTCATATTCATATATTTTCAATCATCAAGAAGAAGTTCTAAAGCAATGCATCAACATTGTGAATTGTGAAGGGGCTGAGTGTTATTACATGACGCTCCTTGCACTCTTATCAAGCAGATTGTTCACAATCAGAAAGAATTGTAGTTAGCTCTCTATCAAGCTTTCAAGCTTGAACTCTCTTGAGCATTCTAGCTCAGTCTTTTAGAGAATTATTTTAGAGTTGCTATTGCGTTACTGCTTATCAGCAGAGCTGCTTATTATCAGACTTATTCTCAGTTACTCGGAGACAACTTAGAGTGCGCGGTATCTATCTGCTATTGTCTTGCGCTCATTAGCATCTGATTTTGTTTTTCTGAATCAATACAATCTTCTTATTGTGTTCAGTATATGTCAAAATGCAAGAACCTTTGTATTGCTTTTGTAACTGATAGAAATTGTCTGAGAATTTAATACTTTATGTTTGGCTACGTAATCACTTAGTATCTAGCGATTTCAAAGTTAGTTGCTAAATATTGAACGTGATTATCATCACTACTGCTTTGTTCAATTTTTTATAGGTGTAGTCATGCATTGGAATAGGAGTTTCCACTGCAATTATTCCATCCTATTTCTGACACCTTATACGATTATAAATAAAATATTGTATAAATTAGAAGCCGATGATAATCTTCATCATTGTTCAGAACCCGCCGAAACTGTCACTGTAATACGTGCGCCTCATGAAGAAGATTCGAGGGGCCATCATGCTCTTAAAAATACAGCCATAAAAATTTTAAACGCTAAGTATTGGTGGCCTACAACACTTTATAGGGATGTCAAACTGTTCATTCAAAAATGTGATGCATGTCAGAGGATGGGAAAACCCATCTTCGCAACACATTGGCCACTTACACCGATTATCCCCTTTGCACCTTTTGAGAAGTGGGAGATAGACTTTGTAGGGCCTATCAAACCGACCACTCGTAAAACTCGTCAACGTTACATTCTTGTTGCAATGGACTATGCTACCAAAATGGTAGAGGTTGAAGCCACAATTAAAAATGATGCTAAGACTGTAGCAAAGTTTTTATTCCAAAACATTATCACACAGTATGGATGTCCCTTAGACCTCGTTAGTGACAGGGGAACCCATTTTCTTAACCAGACTATTGAAGCTATGTTATCATATTTTTTCATCACACATCGTCAAACCACTCCATATAACCCTAAAGCAAATGGACTTACTGAGCCAGCAAACGTAATTTTGTGCAAAATTTTGAATAAAGTGACAGAAACACATTCTTCTGATTGGGATCAGAAGTTACCATTGGTTTTATGGGCATATAGAACTGCCGAGAAAATCACAACTAGGCAGACTCCGTATTATCTTGTGTATGGTATGCATCCCATATTAGCAATAGAATTTGAAGTGTAGAATTTGTTATGTTAGTAGATCTAGCATTTTGGGAAAGCGAAAATTGCGATACTGGAACCTTCACATTTTTCGAGATTTTTTTGTCATTTTGATTTTTGCAAAAATGCCGACACTTCAGCCTTCGTAATAGATTATTTTTGAGAGCTTATTGGCAAACTCAAGGTTCTACATTAGATACATTGATTTTCTTTGGATCTAAGCAAGAACTAAGTGTTCTAAACGTCTTTTCTTGTCTACAGGCCATACTTAGTACTGTTTCACACATGTGGGCCATACATCTCTTTTGATTAATGATTATAGATTGCTCTTGCTTGACGCATCTCAAATTGTCAATCTAGGTCTCAATTTTGTGTGTCTAGTTTGCATTTGTTTTATGAGAGAGAAGAAAGCCTCCTCCTTCACTTTTCTACTTTTGTGAAGTCTTCCTATTTTGAAATTGTATGCTTTCTTGTGGATGTTTGAATGCTTGATTGACATTTCCTAATCATGCTATCACAATAAGATTGATCATTAGCTCAAGCTTTCATCCTCTTAATCCACAAATCACACAATAGTAAAATAGGTGTTAAAGATCACTTGGAAGAGATCATTAAGATCCTCAGGTAAGTTCCATTTCCATTGCTTTCCTCCCTTGAGAAGATAAGCCTCATGAGGAAAATATTTAGACCTCAAAGAGCCTAGATATACCAAGAAAGCTAAGAGCTAAGAAGAGGACATTCACCATACCAAAACCCCAAAAAGAGCCAAAGAGAAGGTCAAGCATCTCACCCCCTCTTCTAAGCCATTCCACATCTAGATCTCATGCCAATATTTATAGCCTTGGTAGGCTTAGATTCCATCTAAATCCTTAGCTTAACCCCCTCCCTATTGGATCGAAGCCCGTACTACATGATGACTCACCCGGTTGGAGATCCGAACACCGACTTTGCCCTCTTGATCACGTCGATTAGGGAGGCACGGAAAGGGTCCAACATTTTTTTGGCGTCGTTGCCAGAGAGATGGTGCTAAGCCACTGACTAGATGGATTTTTAGTTTGCTTTTGCTTGATTTTTCTTGCATTTTTGATAGGTTTATTACTCGTCTACTGGTCTTTTCTCACTTTTTCTTTCTCTTCTTTACTCGCCACTTCTCCAGAGAGCTAGGCAAGCTCCAAACTTTGTTCTGTGAGCTCGGCGAGTTATAAATTATAACTCACCATCAAAAACATTACTCGCCCTACAGCCTATTACTCGCCAAACTCATTTTTACACTTTTTCTTTGCCAAATTTACTCACCATTAGAGCTGAGTGATTAGCAAGCTTAGAGGCATTTTCTTGGTGATCGGCGAGTTATAAAATTATTACTCACTCTCAAAGCCATTACTCGCCATTTTGAATTTTCCTATCATTTTTTTTCTGTTTCCGCTATTTTTCATTACTCGCCAACTGTAACTCACCATCAGAAATTTATAACTCACCATCACTGTTTTTTTCTTTTCTATTCATTATCTTTACTCGCCATCAGAGTTACCTACACACATGCTGATCTGTCTTCTGAGAGACCAATGAGCTATAAATTTATAGCTCGCCATCAGAGCCATTACTCGCTAGCATTACTCGCCAACTGTTTCTCATTACTCGCCACTTTCACAGAGCCTTTTGATCATCATTTAGGACAAGTAGACAACTTGACGAGTTATAATTTTATTACTCGCAATTGTAATTACTCGTCTGTATAATTCGCCATCATAGCCATTACTCGCTAGTATCACTCACCAACTGCTCCTCATTAATTACCACTTTTACAAAGCCTTTTCTTCATCATTTAGGGCAAGTAGATAGCTCGGCAAGTTATAATCTTATTACTCATGCTTGTTGTTACTCACCTGTATAACTCGCCATCAGAGGAAATTCTAAATTTGTCTAGATCTTTCAACAATCAAAATCAGTCTGTGTTTTTTTGTTATTTTTATTTTTCCTCATTGCTTTATGGATTTGCATTTATGCCACTTCTCATCTATCTGATTTTCATTTTCAATCCCAACGATCTGAGATTCATCATTGCATCGGTTAAATCCTTAATTAGATCCAGCATCTGATCACCTATACACCAAAAAGATGTACGAAATTTATTTGAGAAAAAATAAAACAAAAAAGATCAAAAACAACCGAAAAACAAAATTATCAAAAATACTCCTATTTTTTGTTTGGTTGTATGCATCTGAGATCAGATAGGAGATTATCCACCCTAAATCCTCCTAAATTAAAGAAATTCGTCAACGTATCGATCAAAATATTACTTAAACTAGTTGACGTAGATCCATTCCTAATGGACAATCCTAGGCCATTTGTGTCCCACGCAGTCCGAAATTTTTCCAAGATCAACCTTCCGAGGTTTGATGGCAAGGGAGATCTGAGACGATTTCTACATATCTAGAGCCTATGGAGATGATAGCCCACAAGAGCTGTTAAGATATTTTTATATGTGCTTGACTGACACTGCAAAAGATTGGTATTTCAATCTTGAGCAAAACGAACAAGATGATTGGAACATCTTACAGGCTGAGTTCATCACCAGATTTAAAACCACTTGTTTCCTTTCTGATCCATTCTTGCAACTTGGACGAATCCGTATGGATAAGAAAAATGAATCCCTACGCGATTACATTGAACAAATCAAGAGATTGTGCGATGGATGCGACCCTGATAGCATTCCAGATCATAGTGTCCTGACATGGTTCATGGCAAGATTCCCAAGGGAATGAGACAACAAATGAAACGAAGAGACTTGCAGCCTACGCCAATGCCATCAAGAGAGTTGACGATAGTGAGAACACTAGTTCGGACTCTAATAACTCTGACCAAAAACGAAGACGTAGAAATAAACAAAGAGCCAAACGTAAGGATAAGCTTCATGATGATGCTTTTGCCTCTACATTCAATAGCGTCGATACCATCATATCTGCTTTAGAGAAAATGCACACGCAGAGCAATGAGCAAATTAAGAAGCTTGATACCGACCTTACCACGGTTGTCAATCAAAAGCTGAAAGGCATGAACGATCTCCCAAACAAAGGTTGATCGTAGATCCATTTTCCAATGAAGACGATATCCCAATCAAGAGATTAGCACAACAGATGAAGAAATCTAGCAAAGTCCATCAAGACTCTGTTTCACTTTTCATGATGAGCCTAGAGGCTATACCAAGAATCACTATTTTAATAAAAGTAAACCTATATTTATAGAGTAACAAATTATTTTGTGATGGACCTATTTAAAATTTGATGGATAGTCAAAATTTTAAGTATGCATCAAAACACAATTCTTCTTCTTAAAAAATCACATAAAAAGAGTAGCACACCATGTGCTACCATTTTGTTGGATCATGGGTAGAAGAAACTCGCGAAACTAGCAAAAAATTACTCGCAATGTCAAAACCCTGCTCTCATCATTTGATTTGTACATGCTACTTATTGAATCAATCTAACCTTTTATTGCGTTCAGTATCATGTTAGAATGTATGCTTCTCTGTAGTCATTTGTAACTACTAAATCTCTTATTGTTTCGTCAGATTTGTTGATACTTCAACGTTGCAATATTCTATACATTGTTTGGCTACAAAATTGCTTTAGTACTAAATGATTGCAAAGTTAGTTGCTAAAAGATTGAACGTGACTTCTGTCATTATAGCTTTGTTCAATTATTAATAGGCGTTTTCATGCATTAGGAAAGAAGGCTTATTCCGCTGCGCTCGATAGTTCATTCATAAACTTCGACTTATTGAATCGTCATTCCTTCTTCCAACACCTAGCTAGTGATAAAACATTTTCCCATTCATTTAAATTGGATATTTGGCATTGTTGTTGGTGTGATATTTATTGCATGTTGTCTTTGTTTTCTAACACTCATTGTTGAAGCTACAATTTATAAAAGATAATCCTAGCTTATAGGACAATGATGCTCGCAACTTTTGGCATGTGTTAAGAATTTTATTCACGTTGAAGGTCTAAATGACTAGATATGATCTGGTTTTCAAATTCTAATTACAACAATCTCATGCATGCATGCATTTCTTAAATTTGCAAAAAATGGTTTTCAGCTTCTTTCTAGTAGAGCTTTGTAGTTGTACCAACCTTGCTTTGTTATTTGCTATATAGTTGCTACTTCGCATGTTTTACAATATAGTAGGTGTTTTTGTGGTTGTTGCAGATTTTGAGATACTATTGGGTTGAGGAGACGTTACTTATAGAACATCCAATGAAGTCCCTCCAACTATCCCTTGGATCTTTTGATGAGTTTTATTTTGTACCTTATACATTTATTCATACAATATAATTGACTTCTTTACCATTGCAAAATCATATGACTTCCCTATCCCATTATATTGGTCACACATTGTCAAATTTTTATTTTGGCTTGTATTTCTAAAATTCACGATCTCCTCACTAATAAAATTATAAACAAACAAAACTGAACGTATGCAAAATAATAGTAGATATATAGCGTTTCTAAATAATGAACTTAGACATTCATCAATAATTATCACATTGAGTTTTTCTCACCACAACTATAATTCCCATAACTTGATCCAATCGAGGCATTCATTTGTTGATTGTCTCTTTAATATGACATTTTTTTCATATTACATCTTCAATGGGGTTGTACGAGTAGACTTTTTGCAAGTTTCATTCTACCCATGATTCACTCATTATCGTGCCATGTAATATTAACTGCATTATGTCTCTAAGTACATGAAGATACTAACTAGATGCAAAAGTTTCAATGGATTTCAATGTAGACAAACAAGCTGCTTGTGAGGACCTCAATGTGAGACAACTTTGGAAGTGACATTGGTTGTCTCCAATTTGAACTACTAATAAACCTCTCAATGTCTCTAGGTAGGTGTGATGACAATCCATAACACATCTTCCTTCTATGGTATTCTGTCAATTTTTTACTTTTTGTCACGTATTAAAATTGGCTTTTCATTTTCCAATACCACAAAAGGCTTGAACTCCATAGCATGTGCGATAACTTATTCACAACCATTCAACTTTCTCATGTAAAACAAATTATATAGTCTATATGTGATAATGCAAGTACCAAACTGTGTAGTCTATGTGGCAATAAAAAGTATCAAACCATCATTGTCATGAATAATTAAATCGTATTTTTGTGGATACATTATAGGTTTTATATTTTGAAATTTTCAATATCTATCATATCTAATAGTTGCACATGTGTACCTTTGTACCAAAAACAAGAATAGCACATAAAAATTACAACTCATAATGACATACAAAAATTCCTTGCTTATCATGATATGCCAACACCAACAAATCATAAACAAATTGAAGTATAAGGGACATGCGTTCATACCCAAAAAAAAAAGAGGACAATAAAGCTTTCAAAAATTAAAATTTCACTTCACTTTAACACCTATGAAAGGAGTCTTGTGATCAACACATATTAAAATATAAATACCATATGCATATCCCTAAGAACCATTAGATCGTACACTGAATACCATACACATCCAATATATGTCGATCTTCTAAAGGATACCATACCATCCGATCTTACAATGAATACCATATACATCCAATATACATCAATCTTAAGAAGGGTACCATACATATGAAAGATTCAAATCAAGAGCTTACGTAAAAGATTCAAAGTTCAAATTGAGAGGTGTTAAAATTGGGACTTTGCAACGTGTCGGGTCAACTTTGGAAAACATCTAAAATGTGCACTTGCAACTTCTTATGGCAACTTTGGAAGTCCTCCAGGCTTTTGAAAACTTGTAAGTTTTCTACCAAGCCTTTTGCTTAGCTTTGACTGCTATAACAACAATAAGCTAATTTTGTCAAATGTGACACACGAAGTTTTTTTAACAGTGAGTTTGAGGTTTAAAAAATTCCTTTTAGTCCTTTTAAATTATACAAGCTTTTAGTTTTCATTTTTCACCGTGCATGGCAAAGCTACTCATGATCTTCGAATCAATGTGTTTGTCTTTCTTTTTCATTTTTCACTATGCACAGGAAAGCTGCTCAAGATCTTCAAATCAATGTGTTTTTCTTTTTTTATTTTAAATGCTTTTTCAATAGTTAGGCTTTTTCTTTTTCTTTGTGGAAAAACATGTTTTTCATGAGCATGGCCACTAATATGTTTGTCAATTGTATCATTCTCAAACCGTTTACTACTATATTCTAAATTCTAAAAAAAAATCTATTCGATTTATAAATAAATAAATAAACCCATGGAAATATCTGATATTCAAACTAATTTATATTTTATAGTCAAATATCTCATAAATATCTACTTGACCGAGAAAGACCAAAGCCATAGCAGGTGGCAACTGGCAATAACACCACGTGAAGCTATTTAATTCGCTGAATGCGCTTGCTCATGACCGTTGCCCTGGCCTTCCGCGTGTTACCAGTCAACACGTGGCCCCCTTTTTACTTTCTTGTATCTTCTGTTTGACGCTTCGAATAGTCTTTCGTCTTTATTACTTTTCTCACTTTTCTTTTCAAACCTTCAAAACTTCATTTCTTCAGAGCATCATGGAACCCGAGAACGTCAGGTCAGAGGGGATCTTCGTTGAACTTGTATTCCTCGACGTGACGGGTGACTAATTATGACAGGCAGGCAACCGTTTGGATTTGCAAGGTGAAATGCCCTTCACGGGCCTCTTTGCCTTGCAAAGCAAGGCAAACCTGGATCCACACGAAAGGCAAACCGTAAATCTGAAGTCCTTGGTAATACTAATTTATTTTGTTTTGAAAAGCTATGAAAACTTCATTTGAAAAGCAGATTATGGATGAGCATATTCTGCTGACTGTTTTGAAGAAATGATGCCTTTCACTTTGAAAGGATCCACCGACCTGGGTTCTCCACACGCCAAGTTTGCAGGGAACGTCGGAGGCAGAAATGTGAATCAAAAAGGAATATTCCATTTAGCCTCCGTCAACCAACGTCTTTTTCTCGTCTCCTTTTCTAGTCAAAACGTCCTATGTTTTCTGCTTTCCTCCGTTCGTGGACGTCAAGCGTCCGGCGGGGCAGTAACACGCTTGCGAAGTTTGATCCAGACCGTTGGATGAAACAGGAGCCATTCAGATTCCTCCACGTCCTGAGCTTTAACCGTTCGATAGCCGACAGATGCTATTACAGACGCGTGGCATGCATCCGAACGTTCGGGCGTCAGGGATCCCGCGCTACCCTCGGACGTGAAAGGCCCGTAGACGCAATGCTTCAAGGTAGCCCAATGATCAACGTTCAGATTCTGGTACGTTCTCACGATCAACCATTGAAAACACTCCAAGTGTCAAACAGCCACGTGGCAGCAATCCAACCGACTACTCGAAAAATATCGTCGTGCCACCAAGCCGCAGAGTCTGATTTACGGTATCACGATCGACGATCGATATAGCGCCACGTGTCAGTAGTCTACGTGGCAAACATCCAACGGACCAACGGAAACAACGCCGTGCCATTGAGCCCTTACCGTTGGGTCGTTGGTTTTACAAGACGGCGTGTCGATGACGCCCCGGCTGCTTCTTATCAGCACGGAATAGCTTACTCCCTAACGCTTAGATCTCTGACACGTGGTCATAAAATATCTATTCTTCGTAGATGTGGAAGCGTGGCAAGATCTGAGCGGGTTTGTGAGGATCGAACGGTGGTGAGCGGAAAGCATCCAGTGGCGGTAGGATCTGAGTTCTCTATATAGGGAAAGCTTTGGAGACGTAGTCAAGATGAAGAGAGAGTCTTCGAAAAACAGCATCGCCATCAAAAGAGGAGCAAAAAACGAGAGAGCGTCGTCGTTTTTCTCTGTCGATCGAGTCTCGTTCTGCTGATGCAAATGCTAGGACCTAGCTAGAATAGAAGACGAGGGAGACGAGCGAGGACGAGGACCCATTCCAACTCTGCTGGCACATTCGAGAAGAAGCGGTCTGGTCTCAGAAACAAGGGGAAGCATCTGGAATAATAGTAACACGAGTGAAGAGCTGGAAAATCCAGGCACACCCATGAAATAGTGAGTTGGGTTGGCAGCATAAAAGGCAGAATTCTGCAGATCGTATCACAAGAACGTAAGCTGTAATGCAACGACAACATTGAACAAGAAGCAAAAAAAAATAGAAGCTTCTTATAGGGGAAAGTCTCGAAACATTAAGACCAAGTGTGAAGAAAGATTGCATAAATTAGTACAGAAAAATCCAAGAGATCTCTCAGATTTTGGTGGAAAAACCAGCGAGCGGGTTTCTATTTGCTTCGGTGGGTAAGACCGAGTGATAGTTTGGAACAGCTGAGGAATACACGTAGCTAGCTCTCATCTGTTGCTTGCGGGGATTGAAGAAGATATAAAAACAGAAATCAATAGATAGGGATGAGATATACCTCTCATACAGCAGAAACCATGGGCATGCGATGGCCTGGCTTGCCGCTCTCCCCTCTTCTGGACACCAAAAGGTCCAGCAGAGCAGCAGGGATGATGTCACACCGCGCCCTGTTCACCCCCCCTCAAACTTCTCCGATGGATTTAGATTCCGCTACCTCTGATCAAAGTCCTTCAATCGAAGGTCCACCTCCGCCATCTCCTAGGCTTCGTCCTTTTCCTTCACCCCGCAACTTTCTTTCGCCCTTATCTTTACCCCCTCCCAGATTACAGATTCCCTCCCCATCCAAGCTCCCAAGCTCTCCTGTGACTCCTACTTCAGTGAGATCTTGCAACTGCTCTGCCGTTTCTGTTTGCTCGGCCTGTTCTTGCATGCCTTCCTCTACAACCCCAAGGTCTGCAGTCACCGCATTTATATCACCGAGGAGCTCAAAGCCGAAAACCTTGTTGATTAAACCTGTGAGTGACACAGATTCTACCCCTTGCTTGTCTTTGAAAGAGGAGCATGCGACGCCTGGCCGTCCACGAAGGCAGGATTTGAACAAGAAACGACCTCCCAAGCTTCACATACCTTTTCTACCAGCCACGTTAGGGTTTCAGGAATGCGCAGATAAGGAGGCTTGCAAAGACATAAACGTTGAAGGAGGTTTCTATGGCATGGCCTGCAGAAAAGGGCGAAGGGAGATTCTAGAAGACACGTACTGTGCTCTTCCTGAGATAAATGGCGATCCAGGGCATGCATTCTTTGGGGTTTTTGACGGTCATGGTGGACGAAAGGCAGCTGAATTCGCATCTGAACACTTGGGAAAGGACATCATTGAAGCCGTGGAGAAGCAGTGTCAGGAAGAAGACTGCATTGAATCTGCTGTGAGAACCGGCTACCTTACGACTGATGCAGCCTTTTTGCAAACAGTGAGTGCTCCGTTTAGGGTACCCTAGGGCATTGATCTTATGGAATTTCAATCGTTCTCTAAAGACTACTGAGACCGTGTTGCAGAGGAACAGTCTAGAATAGATATACATAACTTGTTAACTCTCTTGTTATAAAAAAAAGTCTTAAAGATATCGGGAAACTTGTTATGTGCAGAATGCTAGCAGTGGGGCAAGCTGTGTGACAGCTTTGGTAAAAGATGGAGTGATGGTGGTGGCAAATGCTGGTGATTGTCGTGCCGTTGTGTCAAAAGCTGGTACTGCGGTGGCACTTACCTTGGATCACCGTGTTGGAAGAGAAGATGAGCGCCAAAGGATTGAGAGCCTCGTAAGTACTCCATATTGACAAAGATTGTTTCTTATCTTTTCAATTAAGAAATTTGTCTCGATGTACAGCTCGAGTATTCATGTCTTTTGGTTTCTTGTGATTCTTTGCAGGGAGGGTATGTAGATCGTTTCAATGGCGTCTGGAGATTGCAAGGTTCTCTAGCTATTTCAAGAGGGATTGGCGATACCCATTTCAAGAAATGGGTATCAGCAGAACCTGAGATCAAAACCTTACAGATCACCCATGATTGCGAGTTTCTCATTTTGGCATCAGACGGCCTATGGGATGTGGTACGTACGCTTCACAAACTGCACTCTAAAACTACTTTTTGTTATTATAAGCTTGATTTCCAAATTCTTCCTATCAATGAACTTGCTTTTACGATACTCAATTGCACTTCTCTTTCTTGCAGGTTTCAAATCAGGAAGCTGTCGACTGCGTCAGGAAGATCCTCATTGCAGGTGATGTTGAGACAAAATTATGCTCATCAAAACCACAGCTATCCAATGAGCAAAATGCAACTATGCCTCCATCTAAAATCGTTCCTACTCCTCTGGTCGCATGCCGACATTTGGTAGATCTTGCAGCTGGGAGAGGTTGCCTGGATGATATCAGTGTCATGGTAGTGAATCTGCAGCACTTCTTCAAAGATGCAATTGTTTCTTGGCCTCATTGAAGGCTTTGCAACTCTTTGCTATCAGATGCCCCACGACAGGTTTCCACTGTTTGAAATCGTGTACAGCTTTTAACCAAGATTTGTTACCCAACTGGAAATTGTTCATGATATCAGTGCAAGCCAGTGAATATGCAATCTTTTATTGGCCGCATTGAAGGCTGCGCAGCTGTTTACTTTTGGCTGCGCCATATGTCTTATATGTCTTCACTGTTTGAATTTATCACGCAACTGGCTATTGCTGATGATCCGAAAGATTCACTAACAAATTTTTTTCCTACTCATTCATGGCTGCCAACATGCTGTGCACCATGTACACAAGATTAAATCGTCCGGCAAATCATTCTGTAATCATTCTTTCGTGTTGCATATGAATTTTTTGGCTGACAATACCCAACCCAAGATTACTTTTTAGTAATTTGCAAAACATTGTCGCAAAAGGTTTTATGGTGTTGTCAAACACTTTGCAAAAGGTTTTATGGTGCTTTTTCTTTCACAGGTATCTAAAACAACTCTACAAATGCCCTCTTTCAAGATCCTTAACAAACAATCCATACCAATTTGTGTAGCGAATATATTATATCAAAAAAGATATGCAAAAGATGAAAGGTTCAATAAAATCCAAACTGATGAATTTTGAGATCCCTAACAATCCATATCTTGCTTGCTCAATGCCCACTTCACTCATGCAATAGAATTTGTTTTTGAAACTTGTAATCCAAAACTAAAAAAAAAACCAATGCAAAACACGTCGTTTCAAAATCAACAAAGCCTCTTTTGGGTATCTTTTTCAGTTTCGTGACTTCTTAAAATTTCAATTGCAACCAAAAGTAGATCTCCAGGCTAGAGATCGTAGTTAGTTGTGATGAAAATATAAAAATACATGGGATTATAACATACGAAACTGTTTATGACCAGCAACAAAACCAGAAGTGAAGGTGGGAGACAACGAGACAACCTTTTCTATGTTAATCCACATCTACTCAGTGTGAAACGGTATCTTTCTCATTGTTCCATTCACCAACATGTTATGTTGTTTTCTTTTCTTCTCCTTATTGTATGAGTATGATTTTTATCACAGGCAAGAATAGTCTCCACAAAATTGCTAACAGATTCTGAAAATGAGGCACCAACAATAGAAGCACGTTGACGTAACACATGTGCCGTTAGGTCATGTAGATTTGGCCTCTCCCAATGAATTGTCCTCCAAGGAAGATTTTTAATCTTGCACTTTGAAGTATGGAATTCTCCATATCACCCACAGTTGCCTCGTGCAATGTTAGCTTTGTGCTTTGGCTATCCACCATCTTCCATTCCATACTTTGTGGACAACTTTAGCCAAGTACTTCGTCTTCGTCGTCCATCGTTTGCAACAACACATGATTAGTTATCCAAAATGCTTGACAACCTTGAGAATAGTCACTTTGATAATGAAGACTAAGAAAGAGTTTTTGATGATATATATATACCATTGTATTGTAGTATCCAAGACTTCATTGTTGGAGCAATCTTCTTCAAGAGATTTGAGAAATTACGAGAACTTGATTTCCTTCACATTGTTTCGAGCGGTATCAAAACAAAGGACTTAAAATTGTCTTATCATTCTTGCCCTAGCCTCTAAAAGTTTGATTTTATAGTTCTAGGAGGTTTTTGGAGTTGTCTCAAGATTTGTTAACAACAATAGTTGTTGTGGAAAGAAAGACTAATAATGATGAGAGAAAGATGGGCACTCAAAAGCGATATCGCCCGGTATCAATTTCAAGCATGCAGATTGTGCTTTTTGGCTTCTCTAGGGTAATTGCATATGCTTGAAAGCAATAAGGAGACCGGAAATTCGATGGTTTTGCAAGGAAAAATAATGAGTCCCAAAACGTCTCTTTTATTAAGAAATTTTCACACATGCAAAGGCTTTAAAATAGAACATGCATCAATTTATAATTAGGCCATGCCACAGTCATATTGGAAGAAGGAAAGAGGATACGATAGTAATGAAATGAAAATTGTAACTAACTTTGAAATTATGAGTACGAAAGTGATTGTCTATTAGATATTGCACACATTGTGGATGGATGATGGTGCAACTATTGCTGATCACCTACTGAAGATCAAAGAGATTCGTTCAGGATAATCGTTCGACATAACCGACTGAGCAATAAAAGATATCTTGACGATCCTCTGGGAGATAAGCGAGGTTGATTGTTTTGTTGCTACAGAGCCGTATTATCTTCTTTTGATTCGTTGCCCCTTAGGTGGACCTTTCTTTGCTTTGGCACATTATCATGCCTTGCGTGCTACTGCTACAACTTTGTCCTCCTATTTATTTTCCTCCATTGCAAATGATACACATATTGGCGGGCCTGCTAGTGAAGTCATCTTGACTATAGGTCTCTCCCTCGAAGCAATGTCGCTCACGAACATTTGTAGACCTTCCGAAACACTGCTCATAGTGGTATGTACCAATTCAACGTCCCTAATTGGTTCTCCAATTGCCACAAGTTGATCTCTCAGCTCCTTTATCCTGGTGAAGAAAGATCCCATTGATTCGCCTTCTTCCATCCTGATTGTGTTCAATCTCGAATTCAAGAACATGGCTTGAGTTGGATTGCAAATTTGAGATTGCATTCTAAGAGCTTCCCAAGCTCCCCTAGCTGTCGTGGCATCACTTATATGGGTGATCACATGGTCTTTCACTAAAAGGTTGATCAAGGACAATGCTCTCTGTGCCTTTTTATGAAAGGCCCTCAAGTCACCTGGAGTGATATTAGGCCGGACTTCAATACCTGCAACAATGTCCCATAACTCCTTCTCCATCAAAATGCTCTTCATTTTCAATTTCTAGATGTTGTAGTTAGAAGCCCCATCAAGTTTGCTTGCATCGCCCAAAATTGCCTCATTGATGTTTGTCATTTCTAAATTGCTTGAAACTCCACTTGTAGGCTAAAAAGTGTATGCCGAAGCCAATCGTGATGTATTGACCTGCAATTTTGGCTTACCAGGCCACCCGCCGCTTTTCCACCAAATTGAAAGCCAAAATGGCGTCGCCTTCTGAAATGCTTCTTGTCACCAACTCTCGACTATGTGCCCAATGGAATGGTGAAATCACTTTTGGCGCACTCTGAAGACTTTTTCCACGGAAATCACTCTGTTTTGACATTCCGTACTTGCAGGTACAGTCAGGGTGCCCTTCGTTTGGCCAAAATAGGCTAAAGGAAGTGAAAATAAAGGCACTTTAACTTTTTGAACTGTCTTTTCACCTTGAGAAGACTTCACTCTTCACCAACTT
The DNA here is from genome assembly GCA_029204225.1 of Diphasiastrum complanatum. Classification (NCBI taxonomy): domain Eukaryota; kingdom Viridiplantae; phylum Streptophyta; class Lycopodiopsida; order Lycopodiales; family Lycopodiaceae; genus Diphasiastrum; species Diphasiastrum complanatum. Next base: position 43,023,992 of record CM055107.1, read on the forward strand.
CAGGACCCAACTTAAGTTTCAAGTTGAAATTTTTTAAAGAAGTTGAAGTGTGATTTACACTTCAAGCCCCTTCACCCTTTCATGGGTCCCTTTGTTTCCCATCCAATGGTCACCTGCGATCCGATGACCTTAGCTCATCCTTCATAATTTGATCTCCACCATGTATCTTTCATAGCCTCAATCCAACGGTCATAGGCGTAAGGTGCACCCTACATGCTTCTTGGGATCTCTACACCCCTCCATGCACTACGAGACTAACTCGACTGGCTGCGCACACTGGCCCGCGACCTCCATCACGGCCATCTTCATCCTCCTTCTAGCTTTCTTCACCAAGCTTTAGTTATGGCTGATCTGCAAATGTGGATTCAGCTCTCTTGCTGGCGCACGGCTACTCACGGCCTTCCAGGGGTCAATTTAACCAGTTAGAGCGCCCACCACCACCAATTTACAGCTTCCAAAAAACTTCAGAAACAAGAAAGATTTGCAGCTGAGCTTAAAACCCTAGCTGAACGAAGGATGAGCTCTTCTTGGACTTCATTCAATCTTTTTCAGAAATACTTTTTGCAATTACCTATCCCACTGAGGTCGCCTTAAAGTAAGCTGTCTTTTGCTTCAAACTGTTCTTCAAACAGTATCCGATTGGATTCATGCCAATCACAAACACCAAAAAACCCTCCTACTAAATTTTCGACTTCGATTTTTGCTTGCTTTCTGATTCAGCCAACAATTCTCTGTCTCTGAATCCTTTTTACAATTTCAAGTTGTTCCATGAATCTCCACAGACTCGCTTTTGTGCTTCCCAGCCAGCAAACCGTCGTGAATTCGCAACTCTCTGTTTCTGTCTGATGATTGTGACCATCAAGGGCTCTGATACCAAGTTCAGAATACAGTTTAAAACCCGACCAAATCAATCACCACAATACAACGTCAAGTGCAATCAAACAAGACAAGAGAATTGCTCTCCCACAAACTGTATATTTACACTAATAAGCAAGTACAAAGATAAAGTTGCTCAAGAGACTCAAAGGGCTCGTAAAAGAAAGATGGCCCGATAATTCTAGAACTGAGCACACGTGGTACCATCAAAATTAGAAAGCACTGTATAAGTCGATCATTGCTATTTTAACTATAAGTCCATGTTGCCCCTTAATTGCAACATTCAACCTGTACAATTTAGTGTTGGGCTCCCTTATACCATCTGCAATGACTTTGAACTTTTGGTTCACCTTGCATACACCACCATTCCATTGTCCAACTCTTTCAAGCTATTGAACCAATCTTTATTTCCTGTCATGTGTCTTGTGGCTCCCGAGTTAATGTACCACGCTTGATCATCTTGATTGGATGACAATGCTGATACAAAGATGCTAGAGTCTTCAACTTCACCTTCGTCGACAAGGTTACCTGCTAGCTTTGGTTTTCCCTTGCCTGATTCCGCCAAGAATTTTACACTCGCTTTTCCAATGGCTCTTTTTTTCGCAATGGAAGCATTTGTCTTTCTTCTTGGTCTTGCTAGATGATCCCTCATCCTCCTGAGTCTTGGCAAATTGTTGCTTAGAATTCTTCTTACCCTTGCCTTTGTCTTATTTTTGGCATGTCGCAAGTGTTTGATCATTAGTATTTTGATGTCTAGTAATTGCTCCTCCTACATCAAGATTCCTATGAGCTCGTCAAAGGTTGATAATCTTTCTCTTGATGCTATCTCGCTTATGAACATCTGATAAGGTTCGACAATGCCACACAATGCATTGTGCACCAACTCAACATCACATATGCGCTCACCAAAAGAATGCAGTTCATTTTTCATTGTCTTGATTCTGCTCATATAAGTCTGAATGTGCTCTCCTTGTTCCATTCGGGCACTATTCAGCTTTGAATTCAGAAACATCATAATCCTTGATGGATTTGACGTCTCGAACTTCTCCTTTAGCACATCTCATGTCTGTCTAGGTGTAATGGCATCACTTATGTGGGTATTGATGTGGTCTTTCACTGACAAGTTGATGAAGGGCTCTCCTCACCTTCCTATCACATTAGGAGATATTAGAACTCAAAATGGGCCCTTTGTCAAGATGTTGTTTTTGACTTCGCACGCTTTCAACGCTTATGTGTCCCAATGAATGGTGTCCATCTGTGACAAACTGTAACAGTGGTTGATGGATGGAAATTTTATTTAACTTTCCCGGCCAAATTTTTGTGATTTTCAAATATCCCGCCGGGCAAAACAAACAATTGTGATTGGGCCACAGTTACTACCCGAATACTCTTATGTTGTTTGTCATTGTACACTCGAGGTTGATTTGATGTCAATAGTCGTAAACTGTAGTTAACTAATCCTTGTAGTTTAGGAACTTGTCATTCATAGGAATATCTCTCATTTTCTTCATTCTATCTCTTATTTTGGATTATCATTCTTAGGTTTACCTCTCAATCTCTACATTTTTTCTGTTCTCAGCTTGTGTACACGTATTTTTGACTAATGGCTACACACAATCGGAGACCAAGAGGAACCATTGATGCAATCAATATCTGCAATGAGAAAAATGCAAAAGATCAATAGATACCAAGAATATATCAAAAATATCAATGGATCTTGATGCATCCCTCTACAAAAGGCTCATTTTGAAAAAGAAAAAGATCAGATAAAATATATAGAAGCTCTTGGAAAGGCATGATAATGGATTTCAAAGTATCACTTGTCGGTCAATCTATCACGAAAGTTTTAGTTTAGCATGCTTATCTTCACAATGAGCTCAACATTCATGATTTGAATTCAAATGATAGAAGAAAATGCAATTGTAAGTTTTTAAATTTAATTTCTTTAGAGTTAGCATTTTCTTTGAATTATATTTTCCTTGTGATGTTTTTGTTGGTTTTGCAGATTTGTATCCATCAAATTTTGTTGAATGGCAAACAGTTCAATAGATTGCAGGAATAATTGATGTCATACATTCGGATATCAATATTTTACAATATAAAAGTCATTCTCCAAAATTACTTTTAGAGTCATACCTATTCTTTTATGATCACACCTATTTTTCTGACAAAAATGGTTTATTTGGTAGATTAGAGCCATATCCTCTACCAGATTTTTCAAGTGAGGAATGGATTTCTCCTTATGCAGCAATTTCAAAAAGTTTTCAATCTAGGCTAGATATTCAGAGTATATTAAAATGTAGCACTAGATCAAAGAATAATAGATTAAGTTGGTATCTACCTTTTACTATTTTTGTTGATTTTTTTTCCAAATGCAATGTTCGAAGAACGAAAACAATGTTGATTGTAAGGACTTGAGTGCTGAAATAATCGTCGAGTTGTAGGATGATGGTTGGGATATGAAACAAAATCAGCAAGTTGAGTGTAGAGTATGTTACTCATCAATGACATTTAGGTATCACATCAAAAAACAAATGCTCACTTTGTTGCTGTATTATAGAAGATGAATTAAATGCAGAAATGTTTGGAAGCCACTTGATCAAGATTTTGGTATAAACCCTCAACAACAATGGTTGAGGTCGAGGAAGATTGGTGTCTCAATCACATTTGATCAGAACTAGACATGTTGCAATTCGATCTACCTCAGTACTATCAATTTCGATTGAATGGTGTAAAGGTACGTTATGCCATATGAAAATATTCTTTTTTTTTTTCTATTTCTAAGTGAATCAGTTTCAAAAAATATATTAACTAAAACAATTTCTCTTGTGCACGTAAGAGTAAGGCAGGAAGAGCATATAAAATGCAAAGATATTGGAACATCCATTGAAATTGAAGATCCATAGATTATGAACAATGAAATTTTGTATTATGCAATACAATTTTTTGTATACATCATTTTTGAGAATATGTGAACCACTTTTTCTATGAGGCTCTTTCATTTCTATGATTTCCATTTCCATGGTGCAAAACACAATGTAATTGCAATTGGACAATATGAGTTTTCGATAACAAGATTCATTGTCTCCTGTAGGAAATGCATTATCTCCATTGGGGAGATCTTCGGTCACTTGAACTCCAATGACCACTACAATCAGATCTCGAATCAATGCGCCCTTGTTGAAGTCTCGGATATATGGGTTGTATTTTTTGTCTTCATTGCCTTGGTTTATATTGTCCTTGTCTTGGCATATTTGGATATGTTCAGAAGATGATCTGATCAAAGCTTTGCCACAAAAAATCTAAGTGAACTTATGTCGCATGTTTGGATTGATAGTGGCAAAGATTCGATCAGATCATCTTTTTGAACTTATCCAAAAAAAAACATGATAAAGGCAAGGCAGACCAAGGCTACAAAAAACAAACATGTTGGAAAACCATAGAAATTGAAGATGAATGAATAATAACCTGAATTAATAACAGAAAAACAAACAAGTAAGAACAACCATAGAAAACTGTAAATATATTTTTATAAAAATTTTCTATACATATGTCTCATCCACATCAAGTGAGACCAACTTTTTATTAGTATCAACTATCTATGATCTCTAAATCCATTTCTCCAGTTGGAAGTAGCTTGGGTGGAGAACACTCTACCATTGCAATTGGATATGAATTTTTGATCACAAGCTTTATGGTCTCCTGCCTGAAGTGCATTATCTCCATTGGGGAGACCTTCGGGCATTTAAACTGAAAAAAACAAAAACACAATTAGATGTTATTAATCAAAGACTAGTTATTAGGAATGTGACTATGAAAAAAAACAAAAACCCAATTAAATGTTATTAATCAAAGATCACCTCTTCCAAATTAGGAAGTTCATCTTGTAGTGCAAGCCAATTGAAAAAGTGTTTGACATTGCATACCGTATACCAACCACAACTGACAAAATCAACTTGTTGGAAGGATTGCAATATCCATTATAAACAAAAGTTAGTAACAAAATTTTAACATTATGAAATATCGGATCAACGCGTAGGAGATTATAATGAAATCTACAACGGAAACAAGCGCGTGTCAAACCGATATCCAAAAAATATTGTTTGAATATCGGATCAGCGTGCACGATATGAAAAGAAACCAAACAATAACTACAAGGGCACGTCGAATCAATATTGATAAATTTTTACCTCTGCATCAACCATTTTCAGCTTCGTATATGCTATTGCATGTGGTACTAGAAAGAGTTCTAGTATTTTCTGGATATGGCTCTTGGCAATTTTGTGTGTGTGTGTGTGTGTGTGTGTGTGTGTGTGTGTGTGTGTGTGTGTGTGTAATAGAGTTCATCTTTAAACAAACTGGATTACACACACTCTCATCATTGACATATAAGGACAACACATATAACCTCCAATGATCACTGCAATCAGAAATCAATAAATTTATGAGAATCAATGTGAAATCAAAATTCATATAGAAAATTCAACTTAATAAAGTCTGATAGATATTTACTTACTTTGTTATGTATGGGAGCACGAGAATTAGAGTCCCCAGTCTGACGTATTGGAGCATATCATCGTGCAGACTTTTAAAATCAGAAAAATCAAATGCAAAGATGAAACAATGCTACATCTATAAACAGTGGGGTCTGGAAAAACTCCATCTAGTACTGAATTGCCCCACCTCCTACATTGTTCCCTAACATTTTATCCCTACTTTCTAATTCACCTGTATCTAATTTAGAAAAGGGAAGGCCAGCATTGGTTTTCGGCATCTTAAAACTGTAACGAGGACCTAAAGCTTTAAGATATGTGTTAAACAATTGGTCATATTGTACATATTGAGGAGTATTTACAAAGGCAAGTGCAGGGGTTGAAGGAAGTAATACAGATAAACCACGAAAAAATTGTCATTCAAAATTGATTCTACCTTTACATTCACAAAATCATCTAAATCATTTCCTAGAACAGGAGGTGGGGAACTAATATCTGTGGGGGTAGGAGGAGACTGAGATTTTGAAGGAGGAAGAGATTTATTAGGAGAGGAATTTTTAGGAGGAGAAGATGGAGATTGAGATTTAGAAGAAGAAGAATGAGACTTAGGAGGAGACTTGGGAGGAGATTGTCTAGCAGATAGAATCTCATGTAGAAGAGATGGCTTTGAAAAATCCCTCGCTTTATTAGGAGGGTCATGAAACCTCCTCTTCTTTGAAATGCTCTCATTTTGTACTCGATTAACAAGCCGAGATGGTTAAGATTGCTTTCGTTTTCTTTTCTATGCATCTTGTTTTGGAGGAGAGGAAGGAGCAGGTCTAAAGTACTTTACAAATTGTCATATGTGTCCCGTAGCCTGAACACAATGTTGAAATCCTTGGGCATGATGCTTGGCATGGATAGCTGCAACAATAGTATCTGAAAAAAAATTCACTTGAAAGTCCTCATATGCAGTGTGCAGTGCCTCAATTGTCGTTACAGTCCATTTCACATCTGCAAATAGACTTTTTGTAACCTGTCTGATAGATCTCTATATGTGAGCTTTCGAAATCAGAAGATTATTGGTCTTTTGTAGCTTCTGAATATCCTTGAGCTAGGGTGGGTCTCTTCATCTGCCCCTTGGTCGAGGAGGAGGTGGTGGTGGACAAGACGGTGATGATGCATTTCCCTGAACCCCTCCTGTGATTGGGATTTCACCAGGGTGAACTCGTGCTATTTGCTTAGTCCGCACCATTAGTATCCAATATTGGATCAGCGCGCGAAGAAGGAGAACTCAGGATTAGAAGTCAGGTCTAGCACGTTGAACCAATACCTGAACTTAACCAAATCGATACTTGATGGCGGATGGGCGCGCATGAGTAAAAGCAAAATATAGGTAGGTTGCTTTGGGCGCGCTGAATCGATACCGCATGAAAGAAGAGAACGATAAAAACTTTAAGCAAAAAAATTTCAACGTCGTCCATCTATATATATAGTGAAAATCTGAAATGATTGTATACGTGGTGGTTTGGATGTCCGAGGCTCGAATTACGCTGATAATTACTTCGAGATATTCAAAGGCTTGTCAATCAAATCCAACTAAATATCCATCTTTCATCAAAATGATTAGTCGATAATAACGACCACAATTAATTTCTACAAAAGTATGGTCACATCTACAATTTATTGTTGAGATTGACAAGCTTATCCTATAAATATCTAACCTTTTTTTATATCCAATAATTATAATCTCAAAAAATTCCAACGGCCATTATTTCACCCAATAGCAAATCGACGCGCATATACTACATGTGTAAACCAAAGGGGCTATTCTCGCACGCTGAACCGATATTTGATGGAATATAAATGATCAGAAGTTGACTCGATAGATTATGCTTATCTTTGGACAGTATGAAGAGTCTACTGAATCAAGCTTTGATCATGCATAATGTCGTCCAATAATTTCGACAATTTCAAAAATCTTTTTTTTCCTACAATAGCGATTCGATGCACGCAGTCCAAGTGAAAAATAACTTTCTTCTCCCAAGCGCACTAATCCGATATCTGAGATGCACTGAAAATATATTGGAACACATTATGAACCATGAAAGCTTGTTTCGACAAATTTTTTTAAGCTTTGGATGTATGAGGAATCTCCCGAAACAAGCTTTGATGATTCATAATGGATTCCAATAGCAAATCAACGCGCGTAATCCAAGTTGAAAAATCTTTTTTTTGGGATGAGCGCGTTGATTCGATATCCAATTCGCCATACCAGAGTATTGAATCAACGTGTGCCTATTTGATCTGTTCCTATAAAGCACTTGTCCTCTCGCATGGAATCGATATCGGCTCTTTCAAAATGCTCCGCCTTATGAAAATGTTCTGAATGAACATTATCTCAAAAGAAAAAATTTTGTCTTTACGATGGTGAGAGACTGTAATACTTTCCCTTGTACACGTTTTTCAATGATGTCCATTAAATATTTGTTTATCATTTGTTTAATGATGATTCGGTGAAGCTAGTGATAGACTATTCAATGTATTCTGACGTAGGTACAAATTTTAGAAGAAATAATAATAATTCTTCCTCAGAGAACGCGATGAAAATTTGAATAAATCAAACTAACATCAGTGTCTTCAACTGGGTCTATTTTTGGTTTATGTACTAATAGAACAGTTTTTGCCTTGATTGAATAAGCATGCGAATTAAGAGACAACTTCAGACAATTTTAGAGAATCAAAAATTGAGAAAAACTTTGATCAAAAATGAATTTTATAATTCTGAATCTGAATCATCAATATACATCTCTTGTCATCTTATTTTGCTGTTGTGTCTCTGATTGAGTTATAAGAATGTGTTACAATGACTAGTGCACATGTATTTATATTGCTACAAGATAGATCTTTTGGCCTTTTAATTTCTGTAATAGTAGATCTAACCGTTACGACAGTTGATATTCAAATAAACGCTTTATTCACGACAGTTTATCTCTTCGTCTAAGCTTTGTGTTTCGCGAATTGTTCGCGACACTTTGTCTCTTCGCGACATCTTCGTGTTTCGCGAATTGTTCATGACAGTTGACAGTTTTGAGCTTGAAGAAGAATCAAGAATATTTCACGAATTGTTCACGACAGGCGATAGTTTCGCGATAGGTGAGGTTTGAACAAGAATCAGAATATTTTGCGACAAGATACTATTCGCAAATCTTTCGAGTATCAACAAGAATGTATTTCGCGAATCTTTCGAGTTTTAGCAAGAATAAATTTCGCGAATCTTTCGAGTTTGAACACAAATAGAAATGTTTTGAGTTCGAGTTCGTTTCTCATCCTTTGTCAATTAAACTGTGCACTTTGTTAGTAGAATCAAGATTTGTTTGATCAAGTGTTCTACAGCTCCCTCTCAAAGTGGGCAGTTGGATTAATCCCAATCTTCTTCATTGCTTCTCAAACAAAGCTTTATTGAATGGCCTTGTAAAGATATCAGCTGTCATTTCCTCTGTAGGTATGAAGACTGTCTTCAGTATCTTCTTTTCGACTAAGTCTTGAATAACATGATACTTGACAGCTATATACTTCATTTTCGAATGAGATACAAGATCTTTCATAAGATAGATTGCTGAAGTGTTATCCATTAACAAGACATACGGTTCAAAAATAGATTCATCAAATCCTTCCAACATCTGTTTGATCCAGATCAGCTTGTTTGCCATCTTGGCTGCTGCTACATATTCGGCTTTACAGGAAGATTGAGCTATTGATGTTTGCTTCTTGCTTATCTGGAGTATCACTACATAAGATACTAGAGTACAATCTCCTAAAATACTTTTGTTATCATCCTTCATGGATGCCCAGCTTGTGTCATTGTAAGATTCGATCCGAAATCCAGCTTTCTTTACATAAAACAATCCATAGTCTTTTGTTTCCAGGAGATATTGTACTGCTCTCTTTGCTAACTTCCGATGCAACGATCTTGGGTTCTGATTATATTGGCTCAGCATGTATACTGCAAATGCTATATTGGGTATGGTGTTGTCTGCAAGATACAACAATGATCCAATCAGCCTGCGATAGGGTGTATTGGCCATTCACTTCTCTTCCGCGAGAGTCTGCGGACACTCTGCCTTGCTCAATATTGTTCCAAGTATCATGGGAGTATGCACACCTTTGCATTCGAGCATGTTGAAGTCTTCAATGATTTTCCGAGTGTACTTTTGTTGGTAAAGATACAACTTATCGCCTGCAAAGTGTCTTTTCATCTACAAGCCTAGATAGATTTTTGCTTCTCCTAGGTCAACGATCTCAAATATTCCAGAAATGTTTCTTTTGACATCTGAAATTAATTTATCTTTTCTTGAAATGATAAGTGTGTCGTCAACATAAATAGCTAGAATGATTATTTCATTTTGGACATGCTTGATATAGACATTCGATTCAACGAATAGAGGTTCAAAGCCTAAGGAACATAGTGCTTCATCCTTCTTTCTATACCATTGTTGTTTCAGACCATAAATGCTTTTATTCATGTGACATCCGTATTCTGAATATTCTTGGCTTATAAAACCAAGTGATTGGTCCATGAATAAATCTTCTTCCAATTCTGCATGCAAAAAAACAGTTTTCTCATTCGTAATATGGATTTGGAGATCATGAGCTACTGCATAACTGAATATGATGTGTGTTTGACTACTAGCGAGAAAGTATCAGTGTAGTCGATTCCATTTTTCTGTGAAAAACCTTTAGCAACCAACCTTGCTTTGTATCTGATGTTTTCTCCATTAGGACCTATTTTGATCTTGTAGATCCACTTGCATTTGATCGATTTTCTTCCATCAGATATAGGTGCAAATTTCCATACATTGTTCTTATACATGGATGACATTTCGTCCTCCATTGCTTGAATCCAGTGATCTTTATCTGGTCCATCAATAGCTTTCTCGAATGTTTGAGGTTTGTTAATGAAACCACAAAATTTGATGGCTATATTCATTGAAACATCCTGACCAAACCTTACTGGTGGTTTTTGTTGTCTATCAGATCTTCTCACAGTAGGTTTCGAATTCGATTCTGCATTTTTGAATTCGACCTTGTTTGCTAAAATTCGAACTAGTGATTCGAGTCTATCAAGTACTCGATCTTGAACTCCCTCTGAATATGGTAATTCTCGTTCATCATTTGTTTGTTTTACTTTTGTCATTGGTAGCTCATAATAATATATTTGAAATTTCAGAATTCGATTCTGAAGATAATTCGATGTAGCAACTGCTTCCGCCCACAACTGTTTTGGTGCTTTCGCATGAGCCATCATACACCTAGCAACTTCCATAAGTGTATGATTCTTTCGTTCAGCTATTCCATTGTGTTGAGATGTGTATGATGTAGTCTTTGTATGCATAATACCTTGATCAGTATGGTAAGCTTTGAATTTGTTGGAAATGTACTCACCTACACAATCTGTGCAAATTTACTTCAACTTATTGCTTGTCTGCTTCTCAGCCCAATTTGTATACTCAACGAATTTCTCGAAAGCCTCAAATTTTAAACGAATAAAGTATACTACAGCGAACTTGCTGAAGTCATCAATAAACGTTATGAAGTATTTTGCATCACCTAAAAACAATACTCTGAATGGTCCACAAATATGTGAATGCACAATTTCAAGTACCTTGGTTGCTTTGTAAACATCCTTACTGAAAGGTGTTCTAGTCATTTTGCCTTTAAGACAGGATTCGCAGGTAGTTCGAATATCTCGACTTTTGATTTCGACTCCTTCGATTCTCTGACTCTTGTTGGCTTGGTACAAGACTTCCATGTTCATGTGACATAGCCTTTTGTGCCACAGAATATCTGTTGATTCTTGAGTTTGATTAGCTTGTTCAATTCGAGTTCAAATGTTCAAGTGATACAAATTTCCTTCTCTGTTGTCTTTAGCAACTAGGTTATCAGAATCTTCATCGAACAATTTACAAGAGTCCTTTATGAAGGTTACTGATATGCTTGTATTGACTATCTTTGCTACAGACAGAAGATCTTTATCAAGAGTTGGGACATGAAGAACTTCCTCCAGTTTCTTGTCACCCTTATTTGTGTCCAGCCATAGTACACCAGTTCCATCAACTACATGCTTGGAACTGTCTCCAAGTATAATGAATCTCGAATAATTCGTCTTCTTGTACTCAGATAAAATTTGTTTTGAGGAAACAAAATGTGAGGTGGCTCCCGAATCAAGTACTACTTCTCAAGTTTTTGAATTTGATGAACAACATAGATCAACACTAACATATGCTGCTGAGTTCCTTATCGTCATCTCTTCTACTGCTCTGGAGCATTCTGCTTTGTCTTTGACAAAATTTGAATATGAAGGTTTGCTTCGATTCTGCTCCTTTTTGTTCCTGGGATTTTGATAACAGTTTACTGTTGCATGACCCCGTTTATGACAATGAATGCAATCAATTTTTGGATTTAACCAACACTTGTCTTCTGTATGACTTGATCTTTTGCATCTGTTGCAAATCTTTCTATCACCAAAATTTTATTGTTGTTTTCCGGATTGTTGATCATTTGTCTTCAATTCATTTTCATACTTTTTAGAAGACTCTCTCTTAAATTTAGACTTCTTTGAAGATTTATTCTTCTGAGTAAATAGAGCATTTTCGAAATCACCATTATCGTCATAGTGTTTGTGAGCTTCTACTTCCTCTTTGACTCCATCTATTGTCTTTTGAAGTGTCATTGTTGAATCTTTTGCCAGTGAAGTTTGAGTTGTGTGGAATGACCTGGGTAGGGCTCGAAGAAAATAGCTAAGCTATTTTTCCTTTGAGATTGCATTTTTCAATCCAGAATTCTGCAAAGAAATAGACAGATCCTTTATCTTTTGTATGAATGTGGTTAGGTCTTTGTCGTTTCATTGTAGGTAAGTTAATTGGTCTTCCAAGAACATGATTTGATTACGAGATCGAGTCTCATTCTTGGTTTGTAATTCTTCCCATAAATATGTTGCATTTGAAATTGATGTAAGATCTAGCATTATATTGTCATGCACTGAAGATGCAATAATTGCTATAGCTTTGTCATTTCTCAAACTCCATTCTCAAAGTTCTTTGCCAAGAGTAGTTATTGGCTTCTCTTGTATTGGTTCTACCCATTGCCAAAGACCTTCGCCCTTCAATATGAGTGAAGGATTTAATTTCTAGATCAAATAGTTCGAACCATCTATATCCAAGGTCATAGTGATCTTAGATTGAAGATTGTTGATCGATGACATCTTTTATTCTTCTGAATAAGCTCCAGATAACGGCTGATGATGGATGTATGAAGGATGTTGAGAGGGGTGCAAGGATACCATTGTATCAACTCTAATATGCTCTAATACCACTGTAGAGAAAATAGTAATAATTCTTCCTTAGAGAACATGATGAAAGTTTGAATAAATCAAACTAATAACAGTGTCTTCAATCGGTCAAAGAATCAAGAATATTTTGTGAATTGTTCATGACAAACGACAGTTTTGCGATAGGCGAGGTTTGAACAAGAAATAGAATATTTTGCGACAAGATATTGTTCACGAATCTTTCGAGTATCAACAGGAATGTATTTCGAGAATCTTTCGAGTCTCAGCAAGAATAAATTTTGCGAATCTTTTGAGTTTGAACACGAATAGAAATATTTTGAGTTCGAGTTCGTTTCTCATCCTTTGTCGATGAAACTGTGCACTTTGCTTGTAGAACTGAGATTTGTTTGATCAAGTGTTCTACACAAATTTTAGAGTCAGGGCTAATGATGATTTGTAGAATCTAGTGATAGACTATTTAATGTATTTCGATTTGTACAAATTTTTCTCACTCTAATTGGTGGATAAATATAGGTTGCTCTCCTCAATTCATTATTTGACAAATGTATGACTGTGATCAACAAGAATAGGCTATAAATATGGGCACCACTTTTCATATTTCGATTCCATGTTCTTTTATTATGAACTCTTTCATCATTTTGTTTTCTTTCTTTCTCGTGATATCGAATCGACGCGCGCCTTCACATATAGTGCACAATCAAGTCATTCAGACGTGTTGAAGCAACGTAAGTCTCTTCTGACATGTGCTCGCATAAAATTTCAGTCTCGTCTTAATGATATCGGATCAACGCTCGCACTGTTGTTCAGTCCTCAACCAAAATCATTCAGTCGCGTGGAACCGATATCAGATTCAATATGGCTAGTTCCTCCATGTCCTCAAATAACAAACTTCTAGATTTTTTGAATGCCAGTGACATTCCATCTGAAAAATTAGAGTACTTTTTGAGTATTTTTTTTGCTCTCTTTGATATCGATAAGCTAGTATATGAGAATCGTTATAATTTAATTTCTTATCTTGATAATTTTTCTCAGATTATTAGTACTCCTGTTCAAGATATAGATAGTTTTTGTTTCATTCATTTTCAGGACCTTGTGCATTCCCAACCATCCTCTAAGCATAAACACAATAGAAAGTACTTTAACCTGCATGACCATTTCAAAAGAAATATATATTGTGGTATCCACAAAAGAATATGTCACCTTCTAATCAAAGGAATGGCTTTTGTCTTTTACATATCTATTGAAATTCCAGATGATGAGTCTGTTGAATCTTCAACTGTTCCATTCATCGAAGCATCTGCATCTGCTCTAGTTGATGTAGATGATGCAGATATTGATATAAGGGTTGAGGTTGAAGCATCTATGGCTTCAGATTATTAGATTACTCTCCCTCATTCTATAATCCTCTCTAATTCTCTTCCATCTGCATCTCTTGTTAATCAATTAACTCTACTTGATATTCCCTTATATTTTGTGAATAATGAAAGTTATATTTCATTAAATGATATAGAAGATATTTTGAATTTGAGAGAGGATGAAATCCTCTCGATTTTTGCACAAAATTTATCAGAATTTTCTGTCATTGTTGATTACACATATGATGACCTTGAAAGTGACATAAATTATGATAAAGATGGCAATTGGAAATCTGGCAATGACGCCTTGGAGGTCATGATTGAAAAATCTAAGCCTATGAAAAAACTTTGCCTACAGAGGAGGAATTTTTGGAATTTCAAAAAGAATATCTCCCAAGGACTCGATATATCTTCTCTGGATATGTAGAGGCCATTGGAGGACATGACATTAGTAGAACAAATTTCGTTGAATATGATGATCATTATGATCTGGTACGTAGATATTATATTGGTATTGATATTGTTCAGTTTTCTTATTTCAAACACTATGTTGAAGTATGAGTTTGCAGTGCTATGTATCATTCTAAATTTATTTATTTTACTCATTTACAGGATGCTATTGAAATAGATGTCTTTGGTATGAGACATGGAGGCATCCGAGGTGTATCAGCCAGGAGAAAGGATGTGTCTCTATCTCATTATTTGAAAAACTTTCAAAATAATGAGATTTGTATATATCATTCATCTTATAATCCATATGCAACCACTGTCATCATGGCCATCAAATCATTATCAGTTTGTTTAGGAGGCCATAAGTACACAAGAGGAACATATAAAATAATTTTCGTGAAAAGAGATTTGGCTATTAAAATATTGGGTTATACTCCCAATGAGACTACAAAAAAGATCATCTGCAATGGTCCTTTATTCGGGTTACATTGATATGAGCAAAAGGAAAAATTTAGAATTTTTGGATCCATATGAAACGAAATTATTCTTTCATGACAATACCATCCGTTTGAATCTTGAAGAGGATGATGATGTTATTAAAAAAAAAACTGTAATAGATTTTTGATATATTACAAGGATCTCTCTTTTGTTATGAATTTGAATGCCTTTCAAAATATTGGGTGAGGCTTGCGTATCGGATGAGATTCCTATAGCCGCAAGTGCGGCCTCAGTGACGCGCACCTTGTGTGTGGCTCCTTGGAAGGTGATATAAAACTTGGATTTCTCTTCCTTCCACGTATTGAAGGCAAAAGTGATGAAATCCATATTGATGCGTCCCAAAAATGCTCTCTCATGAATACCCATTGCAGTAAGTAGAGGCTCTGCAAGGGTCATCCACTGAGTGACCATGCTTGTGCTAGGAAGAATCATGATGTCCGTTGCAGATGGTACATCACGATGGATAGTATAGCGCGGAGACTGGGAAGTATCGGTAGAAGACATGATGATCAGAAAGGAATTATAAACGCGTGAAAGTGTATCAGAAGGCAATGCAGAAAATTTAAAAGGCTTTGGTCGCAAGAAATATTCGCAAGAGCTTCGCTAGCACAAGTGAGGAATGAATCGAATTCAGGCAACTTATAGGTGAATTTGGTGGGTCCATTACACTAAATAGTAGTTGGGTTGATCAGTTTTGAACAAAAATTTGCAGCCATGTACAGTACTGTAAAAATAGGCTATAAAAATCTTGGCGAAGATTTCTAGGAATCTGAACCTATCAGGCGAACGTTTTCCAGGTCTAGCAAAGAATGAACCTTCGCCCAAGAGGGTCCTTCACCTAGGTACTGTCATAAATGCATTTTTTCATAATTTGAACCTATGGACAACCTAATTTTGATATTTTAAGACCATCTAGCAGGTCGGCAAAGGTTCATAATGAGGTTATGATGCTCGACAAAGGTTTCCAAAATGGCATATCACTGAACATTTGTCTGACTCAAAAATTCAATTTTATCTTGTCAAAAGCCTTCGTCCACCTCAATTTAGATAAATCAAGGGTGGATGTACAGTCTGAGAGCTCAGCGAAGGTTTCTGATACTGTATTGGTCAAATCTGTCCAAAATAGTGGTTTTCTAAGTCAAAATATTGTGCTTCCTTTTTCTTATGCTGATGACTTCTTGACTTTTGCTCATCAGTCTTTTCTTATTTTTATTTTTATTTTTTTAACTATCTTTTTCCAAAAAAAACTAGCAAATTAAATACTGAAAACAAAACAAAAATTGAAAACAAATAAAATCAAAAAATATATTGAGATCAAGCTTGTTGAACTGACGGAGCAGGCTGCCAAAACTTGCGTAATCGGCTGTCATTTATCGGAGTATCAAATCGTTTTCCTTCCAAGTGCTCAAGAATTACTACGCCATAGTTCAGGATTTCCTTCACTTTATACGGGCCTTCATCAATAAACTTCAACCTACCCTTGATCAACTTGGTTTTGTACATCAATGCAAGATCTCCTACTTCCAAATCTTTCTTGTGCAATTGACGATCGTGTCATGCCTTGCGACGAACTTTCTTTGCTGCTAAGGCATGAACTGCCATCAATCGTGTTTTATAAAATTTGTGCAACGCTTCATGACAAAGTTGTAAAGACTGATCATCATTTAGTCGTTCCGTTGCTGCTATGCGTAAAGATGGGATTAAAAATTCAATTGGCATAACAGCATCTTGACCATAAACCAGTTGAAAAGGTGTTTGATTTGTACTATTTTTGTAAGTGATTTTGAATGCCCATAATGCTGCATACGACTTATGTTCCCAATCAGACCAACTCTCTTCAACTGTCTTTGTCATAATGGTGCAGAGAATCTTATTGGAAGATTCAGCTTGGCCATTCCCTCTGGGATAATAGAGAGTACTAAATCTGTGTATAACAAAAAAATCTTTCAGTAAACACTTTATTGTTTGATTAACAAAGTGTGTACCCCGATCACTGACAATTTTGATCGGACATGCAAATCTGATTATAATATTTTCATATAGAAACTTGGTCGTAGATTTTGCATCAGCCACTTTGACAGCTTTGGCTTTTCAACCCACTTGGTCATATAATCAGTTGCAACGATAATGTATCAGGCCTGAGATCCTCGACAACAGTGCCAAAATTGTAGTGGGTTTCTTTCCTTGCCTAACCTGAATCCAAGATCTAGTCAATCTAGCATCAAAGAGACGGAGTTAGTTGTCACGCGTAAGTTCGTTCCCATGAGAGGGATAGTATACTTCAGATTTCAACATGAATGGAGGATCTAACACTACAAGTATTAGCCCTACTTCCATTAACCCTAAATCCACAACAATGATAGAAACTTACTCTTCTCTCTCTCCTTTTCTCTCTCACAAAAAGCATAAGAAATAGCAATCCCAATAATGATCAGATCCAACAATTAGCAAAATCCAAAGAAAGCATGAGAAATGGAAGAGAAGATAGGAAGAGCAAGGACATTCATCAATCCATTTCTAAAGAGAACCAATCTGCTTTATTGAAATGAGAAAATGAACATGAGGAATAACTCAAGTTGGTCCGTTTTTATAGTAGAGAGGAGGACCCTGGCCTCTGAATCCTATTGGTCTAGTCTTGCCTCTCTTTTTATTCAAATTTAAAAGAGTGTGAAAACCATCAAAATTGGAGGGAAACCCAACTTTATTCACTAACTTGACATTTAGGATGAAGGTAAATATACTTGCTGGTTTCACACGTGTGAAACTCTGTCAGAGTATGGACTCCAACTTGAAAACAAAGTACACTATGATAGAACCTCAAAACAATCAAAACAAATGTAGAAAAATAGAGAGAACTACACAAATTTGCTTTCAAAATCAAGATTGACGTTTCATATTGATTGTGGCCAAATGTGCCTCTCTATATACACTTTTTGGAGCTCGAGGTACTGATCATGCATCAGATTTCACACGTGTGAGGATGCTTTGTCATCATCATGCAATTTTGACACTTGGATTAAACTTTTTATTTTGAGCATTTTTGGTCCACTAAAAGTCCCGCAAAAAGGCCTAAAGTCCTTTTATTAACATTCTAATTAATCAAATAACTATGTGATCATTGGGTTGGACTTACACACGCAGGGTGCCAAATCTCTCTCACTTATTAACTAGGGTTAGGGTTGCGTTGGGATCCGCAAACCCTCCAACAGTTATCAAGTGCAAATCAAACTTAAATGACATACACAAATAAATAAACAGTTTATATGACAACATACTTGAATGTTCGAATTCTTTTTTTCTGATTGCCCCTATCTGTAGATAAGTCATCAATATTCTTCATCGGTACTCTCTTTCTTTTCCTCTTCATCATTGTGTTTTTGATAACTTTTATATCAACAACAGATTTTAAACTTTCAAATTGCAACTTTTCCATGGATTCTAACATTTCTTGATTTGATCCCCGAAGAGTAGTGACTGTAGCATTCAACTCTGACATAGCATTCTTGAGTGCATTGTTTTCAGCACTAGTGTGTTCCACATAATGAAGCAATTGTTGATTTGCACGTTGCAATTGTTGATTAAGACAAGATATGCTATGCATTCCAATATCAGCAACCTTTGACAATATCCAAGTAATCCGCTATTTCCTTCACATACAAATCTAAGAAGATGAGTTACGTACTTAAAATTTAGACACAGATTGGTAGCTGGATCATTAGGATAAATTGATCCATCCACCCACAAATCTATATTCATATTATCATTCATTCTCAATTCTCTAACTATTACAGCAGCATTCTCTACAACTTTCAAATTTTTCTTAATAATTGGAGTGCATTCCATCGGAAGAGCAACATGCAAATGGAACATTGCCATTGTTAAAGGCTACAATCCGTAAATGCTTCAAACTATAGTGAATCAATATGAAAAGATCTAGCATACCTTACTTTTGTAATGTTTATGTCACATTGAAAAATCGTCTCGCCTCATATTTCACTATAAGCATACAGTGATTTCAAAAGTTTTGCTACTCCCACTTCAGTTTTTGCATTGAGCACACCAAGATTTTCAGTCTTAAAGCTCTAGTCCCGAATTTTGGAACGAGCATGAAGAGAAGTTATTACATCTCATGCTTAACTAGCTATTGTCTGAAGTTAACCATACCAGTTAAATGTCAGACAAGGTCAAAAACTTGGAAAATGATGACCAAAAGTTATCGGTTCACATTCTCTCTCTACGTAACCTCTCTCTAAAGTGAAATTTCTTAAAGGGCCCATTTTGAGCCCATATTTTTCCTAATGAACACTTTAATGTCTGTTTCATTTGGCGGTCTCCTCTCATCACCTGTGATGACATCCCACAATTCCTTCTCTATCATTATGTTTTTCATTTTGAATTTTCACACTGAATAGTTGGAAATCCCATCCAATTTGTTATTTTCACTCAAAATGGACTCTCCCATGTTTGCCATCACAAAACTGTCTAAATGACAATTGTAGGCTAAAAGAAGTAATTTGAGTACAATGGTGATGTCAGTAACTTATTTTGATGACTTGCTAAAATTTCACACCAAGGCGTCCCGTCACTTAGGTGGCGTTTCGCAAGCCAAGTCACTCTCCGAACATGAAATGTCTTTTTTCTCACACTCTTGACAACCCACTCCCTAAAAGGGGCAAAAGAGATTTGACGTCCACAGAGCGTGTTCTTCGCTATAATCACTCTGTTTTGTGGTACCATACTTGTAGGTACAGTCCAGGTGCCCTTCGTTTGGAGTCTGTAGCCCTTCGTTTGATCCAAAATGGCTAAAGGAGGTAAAACTAAGGACTTTTTGCACTTTTGAACTATTTCTTCACCTTGAAGAAACTTCAACCTTAAAAAACTTGGGACCCAAATCCAATTTCACTTTGAATATTTTTAATGAAGTTGCATGGCCAAATGTATTTCATACCCTTCAGACCCTTTCAAAGCCCATCTAATGATTCATCTCCATCTGATGGCCCTCACCTCTTCTTGAAGGCTCGATCTGAGCTGTTGATTATGTAGAGGCTCGATCCTACGGCTCTTTTGGCATCTGCGCATTGATAGCAGCTCTTGCAGCCAAGATCTCCTTTAAAACACTCTGGCTCAACCCTATTGAGGGCGTGTGAGGTCCCGTTCTTCTCCTCTCTCTCCTTCTAGCTATGGCTTCCAAAGCTAATATGAAGGGTTTTTGCAACTTTAAGGCAAACTGTTTCCACACTGCAAATCCAGTGTGGTTGCCCACGACCTTCTAACAGCATCATTGTTGCACCAAGGTGCCCATCCTCAGCCACTGAAAACTTGAGAAATGGTTTCCTACTGTGAAAGATCCATGACTTCACCTGTAAACCCTTGCTCTGTGAGAGAGAGATATTTCTTGGGCTTTGCTCAGGCTATCTTTGAGCTTCTTCTTGTAGCCTCCTATTTGGCTGAGGTCGCCTTAAAATAAGCAATCTTTTTCTTCAAGCCGTTCTTCAATCGGTGTGTCCACTTGGATGCAGCAGACATAAAGGCGAGAAAAGTGAAGCAACAAGGCAACATTGCCTAAGATGATGGGGAAGATAATGAGACAAGTGTCTTCTCATCGGCATTGGCATCCCAGGTTGATGATGGTGCTAGATGGTTCATAGATTCAGGCGCCACAAGTCAAATGACTGAGAAATGTGATTGGTTTGAGAAATTCTCGCCAATCCATGATGGGAACAAAGTCACACAAGCCAATGGGGAGGAATGCCAAATACAAGATGTTGGCAATGTACCTGTGCAGTTTCCTGATGGTAACCCTATAGTTGACAAAATCGTCATTGGTCATTGTCATGTTCTCATCAAATCTGACATCTCTCACTGTTTTCACAGTGTTCGTGTCTGGCATGTAGACTCTGTAGTATGACGAGTTGTTGTCATAACCTACCAGAAATTCGTGCTCGGCTTTCTCATCAAGCTTATTTTGAAGCTTATCAGGGATATGTGCATAAGCTACACAACCAAAGATTCTGATGTGAGACAGGTTGGGCTTTCTATCCCACCATAACTCGTGTGGTGTTGTGTGAGGGACACCAGACTTACCTGTCCTATTCTAGATGTATGCGGCTATAGCTACTACTTCTCCCCACGGTACCCTTGGAGCCTTTGAGTAGGCCATCATGCATCTGGCTACTTTCATCAAGGTCCTGTTCTTTCTTTCTGCAACACCATTGTGCTACAGCCCTTCTGTGAATGATGCCACGATCATTACAGAAGTCAATGAAGTGATTCGAGATATATTCGCCACCTCGATCCGTTCTGATCTACTTCACCTTGCTGCCTGTACATCTTTTAGTCTAATTCACATATTTTGTGAGTTTATCAAGTGCTTTAGATTTATTCTGGATAAAATACACTCTGGCAAATTTACTATAGTCATAAATTAAGGTTATATAATACTTTGAATCTCCTACTGAGATCACATTGAATGGTCCGCAGATGTCAGAATGCACTAACTCCAGAATCTCAACTGTTCCATAAGAGTCCTTGATGAATGGAGTGCGTGACATCTTGCCCTTAAAACATGCATCACAGGTGGTCGAACTAGTTGCATTCGAGATGCTGACCCTTGTTATTGCTCCATGATGGCTTGCTTGGTAGAGCGTCATTGAGTTCATGTGGCATAGTCTCCTGTGCCACAGAGTGTCTGGCTAGTTATCATAAATCTAATGCATCTGAACTGTAGGTAGACGTACCTTCAGATGATATAGATTTTCTTTCTTTCTTCCTTGATCGATCAAAGTATTGGTACTGACATCACCCACGTTGCATATTTCATCAGAAAATGTTACACGCATCCATGCATCTACTATTCTTGCTACAGAAAGCAAGTCTTGCTGCAGTGTGCGCACAAACAGAACGTCTTCGAGCCGCCTGTCTCTACCATTGGTGTTGAGCCATAGTGAACCAATACCATTCACTTGATACTTAGATCCATCTCCAAGAATTATGAATATTGAAGGATCTGCACTTCTGAAATTAGACATTATTTGTCTTGATGTCACGAAGTGTGAGGTGGCTCTTGGATCTAGGATCACCTGATGTGTGTCAAATGTTGATGCTGCACACACGTCTTCACAGATGTAGGCCGTCGAACAGTTTCTTTCATTCTTTCTTCGTCCATTTTTGAGCTCTCGGGCTCCTCGACATAGGATGAACTATTGTTGTTCTCTTGTCTGTTCTATGCTAATTTGTTTCTTGGGTTCTGTCGGCAATCCACGGCTGTGTGACCCTTCTTGTGGCAATGGATACACTCAATCTTGGGATTGAGCCAGCATGTATCAACTGTATGCCCATCTCCTCTGCATCTCACTCAAGTCTTCTTGTCTGCACCTTGCTGCTTCGGCCTCCCTTTGCTCTTCCAGTTGTTTTTGCTGGTCCCCTCTGCTTGCTGATCACGATCCTGCCTCTGATTTGACTCCCTCTTAGGCTTAAATTATTTCTTGGATTTTTATTTGTTGCCGTAGAGGGCCTAGTCAGAACCATCTTTGTGATCAAGATGTCTCTGGCCTCGACTTCCTCTCGAATCTCGACAATCGCCTTTTTGAGGTTCATGGTAGGATCTTTCACGAGCAGGGTCCTTGTTGTCTGAAATGATCTGGGTAAGGCTCTCAATAGGTATGTGAGCTACTTCTCAGCTGACACAACGTTCTCTGCTCCAGAGTTATGTAGTGATAGAAACAGATCCTTCATCTTTCTCACAAAAGAGGTGAGGTCTTTCCCATCTCACTGTAGATTCGTCAGCTGATCTTCCAGCATCATGATTTGACTTTTTGATTTCGTCTCAAATCTGGTGAGCAATGCATCCCACATCTTCTTAGCTTTGGAGAGTGTGGCCAGGTCAAGTGTGAGACTATCTTTGATGGAAGAGGATAGCAAGGCTATTGCCTTGTCGTTTTTCTCCCTCTACTCGCGTAGCTCCTTGCTTGATGTCGTAGGCATCTCTTCTGTGCCATCCACCCAGGAGAATAAACCTTCGCCCTTGAGTATTAGTGATGTCTTAACTTTTCAGTCTAGAAAGTTAGATCCTGAAGAATCAAGAATTGTGTAGACCCTTGTTTTGCATGCTGCTGATTGAAGCCATTGCTTCTTGGAGTTTGTTCTCTCGTTGATGGTTGTTTGTCCGAATGCTTGGCCTCCTAGATCTGCTAGCTTCTTGGCTATGTCAAAATATGACTAGACAAACTGCTCTGATACCACTGATGAGAATGCGAAAACTCTTTCGCGGTCGTGAAACAATCGCGAAACTGTCGCGAAAGTGAAGCAACCATGATTCAATGCAGTTCGGATGGAGTTCACATGCGTTCTCTAGACATTGCTAGCTGAATCACTCCTACAGTCCTCCAGAATGTAGTCAGGCACTGTTGATCTACATTTTTTAAATTAATGCAGCATTCAACAAATTCAACCAATGTGCGGACCTAAAATGAATGTGAGAATCAGACACATGAATAACAGCACACATTTTCATCCAAGATCATACATCATAAAGGGAAGACGTGCACAATGGCTGCAAAATCATCTATTGGTTTTCTTTGACTCTTCAAGCACTGCATGCATATCCACGCAGTGCATTGGCGTGAGAGAAATATAGTTCCCTCACGAGTGGACGTCTCACTTACTAGCGGACATGTGGATCACTATGGATCGTGCTCACAAAACTCGTCTCGCATGCAAACAGACTTCTTATCTATATTTTGTCTTGATTGCTTACTAGCATCAGACTATTTTCTGTATATTCATCTATGTGCCAAGTATCATCCAGTAACTATATAGTCGCTCTATGTAACTTTAAGATTAGAGTGATTAATCATCTACAACTAATCAGGAAATTACAAGAGTGGCAGATTAGCCACAACCTAGAGTGTATCTGTTGACGTCATGCCATCAGATCAGATATCTGTACTTCTAGGTACTTGCATGATCTTTGCTGGTACTCTTTGGAGCGTGAGGGTAGAAAGGGTTTCACGATGTTTTTCGTGTCCCATCGTTGGTCTCGTTTCCGTCGTGTGACTTTCTCGTGTTGGACCGCAAAAAGATTCTCGTTCGTGAATCTTTCGTGTTTGTGTCTTTTCGTCAGGTGTTCGTGAAACTTTCGTGCTTTGTGTCTCTTGACTTTCGTGTTTGCGAACATCTTCGTCAGGCAGGGGGCTGAAATCTAGCAAAGCTTTGTAAACGGAAACATTTTGTTTCTTCACTAGATAGTTTAGCAAAGCATAAAGTTGCATAGAAAAAACCTTTTTCTTACTCTTCTTTAAAGCATATTCACTTCAATACGATGTTAATAAAACTTGGCTCCAATTTTTCTCAGTTTTGTATACCGACTAATGAGTAAAAAAACGGAAAATAAATAATTCACTAGTCCAACACATTATTTGTCATACATAACTATAATATCAAACCGATTTCCATACTTGTAGTAGTACAAAATGCTTCAGTATCAATCTTCAAACTAATTATTCAGTTAATGGAATGCAAATACGAGATTCAACCACCGTAGGGACGATGGACTCAAAAATTGTTGGAGAGAGAGAGAGATAGAGAAAAGAGGAGGAGAAAGGTGTCGTATGTGAGAAACGAAATTAGCTTAAAAAGTAAAACAAACACGAACGAGAAACGAACTTGAATTGAAAAATGTTCATGCGCAGCGGAACGAGCTATACGCCTCTCTCCGTAAGCATGATTATGCCTATTAGAACGAGCAAAACGTTAGTGATCAAAATCATGGTCATTCTTGATTATGCAGCCAAACATTAATAAATGAAGTGTCAGAAGAATAATTTGCCGTGAATAGCAAGACAAATTATGTGTCGCAAATAATTTGCGAAGAGCTAGACAGTGCTCGACTGATATTTAGTCGTGAAAGATTCGTGAAAGACAAGACCAAATGTTAGTCGTCTATTATCGAAAATGAGCAACTAGAAAAATCAGACAGAATGAATAATAAGCATAGCAATATTAACACAGATCTAAACGCAGATTAAAGAACTGTTATCAAATTAAGTATATTAAGTATACATGTCAATAATGTGGTAGAGCACAAGACAATAGTGGACAAAGCCGCGTGCTCTATGAAGCTAATTCAATCTGTAAAGGAGTGAAACCTTATTACTGACAATAAAGAATCAATGCACAAGGCATCTACTTCGTCTATTTCTCTGATAAGCTTCTGATGCTAATTTACATTCACTCTCCTCTTCTCATCTTTTTCATCGTCAAAAAAATGAATACGCAAATGGTATCCAATATATATACATAATGTTACAGGTGTGCAGATGAAGAAAGGACAGGGTGGATGTGTTGTCTGTAGGAGATCGTGGATGGCTGCAGTCGTTGTCCAGTCTGTTAGCGCAGCTGCATGGGGTGAGCATGAAAAGGATGCGACGTCAGTCTTTGTTGAGGTGAATGTTGGTTGTCACTCGAACACGTGTAAAAACACAGTGTTGCGATTCTTTCTTCTTTTCTTCACCTGTGAGAATTTGCATGTTAATATGCAGACTGCGCGACAACGCGAGTAAATATGCAGCATGAATGGAGGTAGATTAGAATGGGATTTAGGAGAGTAGAGGAAATAAATCCAACACCCCCCCCTTAATCTGGATCTGTGAATGTCTTGATCTTCAGACTAAGCAATGCACAAAATTTGTTATGTACATTAACATTGAGTGCTTTCGTGAATATGTCTGCAACCATGTCCTACGTTCTACAATACGTTAAGCTTACTTCCTTGTTGAGAACCTTGCCCCTGATGTAGTGATATCTGATTTCAATGTGCTTACTCCTATAGTGAAATCTAGGATTGGCCGATAAGGCAATAGCACTCTGATTATCACAAAATAAAATTGTAGGGCTATACTGATTCAGATTAACATCTGACAGTAAATTTCTCAACCAAAATGCTTCCTTGATAGATTGAGAAGCAGTAATGTATTCTATTTCTATAGAAGAAAGTGCAATAGAAGTTTGCTTACGACTGTTCCATGAGATAGGACTGTCGTTGAAGAATAATGTAAATCCAGATGTGGATTTACGATTGTCTACATCTCCTCCCCAGATTGCATCACATTAGAGAAAATTGGACTTGGAAAGGGCCCTATAAGGATTGCCACGTAGGATGACAATTTTTTGGCAATGTAAAATACTAAAATAAATTTTTTTTCTGCCCACAGTCCTGACCACACAGTCTCCGATGATTAGCTATTATGTGGGTAGTATAGTCTGTGACTGAAAAAAAAAAAAAAAAAACATAACTTTTGAATGGCAACTCAGATTGAGACGATTACGGTGCCATTAGAAAGCCCCTGACGAGAGCTTTTCAACGACACCCAACATGACCGGTCAACTGTGCTTAAAAGAGATATCGGGTTGACCAAGTGTTGACCGACCAAAACTTTGACTGGCCATAACTTCTTCACCATAGCTCGAAACTGGGTCATATTGGGTGTCGTTGAAAAGCTCTCATCGAGGGCTTTCTAATGGCACCATAATCGTCTCAATCCGAGATGTCGTTCAATAGTTACACTATTTTTTTTTTTTGCTAAGTTGCATATTATACTACAAATAAAATGGCTTATTTACGGGCTGCCCCCGACCCAAAATTACATTTCTTTTAAAAAGAGATAAAAATCAATTTGAAGGAGCTACGTTATGTAGATTTCAAATTTGAGTGTTTTGATTGGACCATGTGGAAGAAAATTTTGAGAAAAAAATAAAAGGTATTATTTTTAAAGGCCCCTTTTGTGCTCAAATTTTCTCTAATGGAATAACCATTGAGCTGATGAAGATTGTCGTTGTTGACATCTCCATAACAGATGCACTGGTCCATGGTAGCTCAAATATATCTCATGACTTATATGAGAGCCTTCCAATGGGTAATTCCAAGATTAGTCATATATTGGATGAGTGAGCTTACAACAAAAGAGATACCTGGTCTTGTACAGACCATTGTGTACATGAGAGATCCAAGTATCGATTGATACGGATACTCTCTCATCTGCTCCTCTTCTTGCTTGGCCTGGGGACATTGGTCCTTTGACAAATGCAGGCCTGGATCCATTGGTGAGTGAGCTAATTTACAATTCATTAAATTGTATTTGTTAAGTACATTGTGAAGATACCTTTGTTGAGTGATGTAAATTAGTCGCTTTGCTTTGTCTCTGTGGATCTGAATTCCCAGACAGAAGTGAGCTTCACCCAGATCAGTCATGTCAAACTCTGAAAACAACATCTGCTTAGCATCCTTGACCAAATTGGTATTGTTGCTGAAGAGCAACGTATCATCCACGTATAAAGTGATGATAATGAAGGATTGTTGCACTGACTTGGAATAGACATTGCAATCAGCAGTGCTTGGTTTGAATCCTTGTTCAATGAGAAATGTGTCGATCCTCTGAAACCAAGCTCTGGCAAACTGTTTCAAGCCATATAGTGCTTTGTGGAGTTTATAGACATGATTTTTCATACCTTCCAAAATGTATCCTTCGGGCTGAATCATGTAAATATCTTCTTATATAACTCCATTCAGATAGGCTGTTTGTACATCAAGTTGATGTACTTCGAGGTCGGCAGCTACAACATAAGACAGGAGCATCGGATTGATGAATGTTTGACTACTAGACTAAAAGTCTCGCTGTATGGGATATGGGTGAATCCTCGTGCTACCAGTCTTGCCTTCCTTCGATCAATTGCTCCGTTGGCATTTATTTGATCTTAAAGATCCTTTTGCAATCAATGATATTGCAACCAAAGGAACTTCGACTAACGACCATGTCTGGTTCTTGATCAGAGAGGAATATTCTCTGTCCATAGCTTCTCTCTAGAGATCAGAGTCTGGTTGGCTGAGTGCCTCTTCGACTGTCGTCGGTTCCTGTATCAAGAGATAGGAAGACTCAGGAGTATACCTTGTGGGTTGTGCGTGCACTCAGCTTGATCTTCTAGGAGGATTCGACTGATGAACAGCTCCTGGGACTTGTTGCTGGGTAGCAGCAACATCTTCGTCTGATTCGCTATCACGAAGTGGGTCAACAATAGACACGCTTGAGCCAGAAGCTCAAACTATCGTGTCAATGGTAGGTGCTGAAGATTCTTCTTGAGCAATATCCTTGTCTTTGAGGTCGACAAACTAATCCTCGATGAAGACTGTATCCCGGCTATACAAGATTTGCTGGATATCATGATCATATAGCTTATAAGTATTATCAGATGAAGTATATCCGATCAAAATGGTCTTGAGACCTTGGAAGTCCAATTTCTTCCTCGTGTCTTTTGGGATCTGCGCATAGGCAATGCACCCAAACACTCTTAGGTTCTTCAAAGAAGGCTTAGAGCCTGTCCACACCTCATGGGGTGTCTTGCCTGAGAGGGCCTTGGTCGAACATTTGTTCTGGACGTGAGCTATAGTGGAGACAGTTTCAGCCCAGAATCTCTTGGGTAACGATGCATACGATAGCATACATTTGGCAAATTCAACCAGGGTACGGTTCTTCCTCTCGGCTAAGCCATTAGACTGAGGATTGTAAGGAGTGATGAATTTCTGCTCAATGTCTTGGCTTTGGTAGTACTCCTTAGACTCGATAGAGATATATTCTCCATTGTTGTCTGACTTGAGAGCCTTGATCGTCCTTCCAGTCTCCTTCTCTGCACGCTCCTTGAAGATTATGAAGCAGTTGAAGGCTTCTGATTTCTTCTTTATAAAATACACCATAGTCCTTCTGGAAAATTCACCAATAAAGGTTATAAAATACTTGGCATCCTTCAACGAAGGATTTTTCATCGGGCCACAAATATCTGAATGTACAACATCTAGCAATCCTCTAGCAATATGCTGATGGCTTGATTTAAATGGTTTTCTAGTCTGTAGTCTATTTACCAATTAGACAGTCTTGACAGACAAGTTACTCAACTTTTTCGCGAGGATAGTCGAGATACAATAGATTGTCTAGACATTTATTGTACAGTAGCATGATTTAAATGACCAAGTCTATAATGCCAAAGTAAACCTTTATTTGAATGAATAGAAGTACTGAGAGCCTGACTAGAGGTGGAAAAGCAATGACTTAATTTGTACAAATATCCATGCCTCTTTCCAAGTGCTAGGATCTTGCTTGTCCTATCAACTACTTTACACTGATCACATTCGAATTCTACTCTATACCCTTGGTTTTTCTTATAAAGAGCAGATTCATAGATAAATTTGGTACATAAAGGACTTTAGAGAGTAGCTTAGACTAATCATTTGCAAAGCTTAATCTTACAATGCCTTCACCTTTAATAGCTTGTGTGCTATTGTCACCAAGGTGGACATATTTCTGGGTACTGTAAGGTGTATAGGACTCGAAACGGCCAATAAGGCTAGTCATATGCTGAGTGGCTTCGGAATCCAGGAACCAAGAACTGTCGCCAAATGTCTTATTGTTAGTAATAAGGTTTCATTCATTTACAAATTGAATTAGCTTCGTAGAGCACGCGGTTTCGCCCGCTATTGTCTTGTGCTCTACCGCATTATTGACATGTATACTTGATATACTTAATCTAAGAACAGGTCTTTGTTCTACATTCAGATCTGTGTTAATATTTCTATGCTTATTATTCATTCTGTCTGATTTTTCTAGTTGCTCATTTTTGGTAATAGACAACTAACATTTGGTCTTGTCTTTCGTGAATCTTTCGCGATGAATTATCAGTCGAGCACTGTCTAGCTCTTCGCAAATCATTCGCGACACATAATTTGTCTTGCTATTCGCGACAAATTATTCTTCTAGTGCTTCATTTATTAATGTTTGGCTGCGTAATCAAGAATGACCGTGATTTCCATCACTAATATCCTGTTCGTTCTGATAGTCGTAGTCGTGCTTACAAAGAGCGTATAGCTCGTTCTGTTGCGCACGAACATTTTTCAGTTTGAGTTCATTTCTCGTTCGTGTTCATTTTACCTTTTGAGCTAATTTTTGTTTCTCACATACGACACCTTTCTCCTCCTCTTTTCTCTCTCTCTCTCTCTCCAACATGGTATCAGAGCTATTTTCATAGCTTGATAAGCTTCCAGAGTACAAGACTCTATTAGCTGATAGAGTAATTGTTTTCTTGTTCTATATTTTCAGTATCAGATTTTCATACTTAAGTCACTGATAGTTTCTCCTATTACTTAGAGTAATTCTTCCACATGGATTTCCAAGGGAAAGCCAGTCCTATCATGGACAAGCTTGATGGAGCCAGTGACCATCTGTGAAAATTTAAGATGAAAACTGTACTAATGGCTAAAGAATTGTATGACGTTGTTACAAGTGCAGAAGGGAGACCCGATGCAGACGACACAACAATCGCCAGATGGAAGCTGAAAGATGGAGAGGCTTTTGCGCTGATCATCCTCAACATCACGGATACCCAGATCGGCCATGTATCCGAGGCTCAGACATCGAAAGAAGTCTGGGACATCTTGAGCACACTATACGAAGTGCGAGATATAGGTTCCAAGCTACATCTCAGGAAGAAATTCTACTCCCTCAAGATGACAAATGAAAATTCTCTACAAAATCACATTAACCAGCTCAAGAACCTGCTAAGACAAATGGCCGTTGTCGGATCTGTCATAGACGATCAAGACACAATGATGCAACTGCTTACAAGCTTGCCACGCTCTTACGACAGCTGGGCGATGATCATCACGACTCATCCAAAATTGACTCTTTCGAGAGTCATTACTATGTTGTTGCAAGAAGACACGCGAAGGAATGAAGTCTCAAGTTTCTTAGCTGATTCTCATGCTTTGTACACCAACACACGACAAAGCATCAGAAGAAGAAAGGCCCAAATCAAAGCCAAACCAAAAACTAGCTCAGCAAAGGGACAGTCGAATCCGCAAACAAAGAAGAAGCTGTTCTACAGATACTACAAGCGAAACAACCACGAAATACAAGACTGTCGGATACTTCAATCGAAGAACAACAACAAGGGGTAGTCGACTCAAGTGGCAAATGCAGCTGCAAAAGCTTCATAACCTATTCAAGAAGCGGATCATGATGCCTTACAAGGCATCTACTTCGTCTATTTCTCTGATAAGCTTCTGATGCTAATTTACATTCACTCTCCTCTTCTCATCTTTTTCATCGTCAGAAAAATGAATACGCAAATGGTATCCAATATATATACATAATGTTACAGGTGTGCAGATGAAGAAAGGACAGGGTGGATGTGCTGTCTGTAGGAGATTGTGGGTGGCTGCAGTCGTTGTCCAGTCTGTTAGCGCAGCTGCATGGGGTGAGTGTGAAAAGGTTGTGACGTCAGCCTTTGTTGAGGTGAACGTTGGTTGTCACCTGAACACGTGTAAAAACACAGTGTCACGATTCTTTCTTCTTTTCTTCGCCTGTGAGAATTTGCATGTTAATATGCAGACTGCACGACAACGCGAGTAAATATGCAGCATGAATGGAGGCAGATAAAATGGGATTTAGGAGAGTAGAGAAAATAAATCCAACAAATAGTACAAATAAGCAATGATGGTTTTAACTTTCAAGAAGATACGATTAATCTTTAAAGAAAAACTTGATTCAACTAAAACACTTTAGGTGACTGCAACTGCAAAAAACATCCCACATTCTAAGTGAAAGAGAGTGTTTACAAACAATAATAATTCTTTGGAATAGGAAAAAGTGGAGTGATCTGGAACAAAGAAAATCATACCTCAATATATGCCCTGGTCACCGGATCTCGCCAAAACCTCAATCATGAAAGCCTTTACCGATTCTACTTCGATTGCCACTTCTTTGGCCTTCGTAAATTTGTCACAGAGGTGTTTGTCACAGGTCTAGTAGAAGCTGTGATTAAGTTGTCAGTAGGCCGTAGTCAGAGAAGATAGAGCTGAAACAAACTGAGGAGGCTACAAACTGCACTTTTAGGCCACTATCAGTCTAATTTTTTTTTAAAAAACAACAATGGGAGGCCGCAAACAACGCCTCCTCTTATTTTCAGCACCCTGACGGGTGCTGGTACGCGTCAGGGTGGGCCATGCAAGGAGTTTTTTTATTTATTTTTTAAAACTGGTTGCCTTGGTGCCATGTGTTGGGCACCAAGGTTTATCCCATAACCAAATCTTTGGAATAAACCAATACCTATATATAAGTGAACCCACCTGCTTACTCACATGTGTGCAAGTGGGTGTGAAGCTGCCCAACGCCACCTGGACGCTGCCCAGCGCCACCCACCACCTGTCCGACGCCATTGCCGCTGTCCGCGGTGCCACCTGGGCACTGCCTACCCTGCGTCACCCACCTGGGCGTTGCACGGCACCCACCCTAGCGTCGGCGCCGGTGCCCGCCTGCACCCTTTTGGCTGGCGCACCCTAGTGCGTGCCAGGGTGCGTCAGGGTGTTAAAATTATGGGGAGCCGCAAACAACTAGGACATGCCGCAAATAGGTGAAAAAAAACCTGCAGATAGCTTGTGGCAGGACCTGATTTGCCGAGACAAGTAGGACAGCTCGCTGGCAGGTCTGATACAAACCAAAAAAAAGGTGTAAACAGCCGGCAAACAGGTGGAGCCGGGTGTAGGCAGGCTATGGCAGGTCTGGTATACTGGTTTTTTTGTTGTGGACAACGTTCAGAAGGTCGCTATAGATCTGATTTAGGCCTCAGACAAGTTTGATTCAGATCAAAAAAGTGAGGTGCAGGTCCAACGAGCTATGGATTAATCAGCAGGCTGGTAGATTCAAGTTCAGGGCCTCAGCGAGAGTCAGCAAGGTCTGGTAGATAGGCAACCATCCACAGATGATGATCATTGCAGCAGATAGAGATCTGAAAACTAGGTGGTCGCAAACAGGGCATATAGGTCACTACATCATGGCTCAACATGAGAATGACTGACATGGCCAATAAAAACTCCGTGGATTTAGAGAGCCACCCTGCTTCCCATAGTAAACCACCATCGTTCGGCATGACCAATTAAGCAAGATACAAATATTATGATAAGCAACCTCAACCACTTCATGATGCTTTCATCCCTCTAAGAGAGACAACAATCTCTCAAAACAATGTTACATGCAATTGAAAATCACATACAATGGCGAGAGACAAAAACAAAATGCTTTCAACCATCACCCAAGACTTCTCCCTCTATTCATAAGGAGTAAGCATGAGACATGAGGGACAATCCCCACAAAGGACATCAACCCCAACATCTCCCCAAACCACAACCAAGCATTCACTAACTCCCTTCAACAATGAAGCCATCAATCCCTAATCAACTACGCATTACCATCAATGCACAAGCATTTCACTACCATACAATCCGAAACAAATAACCTTCAAACACTACTCATCAAGCCAAAGGTAAGAGCATAGCAACCAAGCCAAAGGTAAGCACTCATCCTCAAGCATAGCAACCAAGCTCTCTCAAGAAAGCAATCTCCAAATGATTGACATCACTTTCAATCCACTAACTCTCAACATTACAAGACAACTACAATCCAAATCTACTAACCATACTCAACCCAACAACCACAAGACAAAACAACACTCTCCAAATCCACTAACACAAGGCAACAACCACAAGACTACATGATACAAGACAACCAACTCTTAAACATTATTAACTCCAAAAATACTCAACTCACAAAATACAAAGAGTGGCCTCCCTCTTATAGCAAACCCCAATGGCCCCCCTTCAAAATGAGGTCTTGCCAATTTTCATGCCCTTCAAGCCCTTTTTGCCAATTGTCCACACCCTATTTGAAAGTACACCAAGTGCCCTCTATGAGAGAGTGGGGGAGTGGGGCATTCAAAGCCCT
The DNA here is from genome assembly GCA_029204225.1 of Diphasiastrum complanatum. Taxonomy (NCBI): domain Eukaryota; kingdom Viridiplantae; phylum Streptophyta; class Lycopodiopsida; order Lycopodiales; family Lycopodiaceae; genus Diphasiastrum; species Diphasiastrum complanatum. Next base: position 43,057,812 of record CM055107.1, read on the forward strand.
TTCTTGGGTACACCCAAATTTAGCATAGATGGTCATTTTTGTCAAAAGCTAGTGGGTGTACCCTTCAAGTTTTCTAGCCTCCAAGGTGCTTTGGCATTTATTATCCAAATTTGGGTGAGGCCCTTTGTCAACCGCTATTTTTGTAGGTGGCCTTCATTTTTCTTCTTGGCACTCCATTTGGTTTCCCCTTAATTTTTCTGATAGCGTGTATAGATTGGCTCGTTCATTGGTTTTTGCTCTACGGGGTTATCGACTTGATTCGCGTATTTTGCTCATTTATCAAAACTTGCCCAATTTTTGCTGTTAGGGTTTCTACGATTTTTTGATATTGCCCACAGTTCACGGTCTTAGTTTTGCATGATAAATTTTATCTTCATAATTCGACATGTATGATCTGGGCGAAGCTCATTACTGTCTAGGTATTCAAATCCAAAGAGACAGAAAGCGAAAGTTGATTTACGTTATTCAACAAAGATACATTCGTAATATGTTGATAAGATATAATATGATGAATTGCAAATTAGCTCATTCATCGATGGACCCAAGACTCAAATTGTCAAAGGACCTCAGATGATTAAAGAGAAGAAGTAGTGTGTGAGTATCCTTATCATTCGATAATAGGATCTCTTATGTATGCGATAATCTGTACCAGACCAAACATAGCTTTTGCAGTCAGTTCCTTAAGTCGGTTTATGACTAATTATGGTATTACACATTGGAAGGCTCTTATTAGAGTTTTGAGTTATATTCAAGCTACTATGGACTTATGAATTTGTTATGGAGTAGTCGACATTCTCAGTCGTTATTCAGATGCAAGTTGGGCAGGAGATGTAGACACTCGTAAATCCACTTCTGGATTTACATTCTTCCTCAACAACAGTCCTATTTCATGGAATAATTGCAAGCAAACTTCGATAGCCCTGTCCTCTACTGAATCAGAGTATATCACAGTCTCTCAAGCTACAAAGGAAGCAGTATGATTGAGAAACTTGCTTTCAAATGTTTGTTTGAAACAATATGCTCCGACAACTTTATTTTGTGATAATCAAAGTACTATTGCTTTATCAGCCAATCATAGATTTCATTCTAGGAGTAAGCACATTGAAATTAAGTATCACTATGTCAGAATCAAAGTTCTCGACAAAGAGGTAAACTTGCAGAACTGTCGAACGCAATATATGACAGTTGATGTTTTTACTAAGGCACTAAGCTTGGATGCACACATAAAGTTTTGTGCAGAACTAAGTTTGAAAGTCAAAGCATTCATGGATTCAAATTAAGGGGGAGTGTTAGATTATTTTACTATCGGGAGTGATTCATCTGAATAATCGATCTTTAATCTACACCATTTCATTATTTAGTTCTGCAATTTTATTCGTGTTTCTACATAGTTTGCAAAAATACTCGAGAATCGCTCAATCGGTGGCTCCGACATATCAGACAACCTCCAACATATCGGATGATTCCGACGAAAGACATATTCCTCAAATTCGTTATCGTTCGTGTTTTACTTACCTTACATTTGCACTCCTTATGCTCGCGTGACAAAATTGCGTTGCTAGTTTTCTCCTTTTCTGGCCTCACCTTTGGCTCCTATTCTAACCAAATAAAATTGGAGCAACGTATTTTGCACCATCACTGCCATGGTAGTGACGGTGGAGTGCCCATCTAATGGAGATGGACAATGGTAGCACTCTTTCAAAACAATGCTACCGTTGCCCACAGTTGCATGTGTGGGCCACCAATACACTCCCCCAATAAAATTGTTACAACATGATATGCTTTGCCTTCTTGGCGCAACGTCATTGATAGCCACCCACTTCGATGCTAACCACGTGTCACAACTAGGACTTGGACTTCTTTTGGTCGTTGATGTCTGCAACGTGGTAGAATCTGAACGGGTATTCTAAATCCAACGGTGGTGGTGGGGATGAAGTCATCGCGTGCCTTTGAGATTGTAGGCAAGCATCCCGATCCATCGTTTTTTGTGAACCTCAAGCAAAGAAAGCAGCAAAGAAGCATGGCGACAGGAGGCGGCTTACGCCTTTGCTGCAACACAAATCATCATCAATTCTTCTTCGATCCTTCTCCTCCTCATCCCAGATCTTCACTCCTTTTCTGCCCACATCTCAAAATCAAAACAAATGCTTACGCCCCTTCATCCTCCCTCACTGGCAATGTTCTTCCTCCTCCTTCTGGTCGTCGTCCTCCCATGGCAGCACAAAGTTCGATGACAAGTAGCTTCGAGGAGGAACGTGAGAGCCTAGCTGGGTTTGATTTATGCTGCTATTTCTTTTTCTTCTTGTTGTGTTTTGAGTTAGCTAGTTGGGTGTGATAGAGTACTAGTGTGCCTGCGTTTTATGTTGCTATGTTGGTTTGATGTGCTGATGGGATGGGGATGGGTTGGCTGTGGATGGGCTCGCAGGCCGAGCAGCCAGAGTAGAGCGGCTCTGGCAGCAATTTTTCTCGGATCCTTCACAGTGGTGGGACAAACGGTTTGATAAGGTGAGATACAAACTAGACTAAACATTTTATTTTATTCGTTTGTTCTTCCAGCTGCTTTAGGATATGGGGGGGGGGGGTTGAGACAATAAATTCTCTCGCCACCGAGCACGCACGCACGATCTTACTTTTATCGGTTTGGTTGGTGAGATTTGTGTGATAGCTTAGTAGTTTACTTTATTGGCATTTGTTGGAGTTGGTGGTTGAAGGTCCAGCCTTTTGTTGATGATTGCAATCGATTGTATTCCAACATCTGTAATGACTCTAGTACATTGTGAAGCTTTGATCATTGTAATCTACTTTGTTCCCAGAACTGTGATCATTCCTGTAGATTTGTGAAGGTACTGCTGCTCAGGTTGCATGCTTGTATTTCTTTTCAGACAAATCCGAGATTTCCCGACTTCAAACATAAGAGTGCAAAGAAGGCACTCTGGATCGACAATAGGTTCAGTCCTCCTTGGGTACACGCCAGGCTAGCTGCCATGGTACGAGGCCAAGAAGAGGGGCAATCCGGTTTTCCAACACGTGAAATTTCTGGTATGCTTCTATTTTCTCATGTTTTCTTTCTTCAGCAGCATTGCCCGGCTGAGGAGAGAGATCTGAGGTCAAGTATACATTCCAAAGCTCTAATGCACGTTGGTTAAGGGCATGCAGGAAGAGTAGTTAAATTGGAACAGCTTTGGCAGGAGTATTTTTCAGATCCATCCCAGTGGTGGGACAACAGATTTATTAAGGTGTGGCTACCCATCTTCACGCCCATTGAAGATGACTTGTAAACTGAGGCTGTGAGAATGGCTGTAATCCGATTTCAGGCTTCCATTGCTTTGGCTAATCACTTTTTACGTAAGCCCAGTAAAAAGTTTTGTAATGGTGCTATGGTATATGAGGCTGATTGGTTATTGTAGTCATTATCCCCCCAAGTTGAAGCTACGCTTGCTGATCTGTGTCCTGTTGGTAGAAAAGTCCGAAGTACCCAGACTTTACACATAAGACTACACATGAGGGCCTATGGATTGAAGGTTGGATGAACCCCACCTGGATTAAAGCAAAGATGGCCACTATGGCATTGGGTCAGATACAATCTGGTGGCACAATGAGATCGGGGTATGGTTTTAACCCAGTGTGGACTGTGGAGCTCTAGGCTCAGGGCTGTGTGTACTGCATGTCTTATACGTTTTTGGCCTTTCGAAATTTACACTGTTTTCATTTTTCTTCATAATCAATATGTAAATCATGCAGGGTTCTTGACTCCTCTTGCAATGGTGATAACATGAGCAAACTCTGTCGTGAAGGGCGATTGAAAGAGGCATTGCATATGATGGAACTTATGGTCCAGCAAAATGCTCAAGCTCCAATCAAGGCCTATATTGGCCTCTTGAAGGTGTGTGCCAGAAGGAAAGCCCTCGCTGAGGGCAAGAGAGTGCATTCCCTCATAGTCCAAAGTGGATTTGATTCTGACATTTTCATAGGGAACACCCTTATTTACATGTACTCAAAGTGTGGTAGTGAGTTGGACGCACGCGAAGTATTTAACACAATGCCTGAGCGCAATGTGTTTTCATGGACTGCCATCATCTCAGCATATGCTAATCATGGACAAGGTGAGGAGGCTATAAATCTATTTCAGCAGATGCAACAGACAGGCATAGCACCAGATAAGGTTGCATTTGTTGTTGTCCTAAAAGCTTGTGCCAGGATTGCAGCTCTGGAACAGGGAAAACAGCTCCACTTTGACATCATTAAAAGAGACCTTGAATTAGATGTGATTTTAGGGAACACTCTTGTTGACATGTATGCAAAATGCGGTTGCATAGAGCAAGCACGTGAAACATTCAACAAAATGAGTGAACGAGATGTAGTTTCATGGAGTGTGATGATTGCGGGATATGCAGAGAATGGGCTTGGAAAGGAGGCCCTTGCTGTATATGAGCAAATGAAACAGGAAGGTGTGCAGCCAGATAATGTCACATATAGTATTCTCCTAAAAGCATGTGCCAGCATTGCAGCCCTGGAACAGGGCAAGCAGGTGCATTCTGACATAAAGAGAAGTGGCTTTGAGCCAGATGTAGTTGTAGGGAACACCCTTCTTGACATGTATGCAAAATGTGGGTGCATAGAGAGTGCACGTGAGGTGTTCAGCAAAATGAGTGAACGAGATGTGGTTTCATGGAATTCCATGATTGCAGGATATTCACAGAATGGGTTTGGCAAGGAGGCCCTTGCTCTCTACGAGCAAATGAAACAGGAAGGTCTGCAGCCAAACAATGTTACATATGTTATTCTCCTAAAAGCATGCTCCAGCATTGGAGCTTTGGAACAGGGTAAGCAGATTCATTCCGACATAATCAGAAGGGGCTTTGAGTCAGAGGTGATTGTAGGGAACACCCTTGTTGACATGTATGCAAAAGGCGGTTGCATAGAGCATGCACGTCAGGCGTTCAACAAAATAAGTGAACCAGATGTAGTTTCATGGAGTACGATGCTTGCAGGATATGCACAGAACTGGCTTGGCAAGGACGCCATTGTTCTGTATGAGCAAATGAAACAGCAAGGTGTGAAGCCAAGCAATGTCACATATGTAATTCTCCTGAACACATGTGCGATCTTTGCAGCCCTGGAACAGGGCAAGCAGCTCCATGCTGATATCATCAGAAGTGGCTGTGAGTCAGATTTGATAGTAGGGAATACCCTTGTTGACATGTATGCAAAATGTGGGTGTATAGAGCATGCACGTGAGGTGTTCGACAAAATGAGTGAACGAGATGTGATTTCATGGAATTCGATGATTGCGGGATATGCAAAATCCGGGTGCATACCGGATGCACGCCAATTGTTCAACAACATGGATGAACGAGATGTGGTGTCATGGAATGTGATGATTGCAGCATATGCACAGCACGGCCTTGAGGAGGAAGCCCTTGCTCTGTACGAGCAAATGAAGCTGGAAGGTGTACAGATAAACGATGTCACTTTTGTTGTTCTCCTGAAAGCATGTGCCAGCATTGCAGCCCTGGAAAAGGGCAAACAGCTCCATTCCCACATCATCAAAAGTGGCTTTGAGTCGGATGTGATTGTGGGTAGTACCCTTATTGACATGTATGCAAAATGTGGGTGCATAGAGAATGCGTGTGAAGTGTTCAAGAATGTGAACGAACGAGATGTGGTGTCATGGAATGCAATGATTGCAGGATATACGCAGCATGGGCTTGGAAAGGATGCGCTTGCTCTGTATGAGCAAATGAGACAGGAAGGTGTGCAGCCAGACAATGTCACATATGTTGTTCTTGTAAAAGCATGTGCAAGTATTGCAGCCCTGGAACAGGGCAAGCAGCTTCATTCTGACATCATCAGAAGTGGATCTGCGACAGATATGATTGTAGGCAACACCCTTGTTGACATGTATGCAAAATGCGGGTGCATAGAGCTTGCACGTCATGTTTTCGACAAAATAAGTGAACGGGATTTGATTTCATGGAGTGCAATGATTGCGGGATATATACAGCAAGGCCTTAGCAAGGAGGCCCTTTCTCTGTATGAGCAAATGAAACAGGAAGGTGTGAAGCCAGATGATGTCACGTATGCTCTTCTTCTGAAAGCGTGTGCAAGTGTTGCAGCCCTGGAACAGGGCAAGCAGCTCCATTCCGACATCATAAAAAGTGGGTTCGAGTCGGATGTGATTGTGGGTAGTGCACTTGTTGACATGTATGCAAAATGTGGGAGCATAGAGTATGCACGCAAATCATTCAACAACATGCATGAACGGGATGTGGTGTCATGGAATGCAATGATTGCAGGATATGCCCAGCAAGGGCTTGGTAAGGAGGCTTTCACACTTTTGGAGCAAATGCAAAGGGAAGGCACGAAGCCTAATGACGTCACGTATGTGAGTGTTCTCACTGCATGCAGCCATTGTGGTCTAGTGGATGAAGGTTGTCACCTCTTTGATTCCATGTGTAAAGATCATGGTGTCATACCAACCATGGATCACTATGCCTGTATGGTCGACCTTCTGGGCCGTGCAGGGTACCTGGCTGATGCCGAGGACTTAATCAACAAAATGCCAATTCCCCCTGATGCTGTGGTTTGGAAGACTTTGATGGGTGCTGCCAGAAACCATGGGAATGTGGAAATAGGAAGACGAGCTTTTAATCATGTTGTGAAGTTGGAACCAGAAAATCCTGCAGCTTATGTGCTGCTATCAAACATTTACGCAGCAGCTAGCAGCACAATTGGAATAGCAAACTTACGAAAAGAAATTATGTAGGTGTGAAAACATTGCCCGGATGCAGCTGGATTGCAGTTGACATCCAGGTGCATGCCTTTCTTGTATGCCATGCAACTCGTCCCCAAAGCAAGGAGGTTGGACCGAATTGGCTAGATTTGCAGGTTGTAGGCCTGATTTGAGCTTTTTGCTGCATAATGTGGCGGATGAGGAGAAGCAGATTGCTTGGACTGAACACTCTGAGAAGCTGGCCTCTGCTTTTGGGCTCATCAGCACGCCCCATGGGACACCTATCCGCTTCAAAAATAACCTTCAGGTGTGCTCTGACTGCCAGAATTCTCAGACTTGAGATCATTGCAAGGGATACAGTCAATTCCACCTTTTCAAGGATGAGTTGTGTTCCTGTGGGGACTGTTGGTGATGAAAGTGAAGAAAGGCATGCACTGAGTTATTTGGAAAGGAAGAAGGCTCGGTCTTGGAGCTTTTTGGCATCTTTGGTTCACATACCAAATTCCTGTACTGTCTTAGCCTGATTTCATACAATTTGATGTCCCTTATCTTTTTAATTTGTATGGTAGAAAGGAAATTGTATAGAGTTAAAATATAGCACTGTGATCCCCATTGTCGAGGAATGACAATTTTAATGGTGTTGTGGGTTTCTTCATTGTACTAGGATAATACAAGTTATGGACCTCCTCCACTTTCTGTCCATTTCTGTTGTTGAGTTTATAATATATATTGATGGTGCAGTGTACAAAGTAGACGATACGATGAATGAATTACAAGATTAATCGGTTTAATCTGTTAGTGTAGAGACAGTATCAACAAAATTGGGCCTTAGCTTTGAAAATAGCTCATTTTGATGTTAAATATCACTCACAAATTAGTTTGATTTTCAAATCTTCCCTGTATGCTCAATAATATCTAGTATGTCACACATGCACACAAATCTGTTTTTGTTTTTGGAATCATCATACACAGAAAAAGAGCCATAAAAGCCACATGCCTGAAATTGGACCATGCATGGAAGAGCTTAATTTTTTCAACATGTGCACCAAGAAATTGGAGTTGATGCCCATCATTTAGGAGCAACAAGATCGAAAAAATATGCTACTAGAGGAAGATTTGAAGATTGGGAGCTTCTGATTTGCCCTCATCAAAATTATCTCTCACTTTGCATCTTCCTAAACCTCCTATTCCCTTTGGCTTGCCTATTTTCTTCATAGCCACTTTATTTCATACCATACTAAGTCCACTGTTACGGGGTTGCATCAAAAGGAAGAAGTAGATTCACCATGCTTTCAATGTTCTCTCTTGCATCTATTATATAGAAAATTGAGCTAATATTACATGCAATTGACCAAAAGATGGATGAGATTGGGCAATATTTCAACACAAATTAGATCTATAAAATATGATGTAAATCATTGAAAGTGGGAGCATTATTTAAATGGAAATGCCATTATTTGCGGAGGACTATAAGTGAGCAACAAAATTTTGAGAGCACAGAGGTAGAAAAGGGATTCATGTCCTCAACAAGAGGTCTACATCGTGAGAGAACTCATAATGGTTCAAACTTGCACCTGCTACGGATTTTTAAAGTCTTCACTTCCTTTTGTGCTTGCACATGTGTCCACAATGGTACTAGTACCTCCAAATGTTTTGATTACATTTTATGCATTCATGCCAAAATCATTGAGCATATTGTTGTTCTATAAAGCTATTGAATCACATGAAGAGCTACATGTGGCAAGGTCTAATGTCGCAATTCATAGTGATATTGGACAACAAGAAGTGACTAAGCACAATTGATATCTTCAATAAATGCTGAAAGGAAAGATGAAGACTATCAATGCAACTCAAGGATTACAACTAGTGAGTTCATGAGGTGAGAGAGGCTTTGACAACTCATTTATGCATGTAGACCCTCCTTATTTATTGGTAAGATAATTTTAATGGTAGTCCTAAGAGGGACTTCAAGACCAAAATACTTGCAAATTTTTTACGAATGCATGTTTTTGGTGTGTGTAAAGAATGGATTGGTAGTTTTGGAGGGTGCGTCAATCTCTATCCAAGAGGTGACAAGGCAATAGATGTGTCGGACCTCCATAGTTGCCCAAGGAACATCTCCCATAATACTCGTGATGCAATTTCTTACTTAGAGTTGGGAAAAAAATTTAAAATATAGCTTGTAAATATTATAATATCTTTGTTGCAAGGTGACCAATATTTGTGCAATAGCATGAAATTCATCAACAAGGGAATGAAGGGAATGTGAAGCAAATGTGACAAGCCTTGGTACTTTTTAGAGGCATTGATGGAGGGAGAAAGATGGCCTTCTCCATATATGGGGTTCATGCTAGTATTGCCTTTAATATAATTGCCTCAAGGTCAAAGAATTTTTTTCTTTTTTCTTTTTACCGAGGGGGGACGGGGGGGTCATTTCATTCTCCGAGGCCATTCCGTCGGGGAAGGGCCTTCTGTTGAGGGCTATAGCCCAAGGCGGAAGGCCCTTACCACGGCGGAAAAAAATTCTTTTTTCTTTTTACCGGGGGGGGGGGGGGGGGGGGGGGGGGGGGGGGGGGGGGGGGGGGGGGTGGTTTCATTCTCCAAGGCCATTCCGTCGGGGAAGGGCCTTCAGTTAAGGGCTATAGCCCAAGGCGGAAGGCCCTTACCACGGCAAAATGGCCGAGGATGTGACCTTGCCATGAAAACTTCTTTTACTTTTTTTTTCTTTTTTTTGCCGTAATTTTTTTTTCATGTACACCTTAAGGGCGGAAGGTGCACTTAAAAAAATGTACATTTTTTACTGCACCTTCTGACATCCGTAAGGATTCTTTGTGAGTATTCCGCCCATTTTTGGGCTCATTAAAAAGCAGAATATGTCACTGATTTTAAAAAAAAAAAATTGATGCCCATTTCAGACGCGCGTCAATCCGCGTCAGCCTGCCACATTGCACTTTTGACTGGTCCAAAAAAAGTCGAAGTGCTGATTATGCTTTATAAATGGCATGTGGAAAAGTCAAAGAATCCATTACGCAATGGAATGGGCCGGCGGCTCCAGACCTCACCTAAATTTTTTTTGGAAAGCCTTATTGCGCAAAATGGCCTGTGCCCGGCCCATTCCATAGTACATAAGGTGCATGTAGATTTTTTTTTAAAAAAGCGAGGTGCATAGATTTCGTGCAAGGAGGTGCCTCCCTGTAAGAAAGGAAAAAATGATTTCACGCAGGGAGATTTGCAAATTGTTGAAATATGAACCCAATACAACTACTAGGGTAGATGCATTGAAATTGGGAGAGCATGATATCAAAATGGTCTATTGTGCTAGTCTAAATGCTTAGTGCACAACAACAAAGTGAGAAATGGAATGTTTACCAAAAACCAATACACCTTGGTGCATTTATTCATAGGAAAAAGTAGTAGGTACATTGATGAAAAAAGATATATACACCCCGAAGGGGAAGTTTAAACAGACAAGATGTTTCGCATTTGGGTTGCCAGAGAAGTATTCTACGAGGCACTCAGACTGGAGGCTTTGAGGATTCTTGAGCTATGTCAGGATGCAGGAGGTAACTCTTTGCCAATGAGGTTTTTTAATATCAGACAAGAAGTTTTGAACATTATTGCATAAAAATGAAGAAACCTTTCTAGTTAAAACAAAGTTTGCACTATACATTGGATTCTGAGTAAAAATGTTTTTATTTTTAAGACTCTTTTGGTGTTGGGGGGGAGAGGGAATTCCATTATATTTAATAGCCACGCTGACTTTATAGACTGTGCACACGATCTCCTGGAATTCTGCCTGGAACTTGCTTAATTCTGGAGCTCTGCAAACGTCATACACCGTCTGCATCTTATAAGAAGTTTCTATAAGAAAAAGGATGAACATATGTTGGTTTCACATCTGTAGCTTAAGCATTAATACGTTATGCTAATTGAAATTCAGGCTTAGGCTTGTTACAGATTGACATTGAGATTCGATTGTTTTGAGCAAAGTACCAAATAATGAAATTCATGTGAAAAACAGCAGGTTTCAAGCGTTTTTAGCATGGATTGCAATAAGAGACCATAAAAGTACCTTGTACATTTTTTAGCTTCCAAAGGATAGTATACAAAATGCTATGCCTGCAAACTCATTTAAACAAATTTCAAATTCTGGCTGGGAGTAAAATAATCAATTGAGAAAATTTGAAGCCCTTTGCATTGAGAATTATTATTATTTTTAAACTTGATTTGACAATGTGTTTTTTGTGCATGTTATAGGATCTCTGGAATCTGCTACAAACACTTTCACGAAATATTTTACATCTATCAGGTTGAGGTTTGGGGACTACCTTTTTGACTCCATATCTTCTGCGATGGAACCTATCCTGACCACTGAGGCAAAAGAAGAAGCGAAGCTAGCAACAAAGCGTGTGATGTGGAGGTGACATTGAATGTTTTTACATTTGCATGGTACAATTTGTTTATGTGTTTTTTCTACTGTAATCCAACTTGATTTGTTCAATTGGACAGATATTTCTTTCATCTCAAAGCGAAGCATGCCGTGGAGGAAATGCCTCAGGTAATGGATATGTGGAATCAAATCTCCATGAAGAAGGAGGTTTCTATGTACTCTGCAAAGGCCAATCTCAACAGAAAAAATGGCCCGAGTGAGTGGGAAGTGAAGTTCTGTCCTTGGTGGATAGACTTCAAGGAGGGAGAATGTCCTCCCTCGGAAAAAACACAGTACCAGCTGCATGAGAAAGGACATTTGGTTGTGGATGATGATGATGATGCAACAGCGACAGAGATGGCACTGAGGTCCTTCCTTACTGCCGCTCCCGAGAAGCCTCAGGTTGTAGAGAAGAAGAGGAAGAAGAAAGTTGATGATGTTATGTAGCTTATAGACGTATTCACAACAACCTTTTAACTTTGCTCCATCTTCGTGTTATTTTTTTGGTTAATTATTGCTTGCTTTAAATCTTATTCCATTTATAATTCAAATGTGTCTTTGTTTCTATGTACAGGGATCCCATGCCTTACATGCCTGCTAAAAGAAGACGTGAGGAGTATGAGTACATGAAAGTGGACATGTTAGGTGTTAACACCAAGTTAACATCTACTATTGAGGTCATTGTGGGTGATGTAAACATGGTAAGGGAAGGATTATCTCATGGGGACAATCTACAAGAATATCAAGCCATGAAATGCTTTATGGAAAGAAATAATTCTTCTAGGAGGATTAGGAAAGATAAGAGCACCACCTATAGTGCCGACATCATCATTGTGGACTTGCCATCAGGGTATACAATTGATGGTGTCGTTGGCGATGGGTCCACGTGGAACAAATGGTCTGATGAGACACTTGAGGCCAGCCTAGATATATGCATGGTTGTATTGGATGACAGTGGTTGGATCATCCTTATCTGTCCCCCCACTCATAGATTGCAAGTTGAGATTCAGATCGACCGACAGAAGTTGGCTATTCAAAGACGTGTTGTGCTGAGAGGAATTGACGAGGAGTCACCTCAAATCTTCTCACCAAGGAGGTCTCAAAGAGAAAGATCCAAGCCTAGGAGGCTTACATATGGAATTCAACTCCACTAATTGTGCTTATTTTTGGAAGAGGAGAGGATGGCATGAATGTAAGTTGTGATTTTTTTGTTGCAAGTTCGTTCACATGCAGTGCTTGCATATTTATGAAAATTAATGCACTATAACTTGGATCTTCTTCGATACATATAGTTTCATAATCATAAATTTGCTTGGAAGTATGTAAGTATGTGACTATGTGAGTATAATTTCATAGTTATAAATTTGCTTGGAAGATCTATTTATATAAGTATGTGAGTTGCTTGTTCTGACATAATGTTGTCGTTATTTGCAGATGCACTTTATGGATGTATATCTTCTCTCGAAAAAAGGGTCCATGCCCTTAATTGACCAAAATCGGTCAAAATATTTTGATACCGGCTTGTTGGATGTGGATAGTGATATTTGAACACACTATTTGCCACATTCAGAGTGGTCTAAAGACACAAGGAACAATAGGCCAATACGAGGTAGTTCTGAAAAAAGTGAATCTTTCATGTTATTCTTGCTTTCCGCATTCTACCTCGAGGGTGGTGTGGCGTTGGACCTACATGTAGGTGTAGGTACCTCGGTCCTTGTTGCTTGAAAGGCTGGTGTCCACCTTTTTGGTATGGACAACGATGAAGAATGCATAAGTTGGTTGAAAGAGAATAGAGGTGAGACTTGATTGTCAGAAGAAAGTGGGAAAATGTTTAGGTGCATTGTTTTTTGCTTTTGAAATTAGCTGTGTAACGGTTTTTTTGTCTTGTGTAGTCATGGAGGCAAGCGTGGCTGTACCAGGTCCGTCAACAGAAGAACCTATCATGTTATTTGAGTTTGGGTCCGAGGCATTTGTGTTGGGCTCTCCTGGATGCTAGTGAGTATGTCCATTTGGCTGTTAAAAATTGGATTTGTTAACTTTTTGATTTATATGACATTTAAATGACTTAGTGATTTGCCATGCTATGCTAAATCAATGGCCAGGGTGATGGAGGCGATGCATGACGAGGTTAATGGCATGCCATGTGCATTCAATTTTAACTATTCTCATTGCGCAGAAAGTCGCAAAACTCGCAAGTGATTTACTTGCAGAATGTCAAAACCCCAGTCTCACAAGAGAAGCAACTCAATTACTTGCTACATTCCTTACCACGATCGTTTCAAACAACTCGGACATTGTTGGCTAAAGATCTTACTATGACCTTCGACAAGGCAGTCATTGACATCAAAGAAGAAGTTGAAGCCAAAGAGCACTACGACGACAAGAACGAGTCTGATCATGCTCTGTACAACAATAAAGACCAGTCGAAGAAGAAGGCTCAACCTAAGAGAGAGTCGACAAAGAGAACAAATCAAAACCAACAGAAGCAGGGAACCCAAGAAAGCAGATCGAAAAGAAGGAACAAGCAGCAAGGCAACGACAAGAAGACATGCGAGAAATACAGACGTGACAGCCACACAATGGATAAATGTTGGTTGAATCCAAAGATTGAGTGTATATATTGTCATAAGAAAGGTCATGCAGCCGTGGATTGCTACGACAATCCAAGGAACAAGAAGACGCAAAGCAAGAAGGAGAGCACTAACAACACATCATACGTGGAGGAGTATGAATTCTCAAAGATGGCTGAAGACTGAACTAGCAGAAATCCTACTGCGCACTGATATATGTGCAACATCCACATCCGATATTCAAGACTTAGTTCTTGACTCAGGAGCCACGTCACACTTTGTGATGACAAGGCAGATGATCGCCGACTTTTGACAAACCGACTCCTCCAGATATATCGTTCTAGGAGATGGATCGTGACATGAAGTAAGCGACACTAGAGCACTTTGGCTGAGCACCAATGGCAGAGATAGAAGACTGGATGACGTCTTGTATGTGCCCACACTGTAGAAAGATCTACTATTAGTTGCTAGAATAGCAGATGCAGGCATGTGTGTGACATTCACAGATCAGACATGCAATGTGATTGATGCCAACTCCAGTACACTCATCACACAAGGTAGATGAAGAGAAAATTTGTATCACCTGAAGGTACGCCTACTGACAGAGCAGGCTCATCAAGTCTGTGAGTCTACAAATGTTATTGACACAAGAGACTATTGCACATCAAGGATGCAAACCTGACACCTTGTACGCATGCAACAAAGGGAAGATGTCACGTACACCTTTCACAAAGGATTCATTCAGAGCGACGGAACTCCTGGAGCTGATACACTCAGACATCTACGGACCCTTTGATGTACTATATGTCAAGGGATCAATATATTATATCACCTTTATTGATGATTACAGTAAGTTTTTCATTGTCTATTTCATCCACAACAAATCTCAAGCTCTTGATAAGTTTACAGAATATGTAAACGGGGCTGAGAAGTGGATCGAAAAGAAAGTCAAGTAGATCAAGACCGACAAGGGAGGAAAATACATCTCCAACCATTTTACCAACTTTTGTAAAAGTTGTGGTATTCTCCACATGAAGACAATAGCCTACACACCATAGCATAACGGTGTAGCAGAGAGGAAGAACAGAACTCTCATGGAAGCTGCAAGATCTATGATGGCCTATTCAAAGGCATCAAGATCACTATGGGTTGAGGCAGTAGCTACAGTCGTCTACCTACAGAACAGGACAGGCAAATCAAGCGTTGCTCACACTACCCCACACGAGGTATGGTGGAGAAGCAAGCCCAATCTAGCTCACCTTCGGATATTCGGATGTGTAACATACACACACATACCAGACAAGAAGAGGAACGAAAAGCAAAAGCAAGGATTCGTGGTTGCCTTTGATATACACTCTGCATACTATAGAGTATACATGCTTAAAACCAATGAAGTGAAGACTACCAGAGATTTCAAATTTGACGAGACAAGAACAATGGTTGAGGAAGATCCCATCAGCTATGAAGTTCTCAACAGACAGTACTACGACTTACCCACATCGACAGAGGGAGCGGACCCTGAGCATTCAGATAAAAATACTCAAATTCTAGCTGAACTGAATGATAGTTGAGACGACGAGCGGACCAACATATCAAAAGTAACCATTACACCGGCGATACACCGAGGTCCGGCAATCAGCAGGCAGGACAAAGGCAAAGCAGTTGATGAGGCTATATTATCTCCAAGGAGATCTACAAGACAAAGAAGGGCACCTGTCAGATATATACCTGACAGCTCATCTTCTGCTTAAGAAGAATTCTGGGATTCAATAGTGAACCACAGACTTATAAAGAAGCCATCAACTGTCCAAACAAGGACAAGTGGATCTAGACCATGGAAGATGAAATGGGCTCCATGAAGCAAAACAAGGTATGGACTCTCGAGCCACTACCAGTCAACATAAAGACTATCAAATGTAAGTGGGTCTACAAGCACAAGTATGGACCAGATGGGAATGTACTAAGATACAAAGCCAGGATAGTTGCAAAGGGCTTCTGACAAAGGTATGACATTGATTATACAGAGACATTCTCTCATGTTGTGAAAAAAATGTCTCTATGCATATTATTTGCATACGCAGTTGCCTATGATTTGAGGATCCACATTATAGATGAGAAGACAGCCTTCTTGCATGGGGAGCTGAAAGAGGAGGCCTACATGGACCAACCACCAGGTTTTACCTACGAGTCACTTGTTGACTATGCCTGCAGAATGCATAGAAGCATCTTTGGACTGAAACAATCCGCCAGGCAGTGGTACAAGAAGAAGGATCACACATTAAGATCCTTAGGCTTCCAGCCTTTAATGGTTGATTACAACGTTTATGTGAAGGTCATAAACGGAGAGATCATCATAGTCGGTGTCTATGTAGATGACACTCTGATCCTGTCACAGAGCGACAATCTGATTGAGCAGGTGAAGGAAGATATTTAGAGGCACTTCAAAATATCTGCCTCGAAATATCAAGATACATTCAAAAGATCATTGATGATTTCGACATGACGGATTGCAAGGGAGTAAATATTCCAATGGTTTTTGGCACAATGCTGACAAATGAAGACTTTCTTAGAGATAAAGTAGAACAGCAAGCAATAGAACATAAGTCTTACAGAAGGCTTATTGATTATTTGATGTACTTGGCAGACAATACGCGACCAGACATTGCTTATGTAGTGTTCAGGTTGAGTCAATTTAATATCAATCCAGGTCCAACGCACTAGAAGATTGCCAAGAGGATATATTTGTAGAACAAAAAGAACTATAGCCTATGCTATTGTTGAGATGCAATATTCAAGATTAAATCCTATAGTGATGCAAGCTGGGCATCCCTGAAAGATGGCAATAAAAGCATCTCAGAAGGATGCACCATATCAGCCAATGCGACGGTTATCTGGATCAGCAGGAAGCAAACAATAACTGCCCAATCATCCTGTAAGGCAGAATATGTTGTCGCCGCCAAGATGGCCAATGAGCTGACCTGACAGAGCATTGATGAACCGTTGATCCTGCACATGGACAACACCTCTGCTATTCATCTGACAAAAGACCCAGTGTTTCACTCCAAAATGAAGCACATCGCCATCAAGTATCACTTGATCAGAGATTTGGTTGAGAAGAATGAGCTAAAGACCGTCTTCATACCGACGAAGCAGATGGTAGCTGAAATTTTTACAAAGGCATTGGACAAGACAATGTTTGAAAGACAGAGAGCCAACCTAGAAATTTGAAAATTACGAACTTTGAGAGGGAGCTCAAGAAACTAAGATTTTCTGTCTTTCAAAGCCTTAACATTTTTCCTTAGTTTTTCCTTTGTTGTTTTTCACGACTGTGCACTTTTAACTATATTTCGCACAGTTTGCATTTTTGAACTGTTTTGTCACACAGTTCACATTTTTTGGGTCATGAGAAAAATTCATTCCTAGGTCTAAAACAGTTAGAAAATCACATTGTTGCTAAAATGCCTTAGAGAAGTTTTAGGACTACTGTCAGCTTTTTTGCCTTTCAGGAAAAAGCGACACTTGCCCTTAGAAAGATACACTATCCTTAGAGCTATTTTCTACCCTAAAGTCGGCTTTTTCGCCTTTTGGAAAAAAGCAACACCGGCCCTTGAAAAGGCGACACCTGCCCTTAAAGTCACAAAAGTGTCTTTTGGCAAAATGCGAAGGTCTGCAGCGTGAAGGCAGGGTGTAACGAACAGAAGGCGGCTAATTCACGGAGGACAATGAATCAGTTTTGTTTAAGGCTAATGCATTTTCTTTTGATTAGATCTTTTAATTTAATCAAATCCTTGGATTGATCACATAAAGGATTAACGAAGGATACAGATAGATATATACAGAGCATATAGAATTTCCTGAACGTAGCACTCAATGAGACGCGTATCAAGGATGAAAATATAGATCTAGCCATAACTAGTTCCTTTTGTGAGAAGAAAACACCTCTCTCACGCCGACACGCTGATCTGGAAAACAGACAGTGCTCAAAAAAGAATTTCAATGTATACTAGATTCTGATATTATAGACGAGTACATCCTTTTATGCTCAATGTGTAATCTGTGAATGTTGTGATGCTTGTTCATTTTATTAGTAGATATATTTTTTGATGTCATTAAGACATTATCTACTGTTCATAAATACATAGTCAGATTAGCAGTAGCTATCTGCTTGTTCGGAGGATGACTGATCGTGGCTTGAAGCAATAGACTTCACCGACATATCGGCTCCACCTGACTGACAACAACAATCAACCAGAGAGCCCGTTACATTACCAACAGTGGTCCCAGAGCAATTCGATTGCGCAGCCTTGTCAGAGTCATTTCGAGACTCCATCAGTGGTATCAGAGCTCTTCCCGACCTGACCAATTCAACATCATAAATCTGTTCGTGCCAATGCAGTTCATTTTTCAGCATCTTGATTCTAGTCATATACGCTTGAATGTGCTCTTCTTGTTCCATTTGAATGTTATTCAACTTTGACTTTATAAACATAATCCAAGATGGGTTTGATGTTTCAAACTAATTCCTAACCACTTTCCAATCTTGCCTTCATATCATTACATAATGGATATGGGTAATTATGTGATCCTTCATTAAGAGATTGATATAGTTCAATGCCCTCTTGGCCCTCTTGTCAAATACCTGATATCTGCTTCAATGGCCAACCTTATCTCATCCCTTGTGACAAAAATCCCAAAACCATTTGGAGTCAAATGTGTCGTCTTCAAGCTTCAATTCCATGCATGTGACAACACCCCAAAGCTAATTTGAAATCAGCATGGTTTTCATTTTAAATTTTCACAAATGATAAGATGATTTAGCTTGTCTACGGTGAGACCACCTTTGCTTTGTGAATCCATCTAAAAGTTAGTCTGTTGATAATTTAATGAATTAAGAATGAAAAATAGTATCTGATAATATCAAGACACTCTTATCATGCAATGCTTTAATTGGAAATCAATAGAGAATGATCTAATACTAGAAATTAGGGCTCTGATACCATCCTCGAAGAAGGAAATGATGCTCAATAGAGAAATGGCTGCATTCTATAGATGCACTATTGGGCTCTGCGGAATAATTCTTCTCCTAATGTATGACTACGCCTATCAAATTCGAACAAATATATCATGACTATTGTCACGTTTGAATTCTAAGTGATATCAACTTAGAAATCATCAAGATCTGTTAGATTGATTTCGTAGACAAACACAACAGAGTACACATTGTTGTATCAAAGTATTCGATAGTTCAGACAAATCTATAAGAGAATACAATCAGATTACAAATAGAACAGAGAAGCATTCGATCATTCTGACATACTATTGAATTTGATAAAACTATATAATCAATTGAGCTACAAAGCTTACAAGGGATATTATGTTGCATTAATAAGCACTAACGTACTAAAGTACATGACACTAAGCGATCTACAAGGTCATCCATAATGGGCAATGGATATTTATTCTTAACTATCACTTTATGTAACTCCTTGTAGTCAACACACATTAGGAAGCCTTCATCCTCCTCCTCTTTTAGGAGAACATGAGCACCTCATAATGAGTTACTAGGCCAAATATAACCCATTTTTAGATTGTTTTCTATTTGATTAGTAATATCTCTCTCCTCCTCCTAAGAAAATCTATAAGGTCGCCTGTGACTACCTAGAATTAACTTTATCATGTGGTCTATCAACTTGATAGTCAATGAATAATGAGATAATTCAAAATGGAAAAACGTCTCTAAAATCAATGATTATAGCATTCTAATCTATTTGATCTTGATCTAAATTTATTGAGACATTCAATTCACAATTATTTAGATGTATTTCAGATAATTCCAAAATGGGCATGGCAAATATAGAATACACGTCATCATTCTAGAAAATGTCAAAAACTTTTATTACATTTGCCATATATACTATCTCTGAAGTGTAACTAATATGTTTTCTTCCTTGAATGAAAGCACATGTTTCTTAGAATCAATAACTAGAGATGGTGATTTCCTACATAACCAGTCATACCATAGAATAATATACATGTGTGCTAGATTCTAAACATGAAAATCAACTAACTCTCTATAGTCCTATACCACTAATCCTGAATCCGTGCAGCAATTCCTTGACATATTTGACTTGAGTTAGCTCACTGAGATTTTTTATTAAATAAGAGTGAATTGACTCTATTGATTTTTGTACGAGCATCTACTACCTAATTATTAGCACCCTTAGTATGAGTATCATAGTCAGAGCTTATGTGTTAGTTTGGCCGACCTAGCTATACTAGTGGGACATTTCCTTGGGATGATTGAGACACAAGATTTGTGACCAATGCATCCATGAGGAATATTAGGCCCAATTGACTACCCATGAGGGAGGATAGTCATGGGAGAGAACAAAATTCTCATACTTCTTATTATTATTGACTAAATCAATAGTAATGACCTTCCAACAAGTGGTTATCAATCATGATTATGAGCCTCTTCCTATACTTATAGATGTGATTGCCATTGACTATTTTTGATAATATCACCCATTTCTCTTCATGAGGTTTTTGTTAGTTCAACCTTGCTATAAATTGCATCTCAACTAAAAGCAAAGAATAAAGGACCATTAACATGGACATGAGGTCGTTAGCTATGATCAAAGTTAAGTATCAAGAGAGAGACCTACAAAGCAAACCAATTGATGTATTCTATCTAATGCTATCAAACATTTTTTGAGATTATGGAGGATTACATCCTCATGTTGATTCCTATAGTAATACTTAGTCAATGTCCAATATTATGAATAGTATAAAAAATAGTCCCTGTTTAATGAAGCCGATATTATTAGAAAAATCATTGTAGAAAGTATTGGGCCATACATTTGCCAAACCAATGATAGGATGTGTTGAGCATATTATGACATAATCTCTAAGATTCTGTTTTTGACTATGATAACAAACATCATTTCCTTGTAAGGTTTCATTATATTGTGATTCAGTTCCTAAATGATTTAGACCATTTCAAACCTCAATGAATATGACTTCTGCTCTTTTGCATCAAGCTAGGTCAATTGTGAACATTCATAGTTGTTGTTCCTTGCTTTATTAAGCCAAATGCATCATGATAGGAGGAGGACAGACATCGTGATTTTGATGTGGGAGCTTGAATGATACTTTGTACCCAAATTCTATTGATAGGAGGAGGACAAGCATCATAATTTTACATTTGGAGAAACAATAGCAAATTTCCATCTAGATTTTGTTGGTAATTGATTCATTGCTAGTCTTTTATTCATTGGCATTCAAATTGTTGCCATGCTTATTCATTATGATTAACCTTTTTATGCAGACTTGAAGGATTGAGAATTGTAATTTTATTTCGAAGAAAAATGCTTGCAATCATGTGTAGAAATCCATGATAGGCAATGATGGAAATGTGGGGTGGGGGCCGGGGGGGAGTGGTGCATGAGAGGCCTCAGTTATGAATATTGCAATGTTGTATCCAAGACTAGTGTGTGAAGATTCCACTAACATTGTGTCATAACTAGATCCTCCCCAACGTTCTATTACATGACAGGCTTTGACATAGGACATAAGAGCAAAAGCTACTTACCTTGATTTATAGAGATTGGATATTGATAAGGTCAACTTTTAATTCAACTACAAGTGAATTTTAGTCAAGATCAACAAGTTGGGATAGAACTTTACTATTTTGAACATGCATAAATTTTGCGCTTGTATTGAACTTATAGACTTCTAAAATTCTCTCACTTGTATAGAGGAGAACAAAATTATAGAAGCTAATTTTTAACATGTACCAATGATATTTTCTTGGTTGATTTCTCTAGTTGGATTTAACTTTTGGAAACAGACGGCTTGTAGGATGCAAAAAAGTGAACTTCAGCATTCTTGGACTATACTTAAATAGATCATTGCCTTGGAAGTGATTATGGTTTTGTCCCAAATTGGAAGAGTTTTTATTTTACTCTCCTTAGTAGTGGAGTGAGCTAGAAACATTCGAATCGTATTTTTCTATCACAACTCCTTTAAGCTCTTTTTTTGTGTCAAGGACACCCCTAAACAAAGACATGAATTGATCCATTTCAATAATAATTTGTTGCTTCACAAATCTCATGTCATAGAGCAAGTCAAACCCATCTTTTATCCATCAACAAACTCGAACCTACCTTTCTGTCTCTCCCTCTTCAAAGAATTCTCGACATGAATAAAGTCTTTATTTTCAGTCTCATCATATTACATGGTACTCTCCTTCTTTACTAAATCTTCACCAATTTGTAAATGTGACTCGCTTTTAAACAATATTAACATATATTAAAAAACAAATAAGAACAACCCTAACTTCAGTAGTTTCCTTCGTGTTAGGGCCTATTTTGACGGGGGGTTGGTCCAGCCAAAACGTCCTAAAAGGGTCAAGGGGCCCCACCTCTAATGGCGGTTCGGCCCTACGTGAGCAACAGAGGATTTGCCACTTCCAACCCTGATGGCCTTCTCTATTGCCCCGTGCTCCCCAACCGATGAGAGTTTTCCAGGATCTCAGAGATACGGTTGCAAGGAGGGGTGTTGTCACATTTGGTGCAATGATTCACTAGCTTTCTAGAGTTATAGTTCCGTAAAACTTCTGATCGCTAATTCGCATTAGGATCTTGCTAATGTCTCTTTCCCCATTGAATTCGGCTTACAATTAGTAAAAATCTTCCATGGGCTTGAAACCGATTTATTGCCTATGATGTGCTCGTGGGGTGCAAGTTATACGCACCGCATTGTTTGATAATTTTCGCCAATTGTCGGGTCTAGGTATTTCACTAGACAGTACCGACGACGGGTGTGACTAGTGTGATGCTTAACCAAGGCGGTGTATTTCAACCGCAGATGGTGGACGGCCCACTCTGGTGTTTCACAGAGGTCGGGTCCAATTGATATGCTTCATAAATGACGAACAAACGATTCCAACTTGACGATTTCCACAACTTATCAATCATGCCGTATGTCAACTAGTTTATAGACCGACCAACAACCACATGCAGTTACTATGAAAAAACCCAGGCTCCACTACTAGCAATGTATGATCTACTAGTAGAACATAACGAAAAACAATTCCATTGTCACTCTAGTTCAAATCATTCAAAAATAGCAATTATGGCATAAATACTGATACCCTAGATGACGCATGGTGTAAAAGGAAAACCTCAATAGGTACTTACCCTATCCGGCCAAAGTCACAACCGATTTCATCATGTCAAAACAATAGCAAGTACGGAATCTTTGGAGTGCCTACTTCCTGAAACACTTCACACCGGCATACTACAACTTTGGTTCTAAAATTTTTAGTACGATTCACTACAATGCACAATGGACCCATAGTCTATGATAGTGTGTTCACTAGTTAGATAATTTGAGTACCGAACTCAAACAAACAAAATTTCAATTTCAAGCAAATGATTATGAGTCCATACTAACAAAAAACCAATAAATACGAGGTCAAAGATTTAAACCGTCATATCTCAATGTCCATGTAGGTAGCCGGATGCCGGGGATACTCTAGTCATGAATGCCTCAAAGTCCCAATCAATTTTCCTTTGTTGCTTATCATTTGCTTTTCCACAATAGGTTGCCACATGAGATCAATAAAAACCGTCAAGTCGTAGACCTGGGGGGTTGCTGTAGATAGACAACAAGGATTTAAAACCACAGAGAGAGCCACACAAAAACCTGAGGTAGGCAGCTGCAAAAGGGCCTGTAGGCCGCATGTAGGTCTGGTTTTTGGCTATAGACAGAGGACACAGACCATAAATAATCGAAATGATCTGATACCGCAAAAATTGATGTAGACAGGCCGCAGACAGGCTTTCTAGTCCGCAAACAGCTAGTATGCGACTGTGGGCAGCGATCAGAGGCCGCAAAATGCTGATTTTCGACTATGAATGTGATGGAACTTCTGTGGCAGGCCGCAGGGTCCAGCAAAATGGGCAAACAGTCCTCAGAAAGAAGTGGGCAGGCTATGGGGACTGCAAATAGGCTTTGAACAGGCCATAGATAGAGCTAGTAGGTCGCACTCAGGCTATTTTTGGCCGCAGACAGAGCTCTAGCTCGTTAGAAAGTCTGATACAGACTTAAAAATGTGGAAACAACCCATAGACAGGTGGCAAATGAGTAGGCAGGTCGTAGGCAGAGCTCTGAGCCCATGGAAAAACGATGGGGCAGGCCGCAAACCACTGATTCTGGCTGCACACCTCTGCAAACAGCCCTCAACAAGCTGTAATCACCCTGTTTTTGGCTGTAGGTGGGGTTTGGAGTTAGCTGTCTGATTGGTAGATCGCTTGCCGGTTTGATCCATCGTTGCTTTGATCCAATGTACTCTGCTCAGTGTCTCAAAAATCTTTGCCCTTGTCTGTAGGAGTGCACCCAGACCTCCTTATGAATAATGAATAACTGACAGTCAGTTGTGTGCTTATGGCGAACAGAAATATTCATGGAATTTGCCTACTGAAATGTGATTGGCTTTAGCCATAGAGATATGTTTGTGTTATACCACTCAGAAACTAGTTAGGAGAGATAAATAATGAGCTGCAAGAATTTTGGACGATATGGGAGAACAAGAAATGCCAAAGGAAAATAGATAGGAGTGGTGGGGATATTTTGGAGTGCCTCAAAATCAATGCGGGTAAGAAGCCAGCTCCTCGAGTACCATTTATTAGATGTATGCCATCAACACAAGTGAGAGCCCTTTGAAGAGTGCACTTAGGAGAGAAGGCTACATACCTTTAAAAGGATCATTTATATTGTCTACTCATGTTAAGTTCGAAGATGCACCACTTTGCAAGGATTACCTTGTCAGTATTTTTTATATTTTGGCTCTTGCAAATGCATTTTGTTTGATGTTATTTCAACACCTTCCATGCATAGTTAATATGGTGATACCATGTTTGTTTTTACTATGTATATGTTAATACCAGTCAATGTTATTTGTGTGGGATGAATGAGCATGCTATCATAAAAATGAGTTTGAAAGACTACTTATTTAACTCACACACTATGTGTAAGTGTAATGACGATGTTTTTTTTAAAGCATTGATTGAAGATAAGAGAAAAATTGGAGATGTTATGACAAAAAGAGCAAAATATGGGAAAAGTTCCTTGGTACCCATTGGCTCGAGCTCTGTTAGGAAGTCTTATCTATGTGGCAAACAATACTCAAATTTGTCTTCTAGTTTATCTAGCTTGTGTTTTGTCCTGCAATTTCAATTAAAAATGTTTACTCAAATATATGTCTTGGTAATAAGATGTAGGAGGAGTATGAAAATGAAATACCTTCCAAAGTAGGTGGGCAGCTTGAAATGGCTCCAAAGGAGAAAGAATTCAAAAAACTAGAAGTGAAGTTCAACAAAGATTGCCCCAAAGACTAGGAAAGGCACATTATTGTGGTATGGTGCTTTTTTATTGCTAGTTTCATGGATTGTCAAATATGAAACATCACCTTGGAATAAATCATGTGAATCTAAATAGTATTTTTTTTTTTGCCAAATCATTTCAAATCCTATCTATTTAGTGTGAATCCAATGCAATTTGAAAGACTCCTCTTGAGGGTGAACAAGATTTTGACAATGAAAAGTTATGTGCAATCTCTAGCATTGCCTCTTTGGTTGCATCGGAAGTATGGTAGCTTAATATATTTGCTGGAAAGATTTCATAAGAAAGGCTATGGGACTTGAACATAAGGGAGACAAATGTGTTTTGAAGTGGTTGGCCAAAGAAGTTTATATGGATCAACTTGTTTTGAAAGGTACTATCGTCAATGTAAGTTTGTATTATTTAATTGTTATTGTATATTTTGAACAAATGTAATATGATTTGGACATTTGTGTGGGTGCTCATTCTAGGCTGAAAGATGTTGGAGGTGGTCAAAACTATGTTTGTAGGAGGTGGTCGAAACTATTGATTTCTATTTTAGCCCAAAATGAGAAGCTCACAAAAATGATTTGTCTGTGAAAATTCACGCTAAGATGGTGGCAAGTTTTCCTCTATAAAAGCAACCAGACATGACTCGTGTGGCAAGCCGGTTGGTTGGCTTTCATGTTGTTTTTGGTCAACATGTTTGTGTTGTGAATTTTGCTCTCGGTTATAATCCATTGTTGTAATTCTCATGTTTGTGTTGTTGATTTGGCTAATAGTTATACTCCATTGGAATAGTCTTGATATGTGTTTGCCTTTGTATTTCATAGATATCTATATCATTTGAAAGAATTGGGATACATGTCACAATTTCCTCCAACATGTCAGAGATGGACCCACAGAGATGGCAATTCACCTTCTATGTATCTTGAATACATGTCAACTTATATGGGCAATCTTTGATATGGTTTGATTTGACCAATAAAACTCTCTTTTGACCAAGTCCAGAGTCTTGTGTATATCGAGATGTCCTGCACAGGGTATGTCATGACATTCAAACAAAATTTTGCGTTTGAGCTCCTCATCCCCAGGTACACAAAGTTTCTCATTCCGAAATTACAATCCATCTCAAATGGTAAACTGTACCATAATCTTCTTATCTTTCTTTGTTAGTTGAGTAACTTGTCGACTCAACACTATCCACATTTCTTCTGGTTTGAACAATGTTCCAAGTATGACCAAAATGGGAATTTGTTTCATATTTTTCTCTCTTAACAAAAGATATAGATCCGTGGAAATCTGGGTGAATGACAACTCACCTGCAACTTGATTAGAGCTATCTCTTATGTAACGGATTTCATGATCGAATTCTTTCCTCAACTACAAGGTCATCCATCTTGGGTAACAGATATTTATTCTTGACAATCACCTTATTCGGCCCTTGTAATCCACACACATCCAAAAACCTCCATCTTTCTTCGCTTTCCCCATGGTGATTTACTAGGTTGTATATGTCTCATCCTCAGATAATCTTCTATTTGATTTGAAATCTCTATCTCTTCTCTCTGAGAAAACCTAAAAGGTTGTCTAGAGACAGGTTGACTTCTTGGAATTAACTCAATTTTGTGGTCTACTGACCTAGATGGTGGTAAACCATGAGGTAATTCAGATGGAAAAGCAACTTTGAATTCATTTATGATATGTTCTTTCATTACTCGTCCAATGCTTCCACTTCATGAACTGTAGAAATCTTATCCGACGATCGTACAAAATTACTGTCAAATAAAATAACTACCTTATCATCCTCCTTGAAAGTGAGAACATGCTTCTCAAAATCAATTATCAGAGAAGGCGATTTACTAAATAACCATTCAAATCCCAAAATTAAATCAGTACGAGCTAGGTCTAAAACATGAAAATCAACTAATTCTCTATGTCTCTGTATCATTACTAGGAAATTCGGGACTTTTACGATCCAAGTCTCCAACTTTGCTCCTGAAGCTAGATAAACTTTGTATCTATGATTGTTGGCTTCAGTTTCAAGTTGAGTTTCTGCACAAGATGCGAATAAAATTATGAGTAGAACCTTGTCCAATAGAATACTCACTTCTCCAGTTAAACAAAAAAGTTCATTAGGCAAGAAAGAAGTCGTCACTGAAAGAACATGTACACTCACAATCTGTCAGGTTAATTGCCAAAGTCTTACCATTACCCCCTAGGATCTCAATCATGTGTGCCAACAATTTCTTCCTTTCTCGACAAAACTTCATCATATGTCCAGGATTTTTACAAACAAAACATAAGTTCTCTTTTTTACCCTTTTTCCGGGACATAGATTTCTTGAATTTCTTTCTCTTCGGTTTCCTGGGTTCCGATGCTGCTTGATCCAATTCGTCAAAATATTTTGCTTGATCTATACTGCGCTTCTTCCTCTTCTTGGTTTTTAAGACGGTTGAAATTTGCGCAAATTGCTTCCTAGATGCGACCACTATGGAATCATATGCTTTCAAAATTCGAAATGCATCCTTGAGGCTTTGAAGCACATTTCGCCTGCATTCGTTTTGTTAGTTGGCAGACAAACCCACAAACTGCCAAGAGCTAACTTTGCATCAAATGATGGTACCCTATTCCAAAGGTCCATGAATTCTTGGATATAAGAGTCTAAGCTCTTAGTACCCATTTTGTATTTCACAAATTTCAGGTAGTAGTCAACGTCATCTGCTATCACGAAAGCTTTTTTAAAGACTTCCACAAAAGCATCCTAGATAGTAGGCTTCACCAGTAAAATCTCGCCACCACAATGACGCTTTGCCATGTAAGAACATCACGACACTTTCTTCTCATTTGGAACTCCATGCAGGCTGAAGTAACTGCTCCACTTAACGAGCCAATCTTCCAAGACTTTCAGTTTCTTCTCCTTCTTCTCTCCCTAGTACGTCTCCGGTTGAAAATGGAGATTGGATGAAGACAACAATTTGATCTGGTTCAGAAGAACTTTCATTTGCTGATCTCTCATATTATTTCGATTATTCATATCATTGAGTGACGTACTCAATTGCTAGCAAATCACCATATATGATGGTGCACCTGGAGCATTTGCAGCTTGTTTGGCCATCTCAATTTATCTATTTCTAAATATTACGAAATTTAGCTAATAGTTGATTAACTATTAGTGAAGTACAATTGATCAAATCTGACTGAAATTGACTCTA
Organism: Diphasiastrum complanatum; assembly: GCA_029204225.1. Classification (NCBI taxonomy): domain Eukaryota; kingdom Viridiplantae; phylum Streptophyta; class Lycopodiopsida; order Lycopodiales; family Lycopodiaceae; genus Diphasiastrum; species Diphasiastrum complanatum. Next base: position 43,086,144 of record CM055107.1, read on the forward strand.
GTATGGTCAATTTACTAATTTTAGTACATTTCATAGATAATTAAAAAAATTGAAGAATATTGAAAAAAAAAAATTTAAAAATTTACATAATTTGAAAATTTGTCAAAAACATTGCCAGTATTTAGACAATCGAAATTGAAAAAAATGCTTCACTGTTCGATTTTTAATCTTACTAGATTAATGTCTATCAGACATGCAAGACATGTGACATTAATTGCTTCTTTTTTCTTTACAAATTTTACGTAAATTCTAGTTTTACGGAGATTGTCAACCAAAATTACTAATTTGTGTCCTAAACATTAGAGCACATGCTATAACCACTCAAAACAAATGTGCATCTCTCATGCATGTCAAAATCACTCTGATGAAAAGCACCACCACTCCAAGTTTTTCGATCTTCGTAAGCTTATACACCCTATTGAAGCCAGTTTCAAAGTGACCTCTAATTCTAGCCCAGGTTTGCTCAGAGGGGCAACGAGAGGGTTCGAATTCATACGAATAATAGTGTCAAAAGTCACGAGAGTCTCAAGAGAGAGATTTTTATGTAGGGCGGCCATTTTGCAAACTTGTATTTTTTTTCAATCAGATGTGTCATCATGATCCAAAGATCAATGGGTATAGGAGCAAGGAAATTGACAGATGAAAGACTCTAGAGTTTATAGGACATGAGAGCAAATTTGAACTCAATGATTCTACTAGGAACGAAAGGGACTTGATAGCTTTTAGATTGACAGAACTTGTAGGTGGACTAGTCACCAATGTCGCAGATTTCTTGAGAAAAAATCTCTAGATGGAAAGCACTAGCCTCATCAAGGTCATCAACAAAGACAAGAGTGTGTGGTGATAAAGGGGCATCAAGGACGGGTGAGGAAGGTTCAACAGGAGTATTATCGTTTTCTTTTTCCATGCACATAAAAACTTTTCTAATGTGCATATTGAAAAATCTATCATCTTTTTCAAATTATTGACAAAATCATTCGGACCGTCAAAAAGATTCTCTACCAAACTCAAGGTATCATTCTTTTTAACAAACTCTAAATAGATTTTGGCCCAGTCTATAGTCTCAAGAAGATCAATGAAGCACAAAACTTTATCTTCCGGTACATCAGAAGAACAAGTAGCCCTATCAGTGTTAATAATAAAAGTATGCATCATTACAACCTTTTTCGTACAACAAATAAGCGTCTGTATAAAATGGTTTGGTGGAGGAAGGGGCTCCCCATAACCTAAAGAAGCAGCGTCTTGAAACCATCATGTGAACTTAAACATGAAAACAAGCCTTTGTTAGCTTATGAATCAGATGAAAGATAAAGTTTTCAGTACTATTCCAACCAAGGAATAGTCAGATTTACACCACCAGGATGTAGAGAGAGATTACCTTTCATTTCTTGGTGCAGACATACTCTCTCTCTCTCTCTCTCTCTCTCTCTCTCTCTCTCTCTCTCTCTCTCTCTCTCTCTCTCTCTCTCTCTCTCTCTCTCTCTCTCTCTCTCTCTCTCTCTCTCTCTCTCTCTCTCTCTCTCTCTCTCTCTCTCTCTCTCTCTCTCTCTCTCTCTCGCTGCATCCTGGTGGTGTAAATTCGACTATTTCTTGGTTGGGATAGTACTGAAACCTTTAACTTTTATCCGATTCATAAGCTAACAAAGGTTTGTTTTCATGTTACAAAATTTCACCTAGTTCATCTTGACAAAGCAAGATTAAAACCTTTTGAAGCCTTATTCATATTCCAACAAGGTAAAATATAATTGAAAAGTAAAATACCGTACTAAAAAAGCACCATAAAGCATAACCACTTTCAAGACGTCTAGCTGATACCTGCCACCATCCCACAACACAAAACCACACGAGTTAGTATAGTGGAGAAGACATGTGTCATAGTTGAGAGCACCAATTGTTATCCATGTCAGAAAAAAGCTATACCACTTAACAACATGAACAACATTTAAAATCATAGTCATGTCTTCTCAAACAGACGAAAGTTTTATTAGCGATAGGCCAAGCCCTAACATTACTGTATCAGGGCTTTTTACTAAGTGCTAGTTAAATAAAGCAGAGAGGCTAAAAGCTAGTGGCCTATTACATCCTTTAGATATTCCTACCGGAAAGTGGGAAAGTATATCTATGGATTTTGTGGTTGGGCTTCCATTTACAAGGAAGGGCCATGATTCAGTTTGGGTAATTGTTGACAGACTTACGAAGTTTGCTCAATTTATCCCAACGAAAACTATTGTTAAAGCTTCAGAACTAGCTCAACTGTTTGTTGAGAAGCTTTTTTGACTATACGGGCTGCCTTGCGATATTATCAGTGACCGTGACCCAAAATTCACTTGTAATTTTTGGCAAGCAGTATTTGAAAAGTTGGAAACAACTTTAAGTATGAATTCTACAGATCATTCGGAATTAGACAGTCAAATGGAAAGGACCAATCAGACGATGGAGGATATGCTTCGAGCATATGTGGGCCATGGCATTCTGATTGGAAACAGTACCTTCCACTGGTGGAATTTGCATATAGTAGTGCAAAACATTCAGTTACCGGATTTAGCCCTTTCATGCTTATGTATGGTTATCAACCTTGATCACCGATTAGTGTTGGCATGAAAAACCTTAGGCTGCAAGCTGTAGGTGATTTCCTTACGGATATGCAAGAAATGTTACAGCTGGCTAAAGATAGCATAAAAAGTGCCAAGGACAGGGCAAGGCACTATGCTGATCTATCTCAAGAGCACAAGGTATTCTTGGTCAACGACTGGGTGTTTTTGGGAGTTCCTAGCCACTCTAGGAGCTTGAAAACTATTAAGTGTGCAAAGTTGGCGCCTAGGTATTGCGGTCATTTTAAGGTTATCCAAGTGATAAAGAAGGTCACATACAAACTAGACCTTCCAGCTAACGTTGGATTTCATCTTGTTTTCTACGTTAGTAAGTTGAAACCCTCGTTGGGGGTTGGGGAGACCTTGGTCCTTGTGGAAGATCTAGTGGAACTTCTTCATGATGAGTCTGTGAGTAGACCACCTGAACCCAAGGTGATTGCTAGTAGTCGGCAGAGGACTCTACGGAGTAGAGTGCTTTGGGAATTTTTAGTCGGGTGGAGAGGCAAATCGGAAGAGGAGGATACCTGGGAAAAGGAGGCTTATTTCCAGAAGATCTTTCCAAATTTTTCTCTACAAGAAAAAATTTAAGTTTAGGGGGAAGGAATGTTACATACCTGTGTTGCCATTTAGTGTTGGGGGCTAAATGACAACTTACCCTTGGATAAGGATTACCCTTAGGATTAAGGGTATGTGCCTTTGGATAAGGGCAGACAAGTGACTATATATGGTCGAAGGTATGAAGTCACGTGACCCTTGAATTAGGGGTACCCTTAGGATTAAGGCTAGGTGTCTTAGATTAAGGTACTAGTGTCCTTGGTTAAGGGCAGGAGGTGTCTATGCCTTGGATGGAGTATGGAGCCTAGAGAGGTGTTAGAAAGTCATTGAATGACTGTTTTTCTAAACCTTGGGCCTCAACCTTGAAACATATCACTTTAATGGTCTAGGACCAAAGTATACACACACAACTTGGGCATTGGGACCTAGTAGGAGGGCGCACTTCCAGTGTGTCCAATGAGTTCCCAACTCCCACAAGAAAGGCATTCAAAGAGTCATAGGTTATGGAAGGAGTCTCTTGACCTTCCATAAGCCTATGGAGGTTCTTTAACTCCCCTAGGCTTCTCTCTCTTTCATTGGATGGGCATGGAACTCCATAGTGCACTAGAGAGGTCCATGGGCCACCTACATGAGGGTAGTAGGGTGCCCATTGGGAGGAGTATAAGGGAAGCTCCCTAAGATCCTGCTTACAAGATAACACACAATGGAAAACACACTATGGAGCAACCACCCAACCAAGTAGAAGCAACCAATCAACTCTAGAAGCTTCACCCCCAGGCCAAGGAATAAGAAGCATGAATGTAGAGTGAAACCATGGCAATGAATCCATGATCACAATGAGGAGTAGGACAAGTTTGGCCTCAAAAGCAACCTGGGCACATAGCCATACATAGCCCTAAGTTTCCTATACATAGATTCACGTAGAATAGAGTCCACCTATTCGTAGAATTGCTATTGATAACTCTACACATGCATACACTATCTCAAACCTTCTCTAAACTCCATTTAGTGTGTTCTGAGCCTCACAAGGATATTAGTTACTTTTGTGAAGAATTGAAAAAGATTATCTATGTTAGATATAGGGGTCTTATGTTTTTTACATCAAGCATCTAGGTGTAGGATGTTGATAGGAACAAATTTGGCAAAGATGGCAAATTATGCATTTCCACTTGTAATGCCACTATTGAGCCAAAATAGAGTAAGAGACTAAACTCGTGCCAATTAGAGTGTAGACAAGTGTAATACTTTTGTTTGATGAATTCTAAGAGGTCCAATAGGATTTAGAGGTGGAACCATGTGAGGTCCAATAGGAATTTGAGGTGTGCTTGAATATAGTCCAATAGAACTAAGAGGTGCATGGATCAATGGTCCAATAGGATTAAGAGGTGACAAAGTGTGGTCCAATCATAGTTAAGCATAGTGGTTGCTCGTGGATCTACTAGTGGACTCCTCATTTTGAAGCTAATTGATTTGGTGATTATGTGGATTTTGAGTGTTATTGGATTTCTAGCTTTCTCTCTCTACCCGAGAGCTCATGATGGTTTTTCTCTCTCTACCCAAGGAGAGCAGCTTGTTTTTACTTAGAATTTTTTTTGAATACTTCCCAACACCGGAGAATCTTTGAATGATTGGCATGTCTACCAAATGGATACCCAAATCCACATCTGAATATGTGACTTAGATAGAAGAATTAACACGGTTCAATATTACATCCTGATCCTTTATGGTTAATGATAAGCTTCAAAACCCTATTGATGCATCAAATCTAGGGACTAGCTTCTGTCAACTAACAGATCCAATGTAATCCACATATCATATTCCACTTCTAACCTCACAATTGACATCCAAAACTGTGGATAACTCAATGGTTACAAAGATATCAGTTACGAATTCAACTGAATGAATTCTAATCAAAAAATTAATAAACAGTATTAAGCAATTATTTAAGGGGATTACCAAAATCCTAACTGCAAAATACTTTTCTCGATCACTTACTACCTCTAATGTCCACTCTTCTTCCCTCCTTAGAATTTCAGTTCTCTGAAAGTCTATTTCAGCTAAGGTACCAAGAAGACGTAATGACATTAGTAAATGTTTAAAAAAACTAATTATTGTAGGAAGAGGTCTAAAACAATTTCATTTTTGTCCTATACCTTGGCTGAATATTTGATATATCAAAAATCATTTACTAGTATATAAAATAGTACTAGTCTGATCTTTTGAGTATAAATCACCATAGGATTTTACTCGAAATGAAATCAGTTATGTAATTTCTATTATAACAATTTTTTATTAAAATTGGACTGTTTTTTCTTTTTTATTGACTGGTTTGGCATTACTCCGTTAATATTGACAAAACCTATCCAAACATGAAATTACATGAATGGAAATCCCACCAATAGAATTTTAGTAATTCTTGAACTGTATCCTGTCAATTTACTGACTAGATAAAGAATACTATTGCCACTCATTCAACCTGGTCATTTCATATTGTTTGACAATTTTAATCAAATTTAACGAGTATCTTGCACAAACGTTCACTTGGCTGATTTCTATCGATCAACATCGATTAGAAAACTATCAGACAAATAACTGATTTCCAATTTTTACCAAATTGAAATTCAACAAAAAAGAAAAAAAATTCAAATCTTGACTTTCAATCTGAGAGTTCCCAACTCCAAAGTTAAAAAATTACAGCACAATAAAAACTGTCGGCATTTCATTGCGGTTCCTTCTGTCAATTTTAATTTATCTATCACCAAGAAATAATTTAGACTTAGTGAAAACACTATGATCAATTCTGACTAATAAACTCAATTTAATCAATTCACTAATCTAAACTGATTCCATAGATAACAAAAAAAATGACCGAAATTTTGATTTTTTTGGAAAACTCTGATCTTGCTGGATTTTGGTTCTTACTATCTATTTTGTGCCAAAAAGCATGAAAAACCAAGCAATTTTGACCAAAACATAGTCTAGAATCATAAATCATTGGAGAGAACCGGCATGCATCATTAATTTCATCATTAATGAACCCTAAAACAAAAGTATACTTGCTGGAAAATTCCGATCTACCAAAGATTTGATCTACACAAGAAAAAGCTCCAAAAAAGCATCACAAATTGGCCTTCAAGGACAATTCCCCATAAAACCACAAAGAATCCCAAGAGTAATGGATCTTAGCAACATGCAAATTGAAACTGGGATAGTACACCCACTTGCACACCTTGCTCCTTGGACAAGAATTCCAATGATCCAATCCAAAATATCGACGAAAGGTAGCCCTTCTCCATGTTCTCCAATCTTTGTAAGCCTTGCTCTAATAACACTATAAGGGAAGCTTCCTAAGATCCTGCTTACAAGATAACACACAATGCAAAACACACTATGGAGCAACCACCCAAAGAAGCAACCAATCAACTCTAGAAGCTTCACCCCCAAGCCAAGGAATAAGAAGCATGAATGTGATCACAATGAGGAGTAGGGCGAGTTTGGCCTCAATATATAGAGCCAAAAGCAACCTCGGCACATAGCCATGCATAGCCCTAAGTTCCCTATACATAGATTCACCTAGAATAGAGTCCTAAGCATGGACCACCTATTCATAGAATTGCTATTGATAACTCTACACATGCATACACTGTCTCAAACCTTGTCTAAACTCCATTTAGTGTGTTCTGGGCCTCACAAGGATACTACTTACTTTTGGGTCACATCCAGTATGACGTGGTATAACTAACAGCTTGATGTACTAGAGTACCGTGTATCCAAGACTAGGAGTATACTGAATCCTACTTACTGGCCATGGACATAACAAGGAGAGATCTCTCTTGCTTGCTTTGCTTATGCTCTAGTGTTGCTACTAGTGTGTAGAGTACTTTCTTGTGTGTAGTATGCTTAGGATTTGGATCTTGCTTATGGTATGGGACATAAGTAGGGTTTTGATCTTGAGTATGCTATAGTCTATTGTGGTATGCTTGTGATTTGTTTATGGTTAGCAAGGGGGTGCTAGATAGGTCTTGCTTGGAGCTTGGATCTACCTATGGTTGGATGGTGAATACTTGAGGCCAGCTTGTTATCTATCTTTGTATTTAAGTGTAGGGACACAGGTGGAGGAGAGATACTTGGAGGCCTGTAGATCCTTACTTGCAGGTGGAGGGATCCTAGCTTGGAGTTGGAGATGTCTTGGAGCTTGCAGGTTGCTTGGAGGATATTTGGAGGCTCTACCTTGGATTGGAGGACTTCCTCATCTCTACTTGTAATACGTGTGGTTTGTATATAACCTGAAAGTCGTCAAAAGATGCCATACCTAGATGATCGTAGATGTGGTTTCTTGAGGATGTCATGTTGTTTTCACGAATAGTTTGTAAAGATTACTAAAATATTATCTTCCTATCTTGAGTTTGGGGCCATGTCCATGGTTATTTCCACTAAATTTCATGTTGTACATAAAAGGTATGTGAATTGAGCACATAACCTTCTAGTATAGGTCGAATTTGAGTTAGATAGATTCAATTTTGATGACATGCAGAAGTTTAGATAGCATGCAATGTCATACTATATGCATGCAAGTCACATGCAATCAGTGCATGCAACATGCAAAGTGGTTTCTGTGATCTACACATGTCTAGGTAGTTTTATGAGTTGACATGCAGTACATGCAACATCCATGCATGCAGTTACACATGTGGATCTCTGGTAGGTGAATTAGTTCAGTTAAGTGGACTTTCCATGCAACTCCACTGTATGAATTCGAGTCTCTCTCATGTAGGGAAAGCTTGGCATGTTTTGCCATATTGTGAATAATGAGATTTTGGTGTTTTGGACTCATTCTCTCTCTATCCGAGTTTTCCATCATTGATTTTCTCTCTCTACCCGAGAGCAGCCTGTTTTTCCCATACTGAGCACTTAGAATTATTTCTGACATTCAATTCTCATAGTAAGAAGTTAGATTTTTTCATCTGATGTGTGCCATTGTGCTCTTGTCATAGATTTTTCAAGTATATTGTTCTCTGATCAATCTTGTGCAATCACAACACCTTAGTAAGATCTTGTAGGGTGTGCCGTGAAGTTCACACATGCTAAAAATACTTCACATGGTATCAAAGCTTCATGCTTAGAAGAGGTGAGGGTGTATACATTAGATCTTCAGTGCTTTTGCTTGTAGGAACTCGGATTTGGGAGAGGGATTCAAACGCGTTGAGAGACAAGCTATCTGTGGATCATAAGTGGATCAAAACAAGCCTGATCTACTCCAGCAGAGCCCTGTACAGACAGAGAGCTCACACGTGTGAAATCAGCCCTCATTAAATGAGTGTTACTTCTCTAGATTTGATCCAAATTTGATGTTCTATGGCTTGTTGAATAGGTATTGACGAGTAGAATGTGTTGCTCATGTTTCTAAATCAATTTGATTCCTTTTAAGAAGAGTTTTAGGCAATCAGAGAGTTTGAGAGAGTACTCAACTCGTGGGATATGCCAAACTGAGCACACATTAGTTCTTTTCACCATTTTCATCAATTTTCACTGTCAATCAAGTAGAATTGGATGGAAGTGAGTGTTCTGAGGTCTTAGACTTTTCATTTCACACAAATTACTGTGTTTGAGTTGAAAATAAGTTCCTAGAGAGTCTATCAGTACTTTGAAACTCGTGGGAGGGATAGACTTCTTACTTGCATGTGCTTCTTTTTTGTGACTGAATCAAGATCCAAATTCAAGATAGATTGATTTTCTGTGTTGAGAATTTGTTCTCACATCTGTTGCTAGATTTCATAGGTTGGATCAACATCTGTGTTAGATCCTAGATTGAGATAGTAAGCAACATCCTGTCAACTCCATTTTTATCATTACTAGAATTTCTCATTGAGAAGATGTCTTCATCTGGTTCACATTTCTTGGAGCACAGTGAGAGATTAACATCTTCCAATTATGCAATGTGGAAGATCGGAATGGAATCATTACTGATTCTACGAGATGTAGGATATTATGAGTGGAGTTGAAGAAGAACCTGCTGCACCTAATGAACTTGTAGCATTTCACAAAAGAACCAGAATTGCCCTTCATTTCATAAAAATGAATGTAACCAATAAAGTGTGAAGAGAGATCAGTACATGCACCACTGCCAAGGAAGCTTGGGATACTCTAAAAACAATCTATGAAATCAAAAATACTTCTAGATTGCTTACACTTAGAAACCAAATATCTCTAAGTTATCAGAGAGTGGATGAGAGTGCTTCATCATATGTCATGAGAGTTAAGGATCTTCATCAGGAGTTAGCTCGTAATGGTGATGCTCTTAAGAACACTCAACTTGTTCAAGTAGTCCTAAATGGACTTAGAGATGAGTATGACAATATTGTGCAGACTTATGCTGTCATGGAGGATCTTCCATCCTTGGAGACATTGCAAGGTGTTCTCATTGCTGAAGAAAACAGACAAGAAAACAAGATGCTGAGGATCAACAGACTTTCATTGAAATATGGTGGAGATGACAAAACACTCTTCATCAGAGACAAGTCAAGAGGCAAGGACAAAGGACAACAACACTTCAAGAAGGACAAAGCCAAAGAAGGTAGTGAGGATCAGTCCTCACAAGCTACAACATCCAGTGGCAAGAAGAAACTGTCAAAGATCAAGTGTTTTTTCTGAGGCTCACATATGATGAAGAAGGAAGGCAAGTGGAAGGTGAAATTTCCTATCATGCTCTTTTCATATTAGATGAAGAGCCTAAAGATTTCCAAGAAGCTCCTCAATCCAAGATGTGGATTGAAGTTATGACCCAAGAGTTTGAAGCCTTGATGTCAAATAACACTTGGGAGCTTGTGGAGCCACCAAACAACATGCATGTGATTGGATGTAAGTGGGTTTTCAGATTCAAGTATAATCATGATGGATCAATCAATAAGTATAAAACAAGACTTTGTGCCAAAGGCTACTCACAGATCAAAGGTCTTGACTATGAAGACACCTTTGCACCAATTGCAAAGATGGTAACAATCCAAATACTTATATCTCTTGCATGTTTTCACAATTGGAGTATGTTCCAGCTTAATGTTTCTAATGCATTTCTCAATAGTTACCTTCTGGAGGAGATTTACATGGAGCAACCTCCAGGTTTTGTGAAAGAAGGTGATGAATCAAAAGTTTTCTTTTGTTCAAAAGTCTCTATGGACTGAAACAGGCACCAAGGTCTTGGTATGCAAGGCTCAACTCCTATCTCGTATCACTCGGATTTTGTCTAAGTGACTCTGACCCTTCTCTGTGTTATACGTTTGTAGATAACTTTGTAATTATACTTCTCATCTATGTAGATGATATCATTCTTTGTGGAAATAATGAGAAGTTAGTTGAAAAAACTAAGCATGCACTTGGTACTGAGTTTAAGATGCAAGACTTAGGAGTTCTTCACTATATTCTAGGCCTTGAAATAGATTTTTGAAAAGGTCATGCATTTAAAAGCCAAAGTAGATATGCACTTTCCATGCTCAGGAAATTCCAAAAGGAAAACTGTAAAGGCATAGATACACCTATGGAGCACACTGTAAAAGTTCCTATAAAAGATGATGAAAAATCCTTTGAGGACATCACTTTTTATAGGAGTCTTATTGGCTCACTTATTTGGTTAATAGTGACTAGGCCTGATCTAAGCTTTTGTGTTCATAAGCTAAGTCAACACATGTAGGATCCAAATTATATCATTGGAAGTTGGCTAAAAGAGTCTTGAGGTATATATCTTCTACCTTGGATTATGGATTATTCTACAAAGGAGGAGATCTAACTTTGATTGCTTTTTCAGATTCAGATTTTGCAGGAGACAGGTTGGATAGAAAATCCACAAGTGCTTACACTACATTTCTTGGAGGGAACTTGGTTTCCTAGCTATCAAAGAAGCAGACAACTGTTTCCTTATCATCTTGTGAAACTGAATACATATCTCTTACAACCACAACAAAGCAGGTTTTATGGATCAATAGGCTACTTTTGGAGCTAAAGTGTTATGCAGATGCAGATCTTCCAATTATCAAGAATGATAACATTTCTGCTCAGGCTCTTGCAAATGATCCAGTCTTTCATGCAAGGAGCAAGCATATTGAACCGGCTCATCATTTTGTAAGACAAAAAGTCTTGGGAGAGAGATCTCACTGGAACATGTTGCATCTTCATATTGTGTTGCAGATCTTCTCACCAAGCCTCTACTCAAGAATGTATTTATGAAGATGAGGTCAAACCTTGGCCTAATTTCGAAGTCTATGTTGATAGGAACATAAATTTTAAGGAGGAGTGTGAAGATTATTAAAATATTATCTTCCTATCTCGAGTTTGGGGCCTTGTCCATGGTGATTTCCACTAAATTTCATGTCGTACATAAAAGGAGTGTGAATTGAGCACATATCCTTCTAGTGTTAGATAGGTTCAATTTTGATGACATGTAGTAGTTTAGATAACATGCAAAGCCATACTGTATGCATGCAAGCCACATGCAATCAGTAAGATATGAGTTGTGTCATTATTATGTTTACGATGGAACAAGAATCAATTGGCACTTTTTTGATCAGCCATCCCGCAATGGTAACATCAATTTCAGGTGCACCGAGATCACATAAATTAATAGACAAAACACCAGCATCTGGCAAAGAAACTTTTTTCTTCTTTTTAAGTGCAGAAAGACCTTTCAATTGCTTTCTATAATAAGTGTTATCTACCAATAGCTGCTCAAAAGTGATGTTCGGACGAAGAGATCCAATATTAGTTACGATGTCATAGTCCTTCGTCTTCGATTTCGAGATTAGCTTGTCAATAACAGCATTAGACAATTTAGTCTTCGTGATTTCTTCATCACCTTCCTCAAATGTGACCACCTTCTCTGCAGCAGCTGACTGAAGTTCAGTGTTGATAATTTCCTTTGCTTCCGCTGAGATATCTTTTGCAAATAACTTTGTAGCATCACGGTCATAGTCGAGGTCATCTTTAAGATCTTCTTTAGTCGTAGACTTGTCCGTTGACTTGCTAAAAGATTTCTTCTTCGAAGATTTTTTGCGCTTAGTCGAAGATTTCTGTTCAGGTTTCGAGGAGCCTATAATCTTCTCCACGTCACTTGGCCATGGCTGGTCATCTGTCTTTGCCAATTTTCCTTCAATAACGTGAATTCTCTGCACAACAACATCAGTCGAAGCTTTTGCTTTCGAGTCTGCAGTAGCTGGTGTTGCTACACATACTGATATTTGGGTCGAGGCTTCTACAACTGAGGGAAGTCATGATACTTGTGGCCAGGCTCTCTGCAATTCGAGCATAATGGTACATAACCAATCGACTTTCGTGGTTGAGGACAGTCATGAGAAAAATGTCCCGGCTCTCCACAATTGTAGCAGTTGTCCGACACTAGTTTAGTCACGGTTTGAGACTTCGTTGGTCCAACAAATTCAGGAGGATTATGTCTTCTTGATGCGAACTTGGATCTGTCTTGCTGGGCTGATGATGCAGTACCCTGTACATAGTTAGTAGTCGCATCATTCTAAAAAATAAGAAGTACCTCCTGGGCAAGATCTTCAATATATTTGACATTCATAGTGGTGCAGTCCTCCTTAGTGTGTCCAGAAGTTCCACATTTCGTACACCACATTCCTGAGTTGGAAGAAGACTCTTTTGGTCTTTTGTCTGCAACTTTAGAGATCTGAACTTTCAAATCATTAAACTTTTTATTAAGGTCAGCCATACTACTCTTCCAAAGCTTTTCAACTTTAGAAGTTGATGACTTATCCTCGACAACTTTCGTGTCGTGTTTTCGTTTAGTTCGTCGTTTATTTTTTCTTTCTCCTTTATCAGCTTCTGATTCTGATGAATCGCTGCTTTCAGATTCCGAGCTTGAAGAACTGGTACTTGAGTCAGAATCTGAATCATCATCGCTATTACTGGAATCAGTTTTAGACTTACGAGATCTTTTAATTGACCGTCGCTTTCGTGCTAGTTTTGAGGTCTCAAAATTTTTGGCACCTGCTATTACTACTGCTAAGGAGGTCATGTCCCCTTGTCTGCAATACCGATCAATCTTTGGTGGTAAACCAGCAAAAACCATTCGATCTACATATCAACGGGATATACACCGGTTAGTTTTCCTATAAGATTTTTAATCTTTTGTGTATATTTGCGAAGGGATTCTTTACTCTTCTTTTGAACATTGTTCAGACGTCTGAGAATTCTAGATTTGTAACCGATTTCTCTGAAATGGTTCAGAAATGCATCTTTCAGCAGGTACCAGGTTCCTACACGACCTGGTTCAACTTGACTGTACCATATGCGTGCCTGTTTTCTTAGCAGACCAAGGAAGATTCGTAGTTTATCTACATCAGTTCCTTCGTTATTTGCATTAGCGATTGACTCGAATTGCGAGACATAGCTATATGCATCATCGGAATAAGTTCCTTTAAAATAATTGTACTTAATTTTTGAGATAGAAGTGAAACGTGCAGCAGGACCCTCCATACCAAAGCTAATTAGGAGTTCAAGTAACTGGGTAGTGATTTCGTCTAGATTTCTTCAACTAGTACTCTCACTTTGTCTTCGTAAAAATTCCTCTCTAAGCTTACGATATCGTTCTAATCGGGATTCTCTATCTGACATACACTAGAGATGGAGATGGATGTGCCAGATTTCTTATAACTATCCTAAACTATCCCCGGCAATGGCACCAAAAGTTGGTATATGTCGTACTATACCAACAAAGTTAATATAGATTTTGTAGTAAATAGTATCGTTCCCATAGAGGACAACGTTAGAAAGTTATGTTTTTGGTACAATTTATGATAAGTGGTTTTGAGTGTTATTTTGGTTGTCAACAGACATTAAAAAGTAACCAGTATTACTTGTGTTTGGGGAATGTAATGTTAATAATTTCAAAACAACAATCTGGCCTCTATCAAATCGAATGAAACGCGTTCTACAGATGAGATGTTATCAGAGTAGCACAACAGTGCTACACTTTGGCTGATTAAGGTGTCAAGAGAGAATCGAGAAATGTTCGATGTATTTGTGGCTGTGCAGACAATCAATTAATCACGTTCGCAAATTGTTCGTTTCTAGACAGAAGTCCTCAACAACTTAAGTCCAAATTAATGGTTAAAGAACACAAATGATTTTAGAGCACGTTAGAAACTTATGTCAATTACAATCAGGAACACAGATCAAAGACTCAATTCTTTAGACAGGGACTGTCATCTCATATGTATACATACAGTTTTATTCAATGATCGTGCTAGACTGTACCAAAGATAGTCGTTACTCGAGTGCCGAAAAGAAAGTATTTGCGACAGACGAATAAGATGGTTTTAAGACAGTTCTTTAGAGCATGATTTACGGATACACAACAAACGACTGTAATGCGCTAGAGAGTCTGTCTGATCAGAGAGTAATTCATGTAATGCAATAGAGATTGCTAGTAGACTCAAGATCACTCACACTCAACAGTGCGGAGAACAGAGATAAGGGAGAATAACTCTCAGCACTCTATTCACTTCTTCAACCTCTTACATATGCATAAACTCTTCTCTCTCGATGCTCGAGACTGAAGTGTGAGATCAATATATGTTCTACGGGGTGAACAAACACACCTTTAAAACAACAAGTGCGTCACTCCCGTGAAAAGGTCTAGTAAACAATTAGACTGAAAATACGTTCAATTATACCATAAGAGATATATATAACTAAGATTTAAGATTAGTCAAGTTTAACATGTCTTTCCATATCTTGTTGTTTCGCATGGACGACCTAGTAAAGGTTATCCAAGGCAATGTCTTTCTTTTTAAAGGTCTTGTCCTTAATTACAAGGCAAGTACTTAGGACATATATTCCCAAAAAATGACTTAGGCCTCTTCATGATTTATACTTATCCAGCTCATATCTTCATTTTTGAGTATATCATGCCATATTTATGTTGATATTCAATGTTTAACAATTTCGTGGCACCACAAGAACTCTTCTAGAGTGATATCCATCTTGCTAGAAAGTATCTCACAATCAACTATGTTTGTGGAAGGTGGTGGCTTTGGCCTAGCTAGACAGTCCTTACAACAATTCCCATATCCACATTCATGAAAAAAATGTGTGAATTTTTCCTCGTTTGGACATCTACTATTTGATTATTTTCTCTACATCCAAAGCAACCAAGTGATGTTCTTGCCCATTGTCTAGACTGTTGTTGTTGCACAATGGCATAGATTGACTATTGCTCTTGTGATCTAGGCTCCTGCTTTGGAGAGTAAATCCATTGTTCCTTGTTTGATGAAGCCTCCAACTCCATCATTTTGGCATGAGGTGCTTGCTATACTGGTGGAGCAAGGCCATGCACCTTACCATCTGGTGTTTTCCACTTTGATCCTTCATGATGACCATACTTATGATATTTTTGTTGAATAATCTAAGGACTGAACAAACAAAAAATAGTTGCGTGTCCATTTGAGTTGCACAAATGATAGTATGTATCAGTCGTACATCTTTTCATAGTTGGGGACACTCGTTCATAGTGTGATTACCAGCACTGATCACACACCAGACGTTTTTCCTAGTAGAAAAGGTCTGACATATTGTTTTGTTGTGAGCCTTAGCAACTTGAGCATGCTGATCTTCCAATGCTTTGATCTTTGCATCTTGCATCTTGATTATTTGCATCTACTATTTTAGACCAAGTCTTTCGAGCTCGTCCATGACTTTTTCAGCAATGGCATTGATATTGGTAGAGGCAATAGTTGTCAAAATTGTGATAGTCTGATATGTGTCTCATCATCTGATTCCTCATCTTCTTCGCGTATTGCATCATCCATTACATGTTGCAATGATATATAATCTCCTCGACATTTGATTCTTTTTTGTAAGTCTACTAAGAACTACATGATCATGGCCTCATTGGTAATGAGATCAGGTTCGCACTCAAATCTAAGGTGCCTGATATGCTCAATATAGTCATGAACCATCTCTTTATTTTCCATTTTGATTTTACTCAATAACAGAAAAAGATTTTTAATAAATTTTCTTGGTTTGAAGCATGTGATCAAGGCAGCTTTAACGACTTTCCAATAAATTCGTTCTTCTATGGCTTGATTATAAATTAATCTTGTGCAGCTCCAGTAATGTCATAAGAAATAATTTTAGCTTATTTTCTAGATTGACTTCTCCATAGACTTCACAACATTTTGTAAAGATCTTAAGAAATCTGACTAGATAAGATTGTCCATTATAGGTTGGCATCTCCAGACGAGATGTTCGTCTAATGATAGCTTCATGTAATTTTGTGTCTGCCATTTTTTAAGAGTTATTGAAATAATAAAAATGGTAAATTTCATTAACAACAGTTCAAAGGCGATTGGATCTAGATTTTTTAGAGATTGGATTTAGACTTTTCAAATAAATCCTATCATCTGATTTGATATGTAAAAACTTGATCAGTTGATAATGATATCATAAATTGAATTTCGAAACAAAGTCTTGATCAATTAAATCGACACTCTAAAATTGGAAAAGTCTTAGTTAACAGTATCAGATCAACTCAAAACTTTCACAAACTTTGTTGGATTTATCCCTCTATTCTCTTAAATCTCATATTACTCTAGTTTCACTCACATCACTGCAGTTTTACATGCAATGTCGCACAATCTGCTGAAAAAACACTAAGTGTTAACTCATGTGTAAAAGTCGTAAAGGCGTAAAAGCCATAATTGTAAGAGCCCTTTTTATGGCTTGTAGTGGTGGTTTTGAGGCCCCACAAAGAACTGCAAGGTCCCGCAAAAGCTTCCCTTACGGCCTATAGTGGCAATAACTGTTTTTCTACCTACGTAAAAGGGTGACACTGCAACAATCTTCACGCTCGACTGTTGGTTCAAGCTTGACTACTGGCTTCACACTTCTCGCTCATGACTGCTACTATACTACATCGACGATGACTGCAAGCCACGATCTACCTCAAATGGCAAACGACTCCATGCTGTTTTAATATATATATCTGCACAAATGTAAATAAAATATGATAATTGTAATATTCAGAGATAGACATATTGCATGTTCTTTCACGCTTTATTTCTTAAGCAAGAAATCAGATGCGTTTGCTAAGTTCAGGAAATTCAAGGCATTAGTTGAAAAGCAAACAAGATGCTGCATCAAGACTTTGAGATCTGATGGAGGTGGTGAGTATTTTTCAATAGAATTTATTGATTTTTGCAAGGATCAAGGGATCAAGAGGCAGACTACAATACTTTATTCATCACAGCAAAATGGAGTTGCAGAATGAAAGAACAGATTCATTGTTGAGATGGCAAAGGCGATGCTCAAAAGCAAGGGTTTGTTAAACACCTTTTGGGTAGGTTCTTGTAGCATAGCTACACACATCCTAAATCGGTGTCCTACAAAATTTGTGGAAGGTAAGACGCCTATGAAAGAAACCTAATATTTCTCATTTGAGGGTATTTGGTTGTGATGCTTACACTCATATTCTTGATGAGAACGAAGGAAATTGGATGCAAAAGCTATAAAGTGTATTTTCCTTGGATATGATGAGAAGGCCAAGGCATACATGATGTATGACACAAATGCACAGAAGCTTGTGATTTTTAGAGATGCTACATTTGACGAGATGGGCCGAGGTGAAAAATTGAAGCAATCACTAAATCTTTTGATGAGGGAGCAAAAGTACAAGTCAAGAATAAAGTGGATTTTGATGTGGAAGATCAAATAGACAAAGGCAAACTTGATGCTGAAGTTCCCAAGAGAGTACCTAAATGGTACTTATCAGTTACAGATGATGCAAAGAAGAGAGATACTCCCAAATCTAGTGAGCAGGGAGAGCTTAGAAGATCAAGTAGAAATTGAAAACCTCCTGCAAGATTAAAAACTAGCCCTTTGTTACATTTCATGATGTACTTTATTGTTGACAACTGTTACTAGCTGTAACTAGCCATAGGCTAGTCTAGTAGTCTACTCCTAGGTTTTCTCTCTCTATCAGGGTTCAGGGTTTTTTTGTACATCTTACATTCAGTGTGTTAATAGAGTGCTGAGTGAGAGTGTGTGTTCTTCTTTCATCTTCTTTGGTGATTGCTTGTGGTGAATGCTTGATGTTGCTTATCTGATCATTGACAAGCCAAGGATAAAGTCCATAGAAATGTCTGTCCAATGGCGATGAGGAATGGGCCAACTTTGGAGCAAACTAGCGGACTTAGCACGTGAATATTTATTATGGGCACGAAAGGTACAGTCATGGATAAGATGTGCTAGCTCAGACATTATGGATGGCCAATAGGAATGGTCCTTAAGATGTGCATAAGACTTATGAAACCCAAAATGGCCACCAATAGGAGAAGCATGAGCATCAGACAACAACTAAGAACAAATAAAATTGAGAACTAGGAATACATAAAGCACCATAATGATATAAACGATAATCAATAACAATATAAACTTGGAACTTCCGAGAGGACGAAAGTGGACGAGAACAATAGACATCACAAAAGTTAGGACAAGACAAATATGCAACCGATAAATCATCAAACCAAGAAGGAATAGAAGCAATAAAATTATGTTACAAAGCAGGAAGACGAGATAAAGCATCAACTACCGTGTTCGACTTTCCTAGATGATACAAAATGTCAAAATGGAAAGATTGTAAAACTATAACCAACGATACTGACGATCACTAAGTAATAATATTAAAAGGGATACGATACAAATAATGGTGCCACTTCTTAAGAGCATGGATAATAGCAAGTAGCTCTTTCTCATGAACAGAATAACATTGCTCATAAGAGCGCAAACGACGAGACTTGTAAGCAATGACACACTCAGACTGACAAAGAAGAGCACCTAGACCAATAGAACTAGCATCAATCTTAATGATAAACCTCTGATCAAACTGTGGCAAACACATAATGGCGGCATAAACGATGGCATGACGTAAAGCATCAAAAGCAGACTGACACTCAAGAGTCCAAACAAACATATGAGACTTTTTCAACAAAGAATGAAACCGGGCAGCAACAATGGTGAAATACTTAATGGGACGATGAAAATGGGTAGCCATACCTAAAAATATACGAACAGAATTGTAAATTGTATAGACCAATTTGACCAAGAAATAAAGGCTATCTAATCTTCCATTCTTTTTGTATGAAACATATTTTGAATATTAGAGCTTATTACTCTAACTAATGAAATATGTGTGCAGGTATCATTACCTGAAGACAAGAAATGAAATTGTAGATCAATGCTAACAGTTTGATGTGCAGGTTCTAGAAATAGAATCTAATGATGAACCATTTTATGGTATGACTCCTAACCTTTTCTTAAGGGTATGTGCAAGTACTAAGAAGAGTGCCTGAAGAATGAACTAAAGAAGCTTCTTAAAGCTTAAAGATGGTACCTGAAGAGGGCTTTTTGCAAAGTCTATAAAGAAGGCTCAATCGAGTCTATAAAGATTTGGAGAAGAAACCAAAGGACTGATCACCCTTTGTGTCACACTCCACTATGATTGGGGATGGGCAACCCCTAGAAAAAGGGCCTAGGAATTGATGAAAATTATGCAAGCTAAGATGGACATATACAAAGCCTTTCCATTGTTATGAAAAACACTCGGGGTGAATTCCAATGTTGTAAACCAAGAAAATACAACTTGAGCCTTAACAAGTTGTTAAACACCCTCTCACATCTAGTAAACCTCACCCTTTCACTTTACTTCTCCTAGAGTCTCCCTTCCACCTCTCACACATGTTTTGGACACCTCATCCACTTCCTTAAGCCTACCGCTTCGCTATAAAACTAATAACTCGCCCCTCTCCCTCATTATTCATCTCCTTTTCATTTTTGGTTTGCCTCTTGTTCTTGTTTTTATGTGTGTAGGTGCTTGGAGTTTGGTTGTTTGGGCAATCTTTGAAGTTGTGTTTTTGAACACACTCCGGACATTTGGCAAGGTATTGGTTTTTTACTTTACAATCGACCATGAAATGTCCCGTTTCGCCACAGATGAAGCATTTGTTGCTCATTGGACCTTGGGCAATTGCATAGCCATCTTGGATGGCTAGCATTCCTAGAGTTTCGGGATTAATTGGATACTCGTCTCCTTTGCAGGAGCATGAAGGATCCTCCTGATATTGTGTGTAACTGCCAAAAGTAGATGTGGTATCGGCATGGTATGATGGATCATAGGAGTTGTCGGGGACTGGTTGATACAATGGGCATTCATTGACAGTGTGTGCACCTCTAATGATATAAGACTTAGATTCCCTGGTTTTTTCTCATAGAAGAAATTTTTAATGGAGGGGGAAAAATATTATGTACCATAATAGTATGCCCTTCAATGACAACCTTGCAAGGGGCATGACACAGGTCTGATGATGTAGGTCTGGCGTTATCGACATCTTTGGATGCCACGCATCACCATCCTAGGTGGTCACGTGTCGCCAACAGGACCGTGCTTGATGGGACCCACTATGCTATGCCTATATAGTGGTGGGTCTTCCCTCTTTCCATTCACTCAGTCTACCTGGGAGTTGGTGGACGGAGAGCTTATGATTTTCGTGATCGCATCTAACTTACCACTTACTTTGGTTCATTTGATTAGAATAATTTGAAGAATTGGTTCTCTAAATTAGAGACCTATTTTTTAATGTATCCCAAGACTAAAATCCAGAAGGTCCAATTGGCTGCATTACATCTGGATGGTCAAGCTCAGACTTGGTGGCGTGTTTATCATTATGAGCCTGCTCATGAGGGGTTGCATATATGGCCTACCTTTCGTCATGACCTTCGTATGGCTATGATTGACCCCCAGTGGCTAGTTCGCCAACGTGATCTGTTTCGTAGCCTTATCCATACTGGTGAGTTGACTGCTTATATTGACCTGTTTATTGAGTTTTCTTGCCTTTATGGTAATCTCCACCCTATTGAGCTTATTTCACGCTTTATTGCTGGTCTTAGAGGTTCTTTACAATATGATGTATCATCTTTCCGACCTCCTACTCTCTTTGATACTATTTCCTTGGCTACTACCTTGTAGCATAAGTACCCTGAGTTATCCACTTCTTCTCATTTTTCTCGCCCTTGCTTAGGTAAGCCTACTATTTTGGCTGCTTCTCCTACCCTGGCTTCTTCTACTACTGCTCTTGCTCGCCCTCCTGCACCGCCCTCCTGCACCTCGTTTTGGCTTTGTTCGTTGCTATTTAGCCGTAGATTTTTTTAAGATTTAGCAGAAGCATCTCTATGATTATTGTAAGAGTCCAGAACACATGGCTCGTGACTGTTGTCATTGTGTTTTAGTTTATTTTTATGACATTCTTGTAAGTTAGTACTTCTTTGTTTGACCATGTGTCGCATCTCTTGTCTATGTTTAAGGTACTTGTTAAGCATCATATGTTCGCTAAATTGTTGAAATGTTCCTTTGTTGTTGTTGAGATTAAGTTTTTGGGTTTCCTTGTTTGTGATGGTCATATTCGTCTTGATCCTCGGAAAGTTCAAGCTATTAAGGATTGGTTTGTTCCAATTGACGTTTATTTTTGTGAACTCAATGTGAAGGTCTTCTAAATTCTAAAGTCTTGATTAAACATTGTGTCTTAAAAAGAAACAAATCAAAACACTGATGAACAAATCCGAAAAGTTCTCAAAGCTTTACAAAGTAATTACATCATTCAATCACCAAAAAGCATTTATTCATGAGACTTGCTGAGGGGTCAAGATGGGGAGACACCCCCCCCCCCCCAAAGGATTTTTCATAGAATTATGCAAGACCAGATTGCCCAAGGCCAAATACATATACAATGGTTTGAGTAGATGGATTCTTGAATCTTTCCATCAATCAGATGTTGACAAATTTTGGATCTTAAAGATTCGAGTAAAAAGAAAAGCGGTTTCTTATGACATGCACAAGCTTTTATGATCAAGAATGGAGCATGCATAGTCAATAGGCATTGGATGGTGTGACATGCAAGCTTCAAATCAGACATGCATGGTCATTAGGCAAGGAAAGAACATGCATGACCATTAGGCTATGGATGGTGTGTAGGTTAGAGAGAGAGAGAGAGAGATGGAAGAGGTAAGAGAAAGTGAGTGCGTGTGTGTGTGTGGTTCCAAAAATGGTTCCAATCCAAGCTTGGTAGATCCTCCTTATGCCATAGCTTCGCACGACATGTCTATTCAAAACCTGTTAGGATCCTCACTCGAGCTCAACGGCAAGCTCAACAGCAGCACTGAAATCTAGACAAACCTACTGACCTTGCGGGAAGCTCTTTGACAACTTCCACATTACCATGAGACTATCCTGACCCATCCAAGATTGGAAGCGTAGTAAAATAACCTTCGGCAACAATGAAAAAAGAGTCACTATTGACTCTACAGGCCACGTTAAGCTCACCAAGGTTTATGATGATTGGTCATCCACCACATATGACGTCTCCAATAGTGTTTCAATCATGCCGAAAGGACACTATACGCGATCAACTGATATCATCAATTGGGGACAAGCACTGGCCACTGTGGACTATGTTGACTCCAATAGATGCTTGATAGAAACCGTCGTAGAAGACACATATATTCTCCCATCTTCTACGGACATAGAGACACCCATCATTCCATTAATGATGATAGATCTTATTCCTATAGCTTGGTGCCTAGGCGAAGCTAGTATTTCTGCAGCCCACATTTCGGAAGACGGTATTTTTTTGGTGAATGATGAGGTGATGACTAACGACAAATCCTCATGTATCTCGATAAAAAATGGTACGCACCAAAATCGATCCCCAAAGAGATTAAGTCGCCAAGGCCTATGGCTCATGGGCAACTCACATCCAAGGCAGTCAACATCGTGGCCTATAGGCTCAAACCTAAGGTCTACCAATGGGAAATGCTTCCAGATGAAGTCTGTGATGCAATAAACAAAGAATTAATTCGAGAGGCAGCCACACTGCCTCCACAAAAATCCACAAAACCTCGGTTGCAAAAAAATTCATGCAGGAAGTGCGAGACTACTTGGGACCATTGCCCTTCAAAAAAAAATTGCGTTTCCAAGTATTTGAAGCCCTGGGAAGGAAAATGAGCACAAGAAAGCAGTCCGTGAGGTGACAAGGAGAGTAGGACTCACAAGAGGTTCTCAACCGGGCAAGAATGTAAAGGCCATTGAGAGATCTCAATTTTGTGAAACAATTTTGCGACGAATAAGCATTTGCCAGTTTTACATAAGTGAAAGAAGATCCATGCTTTTTCAAGTGCCAATGCGAAAGTGGAAGCGACATCATTCCATATGTGTTGCAGTGGGTCTTGCAACAGATTAGGAGAGGATGATGTTGGCTGATTCTGAGGAATCCCTAAGATGCCAAGCCAAGCTATTCTAAGAGCACCTCTCACCCTAGATCGAGGAGGTCCCTGAGGAAGAAGAGAAGGATGAGAATGAGAGCCGAGAAATAGTAGCTAGGAAAACAGTTCAGAATCATGTGAGCCTCATGGTGAATCCCAAGAGAAGGAATGACCATGTAGGAACTAGTATGTAGAGGCATTTGTAATAAATGTGGTAGACCCCTCTTAAATAAAATAGAGTGAGCCGTCTTTTGTGTTAGATTTCTAATGCTCATCCTTAACAAATCATTCAAGTAATGAGCATCTTGAAAACAGTCGAAGGCCGCCTACATGATTTAGACCTTCGTATTTTTTCACTCTTTTATTTTGTGCCTTAACCGTTTTTAAGACATCTTCGCCTTTTTTGCCTTCTTCGTATTTTTCAAACCTTCGAGAAAAATGCGACACAGTGGTTAGAATGCCTTGGAATCCATTTCAGACCTACCTTCAGGTTTTTTGTATTTCTCTGCCATCGCTTTTTGGGTTCGAGTTCTTCATCTTTCCAACCAGTGCAAAAACTATTCTGCAGATACTATAAGAGGACTGGCCACAAAATCAAGGACTGCCAAACTTCGAAGTACAACAACGAAAAGAAGAAGCAGTTCCAACAACAAGCACACAGTGCTACAACTAGTCACTCAGTTCAACAAGAAGAAGAAGATGAAGCAGCTTTCATGACCAAAGTCGGAGAACAACATGATATCGATTCCTGGTATCTAGATTCCGGAGCAACTCAACATATGACTTGTTGGGAGAGAGAGAGAAAAATGAATAAATGACAAACAAGACGCGAACGAGAAACGAACTCGAACAAGCGAACTTGAACAGAAAATGTTCGTGCGCAGCGGAATGAGTTAAATGACTCTCTCCCTAAGCATGACCATGCCTATCAGAATGAACAGAACAGATAGTGATTGAAATCACAGTCATTCTAGATTACGTAGCCAAACCTTTGAATGGACGAAGCACTAGAAGAATAATTTGTCGCGAATTGCAAGACAAATTATTTGTCGCGAATGATTTGTGAAGAGCTAGACAGTGCTCGACTGATAATTAGTTGTGAATTATTCGCGAAAGATAAGGATAAAAATTAATCGTTTATTATCAAAAAGAGCAACTGGAACAATCAGACAGAAAGAAGAATAAGCATAGCAATATTGACAGATCTAAAACGTAGAATAAATGAACTGTGTCAGATTAAGTATAACAAATATACAGATCAATAATGCGATAGAGCACAAGACAATAGCGGATGAAATCGTGTGTCCTACGAAGCTTATTTCTGTTTATAATGAGGAATATAACCTCCTTTTCTTGTTCTAAACTTGTCTTGCTCTTCTAGCATACACTGCTTCAACATCGTATCTTAAATACACAGACGGTATCTACTATATACAAGATATTACAGGTGTGCAGATATGAAAGTACAGAGTGGATGTGCTGTCTGTAGGAGATCATGGGTGGCTGCAGTCATTGTTCAATCTGTTAGCACAGCTGCAAAGGATGAGCGTGGAAAAGGGTGTGACGTCAGGTGAGCGTTTGTGATGATGCAAGAGTGCGTCACTCTTACAAATGGCCTTAGGATAAGATCTACATGGTGACTTAGCTTTTAGGGCACTTTGCCATTTTGTGAGGTAGTGTCCTCCTTTTGCCTGTCACCATGACCTGTGTAAGAACACAGTGTCGTGATTCATTCGTCTTTTATTCGTCTGTGCGAATTTGCGTGTAAAAATGCAGACTGCGCTACAATATTAGAAAATATACAACATGAATGGAGGCAGATTAAAATTGGAATTTAGGAGAGATGGAAGGAGTAAATCCAACATGACTCACCATTGCGACTAGTTCAAAGACTATACGGTGCAACTTGGAGACAACTCATCACATTCAATCGAAGGTGAAGGAATAGTCAAAGTTGAATTCAAAAGAGGTGAAGTCAAGTTGCTGTCCAATGTTTTCCATGTTCCAAATCTGACCAAGAATCTGTTCTTAGTTAGTAGAATTACAAGTTCAGGTCAGAGGGTCAAATTTGATACAAACGGCTGCACAATTTTTGACAAATCTCGGAAGGTTCTAGCCATAAGAAGAAGAAGCAGCTATCTATACAGACTCAGCCACTGCCACTCTTCTAACAATCAAGCTCTTCACAAAGCCACTTTTGAATCAACTGATATGCTGTGGCATTTCAGACTTGGCCACCTTAATTTCAATAGTATTCAGCAAATGTCTGTTCAGAGTCTAGT
Organism: Diphasiastrum complanatum; assembly: GCA_029204225.1. Classification (NCBI taxonomy): domain Eukaryota; kingdom Viridiplantae; phylum Streptophyta; class Lycopodiopsida; order Lycopodiales; family Lycopodiaceae; genus Diphasiastrum; species Diphasiastrum complanatum. The sequence continues at coordinate 43,111,888 of CM055107.1, forward strand.
ACAATATCTGTCGTCTGTCAGCAAGCCAACTTTTCCATGCGAAAGCTGTATTATCAGACAACTGATTGCAGACATCAAACTTGCACAAACACTTCCTATAACAATCTATTGTGACAATCAAGGCGCAACAGCATTATCTCTCAATCCGAGATTTCATTCTCGAAGCAAGCATATCGAAATCAGGTATTTACCTTAGAGAGAAAGTGAATAGCAAAGAAGTAGCATTGGTTTTCTGCAGAATAAAATACATGGCATCAAATTACTTCACAAAGGCTCTATCAAAAGAGCATCATCTTAGATTTAACGATATGTTAAAATTGAAAATCAAAGCTTTTCAGGATCCACATTAAGGGGGAGTGTTAGATTTCTTATGCTCAACCTTAAGAAAGTGTTCAAGTAATGAGCATCCTAAAAATAGTCAAAGGCCAACTACATGATTCAGACGTTTGCATTTTTCCACTCTTCCATTTTGTGCCTTAACCTTTTTTAAGGCACCTTCGCCTTTTTTGCCTACTTCGGCCAGAATGCCTTGGAATCCATTTCAGGCCTACCTTTGGGTTTTCGCATTTCTCTGTCTTCACTTTTTGGACACCTTCGGGATTTGCATACCTTCCCTATTCAAAGGCACCTTCAGGTTTTTTAGATTTTCCAATAGCGGCGAATTGACATCACCAACTTATCATCAACCCTAACAACTGGACAGCCAAATATTCCAAGGGCGGTTACCTTCTTTGTACATACACAAACCAGATCCACCAATGGGAATCATATGTGCTCATTTCCCAAAGTTGACTATTCTCTTTGGTTAGAAAACAAAAAAGCTAGTCTTCCACATTTATAGGAATATTCCTTATAAAATAGGATCTAATGGAATCTTCCTATCTAGAAGCTTATCCACACGTGTGAATGGTATCTTGACATGTGTGAGTAATATCTCATTCACATGGAAGTCCAATCTATTTACAAAAAGTTTGACCAATTTGACCATTTTCAAGATTCTACTCAAAGGTCAATTTCACGCTAGTGTAGATGAAGCTAAAACCAATCTAACTTAATAAAAATGAATTAGGTACATTCTTTCACATGTGGGAACAGACTCCACACGTGTGAGATCCTATCAAGATCAAATAACTTGAGATCTACAAGATACAACAAGTTGGAAGTGATATATTAACACTCCTCCTCACTTCTAACTTGGCAAGTCAAATGTACACATATCTAAAACTCCAAGAGCATTTCTTAACTTGAAAAATGAAGCTTTAGCCAAAGTTTGGTTAAGATATCAGCTATGCACTCAGATGAAGGCAGATAATGAAGTTGAACCTACTTGGATGGCACCTTCTCCCTCAAAAAGTGATGAGCTATCTCAATATGCTTTGTTCTAGCATGGAAGATCGAATTGGTAGCAATTTGTTGAGAAGCTTGATTGTCACAATCGACGCAAGGGACCTCCTCGGCCTTTAGCACTTGAAGCTCCACCAAAAGTCTTCTTAGCCATAGGAGTTCTTTGGTTGTTGAAGTCAATGCCTTGTACTCGGCTTCATAAGAGGAAAGAGAAATTGTATCTTGCTTTTTGGAAAGCCAAGATATCACTCCTCCACAAAGAAAAGTAACAAAGGCACTTATGGATCTTCTATCCATCTTATCTCTTGCAAAATCTGAATCCGAAAATGCTCTCAAGTACAAGTTAGATCCTTGATAGAGAATGCCAAAAAATCTAGTAGAAGAGACATATCTGAGCACTCTCTTGGCACTTTTCCAATGATGCATCAAGGGACCTTGCATATATTGACTTAACTTGCTTACACTATAACTCAAATCTGGACTAGTGATTGTCAAATAGATCTATTAGCTTCCTAAAGAGTGTGATGTCCTCAAAGGATGCTTCATCACAATCATTAGTAACTTTACAAGTTTTCTCCATAGGGGTGTCAATCCCTTTACAATATTTCATGCCAAACCTCTCAAGAATGGAAGTAGCATACTTTGATTGACTTATAAAAGTAAAATCAGTACCTCTAGTAGCTTCTATTCCAAGTACGAACTTAAGAAGTCCTAGATCTACCATCTTGAATTTACTAGACAAGGAAACTTTAACATTTCTTATGCCTTCACCATCATTTCCTGTCAATATGATATCATCAACATAAAGTACTAAAATGATAATCTTTCCATCATTACATTTGATGTACAAAGAAGGCTCATAAGAGCTAATCACAAAGCCAAGAGAGTAGAGAAAATCATGCAACCTAGAGTACCAAGCTCTAGGTGCTTGCTTCAAGCCATATAGGCTCTTCCTTAAGTGGCAAATGTCCTCCTCACCATCCTTGATGAAGCCCTCAGGTTGCAACATGTATATTTCCTCCTCCAAGTAGCCATTCAAAAAAGCATTTGTCACATCCATTTGATAGATATTCCACTTGAATAAAGTAGCAATACAAATGATCAATCTAATGGTTACAAGTTTTGCTACAGGAGCAAATGTTTCTTCATAATCTATGCCTTTAGTTTGAAGAAACCCCTTAGCAACCAATCTAGCTTTGTACTTACTTATAGATCCATCTTGATTGTACTTTAATCTATAGATCCACTTACATGCAAGTGGTTTTTTCCCATATGGAAGGTGTACCAGATTCCAAGTTTGATTATCTATCAAAGCATCAAACTCTACTTGCATTGCATCTCTCCAAACTTGTGATCTACTTGCATCTTCATAACATGATGGCTCTTCAAGCATTGTGGTTAGAAAGGGGTAAGAGGTAGAAGGAGATGTGTCTTCCCTTTGCTTTCCTTTCTCAAAGTATGTGAGCCTTGAAGGCTTGGCCTTGCTCCTTGTGGATCTTCTCGGCTCCTTTGGCACATGATTTTGATCTTCCAAAAGATCACTTTCAAGAGGCTCCTCCTCGGGTGCTGCAAGATCTTCATCACCTAAGAGATTAGATGAATTTGGAGACAACTTGTAACTTTGAGATTTATCAAACAAGACATCCTTGCTAGCTTTTACTTTCTTTGAAATAGGATCAAATATCCTATATCCTTTGCTATTTTCACTATAGCCTACAAATATTCCTTTGAAGGAAGTTGCATCTTCTTTCCTTCTTGTTTCCAAAGGAATGTGGACATAACATACACATCCAAACACTTTAAAATCTTTTACATTGGGCTTATTGCCAAACAAGGCTTGAAATGGTGAGATCCTACCATAGCACTACTAGGAAGCCTATTACATAAGTAATTAGCACAAGTTATGGCCTCCCCCCCAAAAAGTGATGGGTAGAGATGCATCAAGTCTTAAAGACTTTGCACATTCACAAAGACTCCTATTTTTTCTCTCGGCCACCCCATTTTGTTGGGGGGTGTAAGGACAGGTGAGTTCTTTCTTAATGTCATTGATCTCACAAACGTCTCTCATCTTGTTGGAGATATACTCTCCTCCATTATCACATCTTAGAACTTTAATGCAAGAACTAAGTTGCTTTTCCACTAGAGGCTTAAACTTTACAAAAGCTTCATATACAAGGCTTTTCTTAGGCAATAATTCAATCCAAGTGTATCTAGTACAATCATCAATAAAAGTCACATACATTAGAGCTCCTCCAATACTTTCATGAGAAAAAGTATGTACATTCAAATGGATAAGATCTAAAGGTGAGGTAGATCTTGTTAAAGATTTCTTGTAGGAAGTCTTGTGTGACTTTGCAAGGCCACATGCCTCACACACTTTGCCACACTTCTTGAAAGCTTTTGGTAGGCCGAGAGCAAGCTCCTTTGATGCCATGGACTCCATTGATTGAAGATTAGGATGGCCCAATCTTTTGTGCCAAAGCTCCACTTGAGTCAACTCCTCCCTAACCATATTCACACTTTCAATAGCCACATTAGCATCCAACTTGAAAAGCCTTCCTTGCTTAATGCCACTAGCTATGCACTTATTTTTTTTCAAGATGGAACACACTCCATTCTTGAAGTGTACATCTAGTCCATTGTCCATTAATTGACCAACACTAAGCAAGTTTTTTGTAATGGATGGAACATACAAAACATTATCAAGATCTATCCTTTTAGATGATCCTAAGCATAATGGAATAGATCCTATGCCATCTATCTTGCATTCTTGATCACTAGCTGTGTAGATTGATTTCTTAGAATCATTTCAAGAAATTAGATAAGAGAAATAATTCCTATTGAATGACATGTGGGATCTAGCCCCACTATCAATCCACCATGTCTCTTGGCTTGATGTTGGTGTAGGTGCTACCATCAAGGATGTGTTGAAGCCATCCTCTTTCTCCTCCCCTTGTGCAAGTTTGCCTTGATCTTCATTCCCTTGTGCATTCTTCTTATTATAGCATTCGGAAGCAAAGTGTCCTTTCTTCCCACAAAGGAAACACTTCAACTTTGCTTTGTTCTTTTGCTTCCCTTTGGAGGTAGATGCTCCATCCTTTGCCTCAGCCTCCTTGCCTTGGATCTTCTTGAAAGGATGAGACTTCTTCCTGCCTTTAAATGTGAAGTTTGCTTTCTTATCACCATTATGTAGTGATAAGGAACCCATTCTTGTTTTGAGGTGTAGAATCCTACTCTCCTCGGCCACAAGAACATTATGCAATTTTTCAATTGATGGAAGTTGGTCTTGAATAGCAAAATATTGAACTAGATTAGAGAACTCATCTCCTAATCCATTCAAGATTACTTGTACTAGTTCATTATCTTGGATCTTCTCTCCTATAGATCCCAATTCTTCAAAAGAAAAATTTCATGTTTTTCTCGATTTAATGATTAACAACGTTATAAGTACTGGTTTGTGCACATTTTAAGGATTTCATCCTTAGGACATACTCTTGTCCATTTTCTCCACTTCCCCTCATGCTTTGCAAGATCAAGTTTCTTAGCATAAGCACTCTTGAAGTGTTATTGGATTTATAAATGTTCTTTAGTGAATCCCAAGCCTCTTTTGATGTGGTACAAGAAGCCATCTCCTTCAAGAGGTCATTGCTTACATTTAACTTCAAGCAATGTAGGGCTAATCTAACCCTCTTCTTGTATTTTAGTTGTTCTTGGGGAGCTTGAGGCTCTTCCTCAACTCCTAAGACAATATCAAAGACATCATGAACCACTAGTAGTGATTCCATTCTTACTTTCCAAATGGAATAGTTTGTGGAAGTTAGTTTCTCACTAGATTCTAACATATATCCACCCATGGATGTCATTTTAAATGAAAACCTATGAGATACACAAAGTTCTCTTGATAAGGTGTGATCTAAGATAGATTTCTAGCTTTCAAGAAGCTTCTAATCTCGGCCCAATCAATCCTAGTTCAACTTGGATGATGGTATAATAGATCAACTACAAATATCCTAGCAATTCACTCCTCAAAGAAATTGAATCTAGTTCAAATTGGTTTGATATTTCACACACACTTAAGATCTAAACAAATCAACCTTAAAGATCTGATCTAATGCTTCAAAATGAATTACTTCAATGACTCAAATCACTATCTGATCAATAGCATTCAATAGATTAACCTAGATCTAGACAATGCAGTAAAAACCTTGAATTTTGGACTAGTATGCACTTTTTTGGATAAAAAACACTTATGGAAGTTAATTTGAAGTTTGTTGTATGGTTTCACACGTGTGGAAAGTACTTCAGTAGCCCACAAATCGATCTTGACCAAAAAAAATGATGTTACTTATCTCTTTGAACTTGCCCTCTCAATTAGAACTCAAAAACAACAAATTGTCAATGATTTCTCAAGTACTATTAATCATTTAGATCACTATTAGACTTGGCTCTGATACCATGTCAATTTTTAGAGAAAAAGGACAAATATTGATTGTACTATCAATCATTAAGAGTTATTGATAGCTTAATCCAAAGATCTATCAAGTTCTAGATGTTAGATCTTGATCTAGATGCTTTACACTATGATTTAGGCAAGAGCGATGGGTCAAATGATCAAACACATGGATGGGCGGACTCACACGTGTGGAGGACAATACCTGTATGGCCTGTTTATAGAGAGTAAAGTACATTAACTTACAAATGCATTTCATTCATCAAAACTCAAGACAAATGTGGAAATCTCAACAAACTAGAATTTGCCAATGTCACATCAACTTGTTATTGATTTGGTTGATCTCTTTATAGATCAAGTACATCCACAAGCTGTGTACTGTCCAGTAGGCCTTCACACATGTGAAGAGTGCCTAGTCATCCAGATCCACCAATGGGAGCCATATGTGCTCATTTCCCAAAGTTGACTATTCTCTTTGGCTAGAAAACAAAAAAGCTAGTCTTCCACATTTATAGGAATATTCCCTATAAAATAAGATCTAATGGAATCTTCCTTTCTTATCTTCTAGAAGCTTATCCACACGTGTGAATGGTATCTTGACATGTGTGAGTAATACCTCATTCACATGGAAGTCCAATCTATTTACAAAAAGTTTGACCAATTTGACCATTTTCAAGGTTCTACTCAAAGGTCAATTTCACACTAGTGTAGATGAAGCTAAAACCAATCTAACTTAATAAAAATGACTTACGTACATTCTTTCACACGTGGGAATAGACTCCACACGTGTGAGATCATATCAAGCTCAAATAACCTGAGATCTACAAGATACAACAAGTTGGAAGTGATATTTTAACATTCAAAAATAGAGGGAGGCTGAAGATTTGGAGGGAAAATAGTGTGCCCCCCAACAGGAGGACTTCCCCACTCCAAATCAATATGACCAAACCCTAAAATTGTGACCAAATAGGGCCCAAGGCCAGTACATGAATAAAATATGCAAAAAGTACAAAAAGGACCAAGAGTGGATCCTAATCTAATCCTCAAGAGGGATTGGATGTTAGATTTACTTGATCTATCAATCTACATAAGATTAAGATCAATCTAGGTCAATTCTAGACATAAAATCCAAACAAGAACAATCATTTATTGAAGGTAAATATACTTGCTGGTTTCACACGTGTGAAACCCTGTCAGGGTACGGACTCCAACCTGAAAATCAAGTACACATTGATAGAACCTCAAAACAAACAAAACAAATGTAGACAAATGGAGAGAATCACTCAAAATTGCTTCCAAAACCAAGATTGGTGTCTCACAATTATTATGGCCAAATGTGGCTCTATATATACAATAAGTGGGAGCTCGTGGTACTAATCATCCCTCTGATCCCACATATGTAAAGGTGCTTTGTCATATGATGATTCATCATGCAAAACTGACACTTGGACAAAACCTTCTATTTTGAGCACTTTTGGTCTATTTTCCTTCTATATGGAGATCTACTTGGAAATCTTCTAGAACTCAAAATTTGCCTACTTCAGCTTATTACACATGTGTGAACTGTCCTCTACACATGGGATATGACACCTAACCAAAAGATGTGGCTCATGCAATCAATAGATTGATGCCATGTGTCATATGTCTAGAAAACTAGTTTTTGGCCTTTTTAGCCACTAGAACTTGAATTAAATCATATGTACATCCTATATGATTATGGTACATGACAAGTACACTAGTTTCACATGTGGGAACAGGTTCCACACATGTGTGTTTATCTATATACAAGATTTTTGGCCTCTACCAAGCTTATTTTTGCATTTTTCACATAAAAAGGGCCCATAGGCCTGCTTATGCATAATAAAGAATAAAAGAATGGACACGACAAATGTAATGAGTCGAGTCCATAATCATATATACACAAGACTTTGGATCTGGTTAAGAGAATTTTGTTGTCCAAAATTCAAACCATGTGTCAAGTCTTGTCAAGTAGTAAAAGTTGAATGCCATAAGGTTGGTGGCTTATGGCATCCATTGAATATTGTTGGCAAGCCCATCTTCAAATAATTTTCAATTTGCTTAGTAATCTCTATCTCTTCGTTTTGAGAAAACCAGTATGCATTTTTCAATTTAAACTCAATTGAAAAGGAGACATCATCAAGTTCAGTGAATCATAGAATAAAAAAAACTGAATTTCCAAATGTATATCTATCCTCTTTATCAAGACTAAAATAACTTGAATGGTACAAATTTGCATACAATGACTACAACATCACAATATGTTGACAGTAACATTTATGTTTTTAATGTCTAAGATTTTTCTATATGATAACATGCTATAACTCAAAAGTAACTAGGACCTAACAAAACATTTACAGCAAAATTGGCCAAGTTATTGTGCTCGCCTATTTGCCAACCCCTAACAAGTACTAGTATTCAATGAGCTTGTGTTAAATGTCCCATCATCAAATTTGATCAAAAAGCCTCAACCAAATGGCTTCTTTAGTTGCTTGTGTTGCTGCTACATATTTGGCATCGATTGAGGATAATGAGATTGACTTCTGTTTTCTACTATTTCAGGAAACTAGTGTAGTCGATAGGTAGAAACAATACCAGGAAGGAGACTTCCTGGTGTCCAAGTCTCCTTCCCAATCCAAATCGCAATAGCCAAATAAGCACAATGTTGGAGCAGAATTACCAGAATAATAAAGAATTACCCTCCTTGGAGAACCTTCTAAGCAATAAACTCTACAATGAAATGTCCACCCTGACTCCTTAATGAGTTAGTTGGATTATATTATTGAATTTTGTGAGATTTGATTAGGTCCTATCTTGTATAACTGGCCAGCTATCAAGGTGAAAGGAGCAGATGTTAGTACTAATTTTTGTTGACCTACCTTATTCATAGATGGAAGTGGTCATCCACTCATGAGATATTCCAATTTATCCACTGACCACTTTGGTATCGCATCGGCTAGAACTAGAACTACATATGACAATTCCCTTGCTAGCTAGCACATTTCTAATATGGGATAGATGATGTACTAGATAGCATTGTTTCTCTTTATGAATCACAATCTAGAATTAACACTGTCTCAATTAATTTTGGACTTTTCCAAACTCCATTTTCAGAAATGGACTCAAGAATTTACAGCACACCAAATTAAACATGTTTTTAATATAATTAGTACTTTGATTCATCCATCTAAATTGGTATCATCTAACAATAAAAACATCGTTCAAATTGACAATACTTTCAGTATAACCGCAACAACATGATGACTAGTGTCTGAATATATTCAAACATCTTATGCGATATTTTGAAACTAATTTTGAATCTCACATTCAAATGAAAGTATTCAAACACAACTAATTTTGAATCTCACATTCAAATGAAAATATTCAAAGATCTTATAAGACATTGAACAAACATCCATAACAACTGGTTTTGAAAATGAGTTTGTCTATTATATTGTGAAAAATGGCGGTAACAAGCCCTACCGTCTGGGGCATTTACAATCTATTACAAAAGATATGCATCTATGCATTGCCCTAAGTATTAGCTGAACCTGAATCTAATTCCACATCGTCAAGACCCACATCCCTCGACTGCGGTTCTTCAGAAGACTGGCTTTTAGAACTCGACTGCAAAGATCTTACAACATTGAGATAAGACTTAGTCACCCTGATGTTTTCTGGAGTGTCGACGCATATAAGTTTGCGATCCAAGACATTTCATAATGGCGCCACAGTAAGATAACCTAAACACGCAGACCGACCATTTAGGAGCAAAGAAAGACTCAACAATGGAGTTGATGCCTTCCCAATGTTTTGCTCTGCTTTTAGCAGCCAGGCTACAAGTCGCAAATTTTTTAGGCACCTTCTCTTGGTCGCCAAAACACAAACTCAAAAATTTGAGTACTATGCACACAGGCACTCAGATCACTTTGGTGCATCAGCATTATACAAGACATATAGAACATGTTGCAAATTTTGCATTTGCACTCCACCTTGTTTTAGAGAGGTAGCAAGCTCGCAATAACCCTCAAATATCGAGAGTTTTATGTCATGCATTGATTTTAAGCTTCCCTTGACTCCCTCTTCAATACTTTGTTCCAAAAATAGTACAATAACACTCAATTTGTGTTCTGCCATGAGTATGGCCAGGCAGTGTCACACGAATGTAGTGATGTAACTTAAACTAATCAACTCGATTTTATAAAAAATGTACAGTGTGAGACTCTCCCAAGCAGATGAAGGAACGACCATGAAGTTCGATTCATCGACCATAACAAATTGCTTCATTTCTTTTGGAGGTCTTCACTTTGCAAAAACATCTCCAAGAAGTGCCAGTGCTGCTTTTATTTTTTCAACAAATTGTGTTAAAAAGTGTGGTATGGCAGTCTGCAACTTAGATGATATGCTTCTGCTACTACTTGTAGCCGTTCTAAACTAATCATAGGCAAACTTTTTGTTGATAGACGAGGATAGGCACTTTATTGCCTCTTTGTCATACTGCACATCTGTTGGCAGATCATTTTCTAAAGAAATTAAGAACTTTGCAACGTGCAGAGTTGTTGTTTCCATGACAATTGTCGCCACAACCATCTTCAATGTATTTTTCTCTATTTTTTTTGCCAAAATACAATTGGCCCTCCAAGAGTTTTTTGCATACCTTCGTACAAATTGGGTCAAGCAAGTACCGCAACGATCTAAAAATTATTACAATGAGTGGAACAGTTTTTTGACGTTGTGGTGCAAACGCTAGCTCATCGTATGGAAGAGACCCAGACACATAGTGCTTCATAATTTCCAAGTAGTTATTAAACGCGTCATCTGAATGCAGCAAGATAATGATATACTCCTCAAAGGTTTGATACAAAGTCTTCAAGGGCAACCTTTCCTTCAATGTGCCAACGAGCTGACTGCCAAGAATGCCTGACAATCCCTGATAAAATTGGGCCATTCTTTTGCTCGTCTCTTGATCCAACTTCACTCCTTTGATGTATCGCGGCCTGTCCAATGAGATCCAGAGCTCTCGTACATGCTCCATTATTTCAGCCAGGTTGCTCCTTTTACATTTGCTCTCAGGTTTATAATTCAACCTGTTGGACTCCAATATGTAGCAAGATGTGTTTTTATATATACAAATATACAAATATACACATACACATATGCAAATAGCCTATCGTATAGTTGGCTATGAAGATTACCAGTTCTGACTGTGGTCAACGCTATCTCGTTACAGGCACAGCAAACATGCAGACCATCAATAGGTTCAAAAGTACAATGAGATAAGAACCTATTTTTGCATAGCCCATCCAATCTGGAACCTTCGTTGGTGTCCGTCTCTTTTGGATACAGCTCTAAATACAATTGCACTACTTCCACCATATCCACACGTTTGAATTCACGCTACATTTTTAAAAAAAAAAATTTGGACTGTCAAACAAAACCTCAGGTGCTTGCCCCAAACGTAACCACCATCATCAGAGGAATATGCATCGAGATTGACATTTGTTTCCTCCTCAAACTCACCCAATGCATCATCATTATCGGAGGATGATACAATGTCATAGAGGCCTCCAGATATTGTTCCAATCATATCAACCCTTGGCTCTAGTGGACATTTTCCAGCTTGTCCAACTGACCTGGCTATCCTCCGACCAACAGAAATTTCGTCTTCTGGGTGGCATCATTTCGATGTAACTTTTCGTCGTGCTTGTTTTTAGCCTCCAGATAGAGTCTCTCTCTCTCTCTCTCTCTCTCTCTCTCTCTCTCTCTCTCTCTCTCTCTCTCTCTCTCTCTCTCTCTCTCTCTCTCTCTCTCTCTCTCTCTCTCTCTCTCTCTCTCTCTCTCTCTCTCTCTCTCTCTCTCTCTCTCTCTCTCTCTCTCTCTCCCCCTCTCTCTCTCTCTCTCCCTCTCCCTCTCCCTCTCTCTCTCTCTCTCTCTCTCTCTCTCTCTCTCTCTCTCTCTCCCTCTCCCTCTCCCTCTCCCTCTCCCTCTCCCTCTCCCTCTCCCTCTCCCTCTCCCTCTCCCTCTCCCTCTCCCTCCCTCTCTCTCGCTCTCTCTCTCTCTCTCTCTCTCTCTCTCTCTCTCTCTCTCTCTCTCTCTCTCTCTCTCTCTCTCTCTCTCTCTCTCTCTCTCTCTCTCTCTCTCTCTCTCTCTCTCTCTCTCTCTCTCTCTCTCTCTCTCTCTCTCTCTCTCTCTCTCTCTCTCTCTCTCTCTCTCTCTCTCTATGTGTCGCTCCTCTCTCTCACCTTTCTCCGTCCCTCTCATCGGCCATTCTCATCCTCCTAGCATCATGCAACACCCCCACCCTCTCTCTATCTCTCCCCCCGATCAGCTATTCTCTTCCTAGCAACGCGCAACATCTCCACCCATCTCTCTTTCTCTCTATCAACGATCAATCTCTTCTCTCTCTCTCTCTCTCTCTCTCTCTCTCTCTCTCTCTCTCATCAGCCATCCTCCTCTTTCCCGATTACCTATCATCCTCTTCTAGCAGCTAGCAACATCTACGACTCTCACTATCAATCTCACTCCTCGTGCTCTCCTTCTGATCAATCTCTTTCCTTCTCTATTTTGCTCTTTCTAGAGACTTCGTTATCTTTCTAGTTGTTTCATAAATTTTCTCTTTCTAGAAATTTCTAGAGCCACGTGACTTTCAACTACACTTCATAATATTTTAGATGCACTTCAAATACGTTTTAGGGCACGTGTGGCCCAATAAGAATTCAAGAATCAGTTTTTCTCCATCACAGCCATCATTCTCTCTCTCTCTCTCTCACGTTTTGGAGGCTCGAATTCCTCTCTCATGGGAGTTTAAAAAAATTTACAACTAATTAATCCATTTCTGCTAGTAGTACTTATGGGACAAATGGGTCTCTCTCTCTCTCTCTCTCTCTCTCTCTCTCTCTCTCTCTCTCTCTCTCTCTCTCTCTCTCTCTCTCTCTCTCTCTCTCTCTCTCTCTCTCTCTCTCTCTCTCTCTCTCTCTCTCTCTCTCTCTCTCTCTCTCTCTCTCTCTCTCTCTCTCTCTCTCTCTCTCTCTCTCTCTCTCTCTCTCTCTCTCCCTCTCCCTCTCCCTCTCCCTCTCCCTCTCCCTCTCCCTCTCCCTCTCCCTCTCTCTCCCTCTCCCTCTCCCTCTCCCTCTCCCTCTCCCTCTCCCTCTCCCTCTCCCTCTCCCTCTCCCTCTCCCTCTCCCTCTCCCTCTCCCTCTCCCTCTCTCTCTCTCTCTCTCTCTCTCTCTCTCTCTCTCTCTCTCTCTCTCTCTCTCTCTCTCTCTCTCACACACACACGTTTTAAAAGCTCGAATCTCTCTCTCACGGGAGTTTAAAAAAATTTACAACTAATTATTCCATTTCCGCTAGTAGTACTTATGGGACAAATGGGTCTCTCTCTCTCTCTCTCTCTCTCTCTCTCTCTCTCTCTCTCTCTCTCTCTCTCTCTCTCTCTCTCTCTCTCTCTCTCTCTCTCTCTCTCTCTCTCATTTTGGAGGCCCTAATCTCTCTCTCACGAGAGTTTAAAAAAATTTACAACTAATTTCATTTCCGCCAGTAGTTAGGATTCAGAGACAGCTACTCCAATCTAAAAACGTATATATAGAGACTTGCCATGTCATCAATCCAAGATAGATTCATAATTTGAATCAAAGTTAGCGGGGAAGACAAAAAATACGAAATATACTTTTCTTACTAGGATTGATGAGCTGTATCACTGGGTATAGACGCGGATTGCTGAGTTGTGAAACCAAAAGAGTCAAAACAAAATGTTCTCACATGGATTGATGACCTGAACAAAGGCCATCTAAACTCTATAAAAGGAGGTTCAACGAGAGTTTAGTTCTTCGAATAAAATTTCAGAACCACTCTTTGAAAGCTCATGAAGCTCAGTAATAAGCTCACACAATTCATTTTTTAAATTTATACAAGTGAGTTCAGAGACGTAAACTATTGAGTAAACTTATTAGTATGTTTTGAAAATTTTTAATGTATTTTTAAGCTTTTTAAGTATAACACACACACACACACACACACACACACACACACACACACACACACACATATATAGCTTTTTTTTAACTAGAAAAACTAATCCACGCGGCGGGTTTTTTTTTTGGGGGGGGGGGGGGGAGGGGGGGGTGGGGGTTGGGGGGTTTGAATCCTTTTTTTTTTTAATTAAAAAAACTAATTAAAGCCCCCCCCCCCCCCCCCCCCCCCCCCCCCCCCCATGCCGAACCGCCGTGGCTGGTGGGCTGGGGAGAATTTAACTTAGTTTTTAATTAAAAAAACACTTATTTTTAATAAAAAAAATTTATTTTTTACCCCCCGCCATTCTCGCCCACCTTTTTTTTTTAACTTCTCAAGCCTCCCCGCCCACCTGTCGCGGTGGGTGAGCGGGGGCAGAATTTAAAAACAAAAACTTTTTTTTTTAATGTTTCCAAATCCCCCCGCTCACCCGCCGCGGCGGGCTGGCCAGGGAAAAAATTAAAAGTATAGTTTATTAAAAAAATTTCAAATGACTCAAATTTTCGGATGACTCGAATTTTAAGGAAAGAATCGAATTTTTTCAATGATTTGAATTCCTTTGTAACGACACGAAAATAACTTCGAATAAACCAAAAAATAACACAAAAGAAATCATAATATAAAAAAAAACAAAATAAATGAATACATCTTAAAAAAATAAAATACTTTAAAAAAACGAAATATTAAAAAACAAATAAAAAACAAAATAGTGTAAAAAAACTTAATTTTCAAAATAAAAATTTAAAAAGATAACATCAAAAAATGATAGTATAAATAGTTGTAACTTGTAAAAAAACTATATATTAAAAAGATTTAAAAAAAATTAATATTGCTAAAAATGGTGTTAAATCCTAAAAGAACCGTAATACAAACTTAAACCCTCTAAAAAACTTAAAACCCTACAAAAAAAAAATCTAGAAAGCATTGAAAAGATTTAACCTTAATTAAAAAACATAAAAAAAATAGAATTGTAAACTGGTAAAAGACCTTAAATAAATACAAAAGTAATAATAACGTCAAGATAAAAAGTTCACAATATATATAAAAAAGTCAAGGACTAGGGGCTACAAACTAAGGGACAAGGACTAGGATTAAGGGCTAAGGGCCTAGGGACAAGGGCGTAGGGGTAAGGGCGAAGGGCAAGGGCCAAGGGCTATAAATTAAGGGCGAAATGCTAAGGCTAAGGGCCTAGGGGCAAGGGCCAATGGCCAACGGCTATGGGCTAAGGACTACGAGTTAAGGGCCACTGGCTAAGGGCCAAGAGCTAAGGGCTAAGGTTTCATAATTTTCTTACAGTCTCATAATTTTGTTTATTGTACAAATTGATTATAATTTTATAATTTTGCTAATTATACTTCCAATAGCATTGCAAATTCAAACACAAAGTGTACCTATGATTTTTTTCAGGATCACTACATGGACTGCTCGAGAGAAGATGTTCCAGTTGTTTTATTTTTTTCGGAAAAAAGTGGTTGCATTTGAAACTGTCTTAACTGCTGAATCAAGTGGAACGTGTTTTTTTAGAGAAGTTGGTATCTTACAAGTATGGAGGATGTTGGAGAGGCTCTTAATAACAATAAAAATAAAAGACGTCATTCTGAAATCAGCATTCAAACAAAGCGTACACTAAAATCGTTAGACAACTCCTGACATTAGGATGCGTGATCGCTATATTGCATTGAGAGGTCATCATCTACATCATGTTTTTAATTCTAGAAAATTGTATTCATATTGGAAAGAAGAGTCAAGATCTCATTCTGAACAGTCCTTGTGTCTTATCATTGATGGAATGGATCAAAATACAACAAGATTATCTCGTTTCACCAAGACTCCTCCTAGATTAGAGGGCAATCAATTTTTGAAAACACATGTTTGTGGGGTATTGGTTCATGGACTCAAGTTGCTCTGTGATGTTTGGATTGATACCTTGTCTACTCACGATAGCAAGCAAGTTGCCACATCAATAATGCGAGCAATAAGAAAGGTACAAGCACCACGTGGTAACTTACCTCTGATCTTACGTATTCAAGCTGACAATTGTTGGAGAGAGAATAAGAACAAATTTATTTTTGGTCTTTGTTGTATGTTAGTGGCACATAACATCTTTCAAAAGGTAGAAATGGAATATCTTTTGGTTGGCCACACACATGAAGACATAGACCAGGTATTCAGGGTCATATCCAGGGATTTGAAGTCGCGCTCAGTTCATACAATTCTAGATATGCTAGCACGAATTGGTGAAAAGATAGGTGGTGGTCGTATCAAAAGCACTGAAGTAGAAATACTGGAACAAATGGTAGACTGAAAACAATCTATAGATCTTTGTATTGCTCAAGGAAATGATGGCTTGAAAGGACACACCAATTCTCACTATTTTTGTTTTCAAATGATGAATGGCAAGCCAACCATGCAATGAAAATACTATTCTAATGATGGAGACAATGCATGGAGCCAAAAATTTTCAGAATACAAGGATCACAATGATGCATGTGTGGTTGCAACCACAAAACTTGTCGAATATCTTTCCAAACAAAAGATGTTGTCCAGATCAATGTATAGCTAAGAAGCTTTTTGGCCACAATCCTTGCCAACCACTTTCGATTCATCTGTATCAACTTTGATCAATGAGGTCGAAATGGATGTAGAATTATTACCCTGGAGGTTTTGTGGGCGAAAAGCTGATGCACCTCTAGTTGAATTCATCCCATGTAGAGAAGTTGTGTTGGACAAGTTCGTTGCAATGCAGCCTCCAGATGAAGATGTTGTGGAGGGTTCCATACCTATTTGGGTGGCAAAAGTTGTTGAAGTGAAGAGAAACTTAGAAGGCTTGGCCACAAAGTTTAAAGCATTGTGGTACGAACCAAAATCTAATCAACGGCGTAGAAACCAGAGACAAGTTCACAACTCAGAGCTATACAAAAATTGCTTAGAGAAAGAATGGATTCCGAACAATGACGGACCACAATATATGGATGTAGATACTGTTGTTCATGCATGGAAATCAAAGGCGAAAAAAACTATGCACATGACTACACTGTGGAAAAATCAATATCTATTCCGAAAATATCGGTGGCACACATCAAAGAATACTTCTCCAAATTACCCGATGAAGGTGCAGCTGATATTGATGAGTAGTTGTAGAGTCCTGGCTACAATCTTTGTGGCCATTAGTGTAGGACTTGTAATGTATTAGTGAGTGTTGGTAGATTTCAAATTTGCAACTATGAGTCCAAATTGGGCTTCAAAAGACATGCAATTCCTTTTGTAAATTCAGTTGCAGCTTGGCAATTTTGTAGAATG